>JAPERM010000008.1:0-571121 GCA_030411635.1 Fusarium sp. MBC 119 | reverse complement strand
ATTCTATAGATTATTTTTTTAATATTATTATAATTAATTAAAGTTATCTAAGTATTATACGGATAATATATAGAGACTCGCGTCTGATTGTGTGCCCCTGAGGGCTGAGAATCCCGTTATGTGAGTGAAATCTTGGCCAATCTTCTCGCTGGTTCTGTACAATCTCCAAGTAAGCTTTCGGATCATACTGTATCAGGGTGCTAGACCTTGTCAACACCACGGCACGACGGGACGTTAAGACGTTGCGATAATGACCCCTGACTGCCGCAGTCTCGGCGTCGTTTTCCGTGACGGCAGGCTAGCGGGTAATGGCCTAGTTAGCTCAGGAGGTGGATCTCGCCTGGTTGTAAAGATTAATCAAGGATTGTCAGCTCTTAGACAAGCTCACTCATATTTGCTTCTGTTGCGTTGTTGTCTCTTTTGGTGACAACGAAACAGCAGAACCAACCACAAGAAAGGCTTTGTGGCGTCTGACTGTTAAAGGATCTGTAGAGACTAGAGCGCAAGTGGCGTGTCGGCCGATAAAGTCCATGCTGATGTGACGAAAGTGCTTGCTTTTTGTTTCCTCGTCGCTTAACTGGAAGGGATAAAATGAGAGACAACTCGGGACCATCGGCACTTGATATGAGGTGTTGTTCTCTCTGTGAATACTGCCGAATATAATACCGCTTGATGCGGCTGAATATGCCCCCGTTTCGAGGCGACCACTTACACGAGCCATTGGCAATTCGTCCAACAACGCAATAAGCGATGCGATTAAAAGGAACCGACTGCAATAGTCGTCAGAGAGTTCGTCCGAGCGAGAGGCCGGAGGCGCTCAAACATGGAGACTTGAGCAGGGGATGGCATTGTGGATAGAATGGTAGCGGGGACTCCTAGTGGCCAAGCAGCGCTATAATGGCCCTGAAGAGACAGCGTGGTTGCAGCCGGAGCGGCAGTCATGGAATGACCTGAATCGAATCCTTGGACGGATCCAGGTTCCTCAATTTCGTTTTTGGTTCCAGAAGCCAGATCAAGGAGCGGGCCTTGCAAATCATTCCGCCTTCATCACATCATACGGGGAGTTTAAGGAGTAGCTGCTGTAGTTGCCTTAAGGATTAACATTAACCTCCATGATCTGCCCTTCTCGGGCTTTCTCTTATTTAGTTTAGTCATTTGGCCGTGAGCCACGTCCCTCGAGCTTTAGATTCCTTATACCCGCGCGCCGCGATGGATCCCTGAGCTGAGATGGGCTGGGCTACTACGTAGTATCTTTTGGTATCCTTGTTCCTTGTCTCGTCTCATTGAGCAAGCTTATTAGTCTATTCGGCGACTTGAAGACCGCAAAAGTCCCTGCTTCTAAAGTTTTTTACTACTAATCCTTCACCCGCGCGTTAGTTAGCATCCACTTTCTTTCTTTTGTCTTAAACTTTTTGATCTCCGCCTCTCCCGTCTTCCGTCTCCCTTTTTTTGTTGAAACGCCCTTAACCCCGAGATGGCATCATCGGCTGCTCTTCTCTTGCCCTGAGGGTTGTTCTCACTCACTTTCGTTGTCCTTAGCTACCTGGCTTATACACGACCTAATCATTCCAGACTCAATGACGCCTACCCAGTAGCCTTTTTCTCTTGTCTCACAACAACCAACCTACCTCTCGTTTACCTTTCAAGTCGGTCGCACGACGCTTGACCCCAACTTTACTCATCTCACAATGTTGCTAAGCATGGACGTCATGAAAGTGCGAGATTGGACCTACTTGGAGGACCCCCCAAAGGACATTGGCCCAGCTCGACATCTTCTCGAGGTTTACAGCAAGATTCCCTACAACGATTTAGAAGACCATATACGCCGAGTTGTAAGTGCATGTCTATGACTCGAATATTATTATTCTAGCACAGCAACTGACATATATTTTTGGTGTTTAGCGAGAGAAAGCTTGGTGCATCTCACAATACCCTTGTGTTGGACGATGGAAATTTCTCTACATCCCGGATCCCAAGGATCCTCGTTATCAGCAGGCCCTTTTCCGCCTCAATGTCGCTGGCTCCAGAGATGTCCTTCTCGATCTAGGCTGTGGTGTTGGACAAGTAATCCGACAGTTCCGGGCAGATGGCGTTGAAGGCGCCCAGCTCATTGGTACGGACCTACAGCCCGAATTCATCGACATCGGCTACGATTTATTCCAAGATCGAGACCAACTGGAAGCTGCTTTTGTCGCCGGTGATATGCTGGATCCTGCCGACAAGCAAATGGCCTCCTTGCGCGGCAAGATCACCATGGTTCATGCAGGCAGCTTCTTCCACCTCTTCAACTGGATCCAGCAACTTTACATCGGCAAACGGCTCGTCGAATTCCTCAAGCCCGGTACTAAGAACGCATTGATTTATGGCCGTCAAGTCGGCACGAATCACCCGGGACCGTCTTCAACCAGCACTCGGTCCGCTTACCTGCACGATCAAGCAAGCTTTCAACAACTATGGGACGAAGTCGGTGCCTTGACCAAAACACGATGGCAGGTACAAGTCGAACCGACAGGAGAACCCGTATCCAAAGTGCCTGGCTTCAGCAACCACGCATTCCCGGTCAATTTCACCGTCTACCAGGTGTCATGAGAAATTGCTCTGTAATACGATATCATAACAACTCCTCCGGAACGAGCGGCGATCATATTACGACCCTGGCCTCGCCTCATTTCTCTATCTTATCCGGCGGAATTCGACCCTATCGCGAAGCTGGAATTCCTTCCAGCGGCTAGTCTACTTTGGGTTAGTCAGCATATCGACTGACACTAGCGTCAACCCGTCGAGTACTATGAATCGGATCCGCGACGAAGAGGGCAGAAAAGCGAGGCACCAATTATTGCCATTGGCACATTTGGCCTGACTACACTTGTTATTTAGGCTCGGCGGTTTACGTGAAGCGTCCGTGGATGTGCCGATGAAGAGGAAGCTTATCTTAGCCGGAGAGAAGGGGCCGACCGGACTCGGCCGCCCCCTGTTGCGGCTGCATGTTGTGAGACATGGATTCATCCGTGTGGGACTGAGTATCCTGGGTCAACGGATAATATTCCGCGAGCTGAGCTTGACTTTCGCAGTTGTTTGCGTCATGAGTTCGTGACATGGCTTAGGGTGTCACAAACTGTGAAAACTAATTAGTGGGTTTACTAATCGCCATCCAGAGAAAGGGTTGGCTTCCCAAGACAAATCATTTGCATGATTAATGATAGACGATATGGCATTGGGCAACGGGGCAACGCGTGGTGTTTTGATACTGGGCTACTTGACTCATGCTAGTCTTTTTTGTGGCGTTTAATGAATTGGCATAGAATAGGTTCGAGATTAGAAAAGGAAAGCTAGAATGGATACGAAATGAATAGATTAATCCACAATCCATGCAGTTTACTCGCCTAGATTCCATTGTGGCGCCATCCTATGTAGGTAGTTGCACGTAAGATATAAGCTTCAACACTGGCCGCTTACTGGTTGTCACACGAGCTCAATCACCTATAAACTACTAAGCTCTGTAGCTGTGTATATATGCTTGCGCTTCATTTGGGCTTATTTCATGTCTTGAAGAGGGCGTTATAACTGCGGATTGGCGTTGTTCACATCGAATCATTTTTTCAAACCCCGGAGACTACCAGGCGATGCACAGGCAGGATTGATTACACTGAACATTCTCATAATTCATCTATTCCAATCACTAGAGCAAACGGAAGGATGTCAATCTGGGTCTATACTCTATACCTAGTTCCAGAGCGCGTCAACTTCGCGCGCCGGATGAACATCGGCTAATGCAAGCTTACTGCCCCTCCAAGCTTGGAGCTGGTATCCCACTTCCGTCACCGGCAATTGCTTCCACCAAGCAATCTGATATCTGGAACGTGTATTTGTGTTCACTGTTACTCTTCTGTGCCGTGCCGTCGATTTTCGCGCCGATCCTCCTGCCCAGGCCTCTAAGAGGCTGGCGCATAAACTCGCGCGTTCCTACCAAGCTATGCGCCTACAGATAATGCCCATATTCTTCTACAATGGACGGCGATTGGGATGAGGTATGTTCCCCCGACACTTTTGTCGCATTTATTTGTAGTACTTTATTCGACCATGGCCATGAAGGATTCTCGAGATACTTCCCAATACATCAACTCATTCTGCTAACTTTCTGCTATTATTCAGGTCGCCCGGATTCCGTTTCCGCCTCCGGGCGTGCACGCGATGTCAACCCCGGTTACGACTATGACCTTTGATACTTCGCAAGAGCTTCTTTGGACAGGGAACGACTATGTACGTCATGCTTCAAGGGCCAGATGTTTTGGCTAGAGTGGTGCTTACTAGTGCCTCAGGGTCGAGTTACTTCTTTCTATGGTACCGAGCTTCAGCGATATACCTCCTTCAAGGCGCATGCATCCTCCGACGGTCCGGTTCGTCAAATACTTGTGAACGAGAAAGGCATCGTGGCCTTGGGTTCTAAAGATGTGCACATGGCCATACGGAGAGGACCACCAATATGGCATATTAAGTAGGAGGGCCCAACTACACTAAGACGATGGAGTACTGCTGATACTGACTATTACCAGACATGATGATATGAAAGACTTACGATGTATGAGTTTTACGTCAAAGGGAACGCAAGAGATCATTGCCGCTGGTATGCAAGATACAATGCTTGTCATCGACCTCGTTAAGGGTGATGTCGCCAAACAAGTTAGTAGCCGTATCTTTGATAGTCAATCAGTCGTATTAATTTGCTGCAGGTGCCCACTGAACACCAGTACACGATAATGAGGCGCGGACGTTACATCTGCGCCGCAACCAAGAACGGCTCTGTCAACCTTCTGGACCCTGTCAGCTTCGCAGTTGTCAAATCATGGAACGCCCATTCGGCCTTGATCAATGATATGGATGCCCAACATGACTTCATTGTGACTTGTGGATACTCATTGAGGCAAGGGCAGAACTATATGCTAGACCCCTTCCTCAACGTCTTCGATATCAAGAACATGTCATCAATGCCCCCGATTCCCTTCCCAGCCGGCGCCGCCTATGTACGGATGCACCCCCGAATGCTTACGACCAGTATGGTTGTCTCTCAAAGCGGACAAATCCATGTCGTTGATCTTATGAATCCTAACACTAGCAACGTCCGACAAGCCAACGTCCTTACATATCTGAGCATGTTTGAGATTGCACCTTCTGGCGAGGCAATCGCCTTGACAGATGCTGAATGTGTTATACACTTATGGGGATCTCCGACAAAACTTCATTTCGTGGACTTGCCAACTCCTATTGAGTTCGCGACCCCAGAAGAGCCTCTACCAAATATTGAGTGGACACCAGAAACGTGAGTTGTGCCTATTGGGCAGCACGTTTGCAAATTTACTGATCGCAGCAGACCCTTGAACTCGATTGGCTTGCCGCACTATCGAGACGTATTAGCATCTGCTTGGCCAGACATACCCTGCGATGTTGGTGCGCCCCCCGTTAAGTTTGATGCCCAGTTCCTCTCAGGGCTCAAAGCTACCGAGTTTGGACTGTATGGTCGTAACACCCGGGGATTGAGAAGGAATCAGGCTGAGAACACGCGGAATGTCCATAAATCGGGCAGCTCTGGGCTCAAAGCCCCCAAGTTCCTCAGTGAAAAGGCCCGCGAGCTCGCCACCTCCACCACTGCTAGCTCTTATGACAAGGCCGACGAGCTAATCAGCCCTCTTGCTGATATGGAAATAGAAAGCAAGAAGTCTGAAGTGCCGGTCATGTATCGCAATGTCGAGATCAAGTACAGCAAATTTGGAGTGGATGACTTTGACTTTGGGTCCGTCCTCCCTTACTTTACAATTACACAGGGGCAATTTTGCTGACCGCGAACAGATTTTACAACAGGACTCGTTACTCAGGACTCGAGACTCACATCTCCAACTCATATGCCAACTCGCTCCTGCAAATAATGCACTTCACCCCCGTCATCCGAAACCTCGCTCTCCAGCACGCTGCCACTGCATGCGTAAGCGAGATCTGTCTGTTATGCGAGCTGGGATTCTTGTTTGATATGCTTCAAAAAGCTGAAGGCTCAATCTGCCAAGCAACAAATATGTTAAAAACACTGAGCAGTCACCCTCAAGGTATGTTGGATGAGAATACAGGGATGAAAATGACTAATTAGTCCAGCTGGTCCGCTTGGTCTCCTCGAAGAGGACCCTCATGGCTCGTCTCTTAATGTCATGCTTCAGGGTCTGACACGGTTTCTTTTGGATAAGATTGTGCATGATTACAAGTCTATCCACCCAGCATCATCTGCCATGGATCAGGTTTGTCCACTCGTGTAAAATGAGGTGGACTATATACTAAACTATATAGGTACTGGCCACGTCTGCAACAAGCTCCATAAGGTGCATGAATTGCAGGAGTGAATACACGCGGCCGGGATCGACCTATGTGAATGACTTGCTCTATCCATCTGCTGTAAGTACATCGATGACCCTAGATGATCTAAGGCTTATTGCTGTCTAGAAGGTCGGGGGTCGAAATGCCAAGTTGCCGCGCACCACGTTTTCTCAGGTTCTCAAAAATAGTGTGGAGAGGGAAACAACATCAAAGGGATGGTGCGGCCGATGCCAACGATACCAGACGATTGCAACAAGAAAGAGCATTCACAGTATACCAGCTGTGCTCATGCTCAACACTGCCATCACAAACCAAGATCAACGGGTACTTTGGTCAACGCCAGGCTGGCTTCCTGAGGAGATTGGAATCATTGTGGAGCAAGGGCAATTTTTCTGCTATGAGGGGGAAGACCTTAAACTCCATCTGCAGCGAGGCATGCACAACATCACAGTATATTCTTTGACTGGTATGGCTATCAATATCGAGAGTGGACAGACACAGAAATCGCATCTTGTGTCAATGGTCAACGGTTAGTCTCTTACGCCTTGTCGATATTCACTGCTGACAATGAGATAGTGGCACATTCAGAACCCGAAGCACCGGGGGAAAGCCGGTGGCATCTGTTCAACGACTTCCTAGTTAGGTCGGTCAGCACAGAGGAAGCACTCACTTTCAATACCTCTTGGAAGGTTCCCTCTGTTGTTGCATACCAGGTGAAGGATGAGAATAACAAGATCGACACGGAATGGAAGAAGAACATCGACACCTCGATACTTTATCAAGACTTCAAGTATGTCTTACCCAGTCATTATGATTCATGTTGCTAACATTGTTTAGTCCCAACTCGGATCCCGCGACAAAAACATATCAAGTGCTCAACCCCGAGACTGAAGCTCCTGGCTCAGAGACTATCATTGCACTGGATACCGAGTTTGTCGCAGTGCGACAGCCAGAGATTGAGATGAACTCTGACGGTGAACGAGAGACGATCCGGCCCATAGTATACGCGCTCGCTCGAGCGTCGATTGTCCGAGGCCAAGGTGAAGACGAAGGCACGCCATTCATCGACGATTACATCAACATCAGGGAGCCAATTGTCGACTACTTGACATCATACTCAGGCATCACTGAGCAGGACCTAGATCCTCGAGTTTCGAAGCACAGTCTCTTGTCATTGAAAATGGCATACAAGAAGATGTGGATTCTTCTCAACCTGGGTTGCAAATTCCTGGGCCATGGGCTAAAGCAAGATTTCCGAGTTATCAACATTCACATCCCCAAGTCGCAGGTCATTGATACGATTGACCTCTTCTTCCTCAAGACTCGGCTACGAAAATTATCACTGGCGTTCTTAGCATGGTACCTCCTGAAGGAAGACATTCAGATGGAGACGCATGATTCGATCGAAGATTCCCGGACAGCGCTCAAGTTGTATAAGAAGTATCTCGAGTTCCAGGACGCTGGAATCCTAGAGACGATGCTGCAAGATATTTACCGCGCCGGCAGAGACGTCAACTTCAAGCCGCCTCGCAAGGACGATCAACTCGTGCCAAGGACAGACACACCTCCTCCTTTGCCTGCTGATGGCTCGACGGGGCCGGTTACACCGGTGAGAAGTACTAACATCCTGGCACAGACGCCTGGGTCAGCATTTGGAGGTGGATCTAGTTGGACACCAGGAAAAGGATCACCATTGCCATAGGAGGAGAAAGGTGGAAAGGATTCCGAAGGTCCAGGAAAGGGTGATGATTTATTGCTCAAGTATTGATGAGAATATGCCAGCGGCGAGCATTAGAGAGGGCGTTAGTGTAGTGCGCCTTGCATGACTTAGTTTTCGAACAGCGTTTTACGGACTGCGCTCAGCTCTACAAACATTTACCTACCTAGCGTACATGGTTTCGGACATAGCTTGAGGATTAGCATGCCAAAATAAATATATTACTCACAGCTTTTCATGCTCTTTCTTGATGCTGTTGTTCTTTAACTTGGTTATTAGCCAAGTCTGGCATAGGTTAATGTTAATTTCCGGGGATTTAGAGATGGAAGTCGGGATCGAGTTCCTTCCCAGCATGCTTGGTCACAACAGCCCGGGAAGGAGAAGCCTAGCGGTTCAAGGAAGACCTTGGCAGATGATTTATGCCTTTGGAAGTTGACATTATGCCCCAACTTGAACTACTTTGCTCCATCTCATTCAACCACCTCATTTCAGTCTTGCCAACATCTCGTTACTCATCCTATCTTTTGCCATACCCGCTTTACTCTATTTAATCACCTACATACTGTCGCTCTATAATATTTGAGGCATTCTCAGCCCCAGTCTTCTTCGACAAAATGGAGGGATACGACGACGATGCTACGCGATGTCTCCCCAAAATGCCTAAGCTCTTTACTACTACAGGCCCCCAAACCGAGGTTGTCCTTTACTCCGCGCTTGCCAACGATAGTACTAGTCATGGACTTGCAGCTTGCGACGCAGACGATGAAGACAAACGTGAACAGAACAACGTTCAAATCGAGGGGGCACCGAATAATGTCCTTTACTCGACTCTCATGAGCCCTGGGGATGGGAAGCCGATGTTTTAGAAAACCAACGACACCGAAGAATCCTCCAAAGTCTCGAAAGTGTTCACGATAGAGGAGGCTCAATCTTCACGAGATCATGCGACATTACCTCTCACTTCCGACATTTCTATATATTCAGACGACCATGTTCCGGACGAAGCTATCCGACGACTGACAAATGCTGCCGACAAGGTTCACAAGTTAGCTGCCGGCCCAAAACACGACCGAACAAGAACGCCTGAAGAAGATCCAGTCGAGTCCGGTCAAACCACACCCAAGGTTCAAGACCAGCCGTCGCAACCTTTGACGAAAAGCCGTCTAAAGTCGATACCCGAAACGAAGCTCTACAGCCTTGGAGCGATATACAGCCGGTTGAAAGACAGACACGATGATTCTCAGGATGCCACCATTAGAAGTGATTCGCCAAGACCGGTAGACCTGGATGCTGAATCCGTCAGTACTTTTGAAGCCCCTGAAGCATCCTCTGAGGCTGAATATCCGGCTTACTACATATTCGACCCTCGTTCAGGTGGCTCAGCATACTACATGTATCAGAATGCTGGTACAGAGGGTGATTATAAAATTGAGAAGGTCTCGTTTAAGCTCATATCACCGAGGCCAGGAGTGCGTACCTACCATATTGAGGCCTCTGAGAAGGATCAGGACGGACCAAGATATAACAGCCACGAAACTCTCTGGAGATTCGCATCATCCAGTGTTCCTGCGGTAGTGATTGATACTGAGAGTTCATCATCCCATGAAGTAGAAGACAATTCATGGGAATCGCTGTATGTTGGTGACGAGGCTACCAACAATATCGCGAAGAAAGTGAGTGATCGACTTCAGAAGATCCGGCACTTAAGAGAACATTTGCATGTCATCAATGGACAAGGCCAGCATGTTCCAGAGGCCAAAGGTCTATACCTTATCGGTGACAAAGATATCCGCGATGTCGTCAGGATTGTGTTGGACGAGACCCGGATGGACGAGCATGCTCGTGAGCCCGAAAGAACGACTACTACCGAGTCCTCTGAAAGTCTGCCTATGCCAAGATTAGATGACAATTCGAAGTCCATTTTGGTTCCTTCGCCTACGATAGTCGATCCAGCCACAACCATCAGTCTACCCAGGACATCTTACGCAAACATTAACGCAACTGACATGCAGGTCCACACCCAGACTCGAGGTGCGGGATCGGATGCAACTACAACCGTTGTCACACGTAAACGTGTTGCTGAGATTACCTGGGCCCAGGCATATCCTACCGACCACGACCCGGATTCAAGAACACATTGTCGAGCAGTTTCTGATTGCTGCTCACCGACTCATGGGGGCTCGCGTTCGTGTCCAGATGATCGTCGACAGAGTCACCCTACGGTAGTCAAAGGCGAGTTTGTCCTACGACACTATGATACGCCAAAGAGTACGGCTGAGATCCTCGTGGATATTATGTGCAACAAAAGTTTTGAACAACAGCAAAGGATCAGCGATGGGACTGTCATCACTTCTTTTCCTAGACTTTTTTCACGCGACTGCACTATCGACTGGCTCAGTCCACCTACCGATACTGGAGACTTAATTAAACCTATTCCATCCACGCTCTACCACCATGGCGTTGATGCCCACCGTGGTAATAATGAAACTATCTCATCAGGCTCTCCTGGAGAATCTCCGAAGCCTTCTCAGTGCAACAGTTCCCTCTTCGGCACGAATCCATTTTATTCGAACTCAACCAAGTGGGCGACTCAGAATCAAGGTTCGTCGAATATTCTGGCTGCAGAGAGAAGGTTAAGTGCTTCACTTAATGCAGACACTCAAAGACGCCGCAGCACCCAGGTAGCCGGCATTGAGGAGGAGATATTGGATACTCACAATGCTCCGCGGCCCAGCCTCATGGACAAAATCAAGCAAGGAAGTCACAGACTATTTCATAGAAATCACTTTCGCAAGTCGACTGGGGTTCCGACTGCAACTGCGGAGGAAGACGTTCCAAGGGGAAATGATGCGATAAACTCAAGGGACAGCATTGTGAGGCTTGATTCAGGAATATACGAGGCTATGGCCGGAAGCAGGGTCAATGATTTACGTCAAGAGGAGGGCACTTGTTCAGAAGACAATCGACCACATGTATGTGTGGATGATTTATCCTCTGATCGAAACAATTCTTCGGAATAAGAGGTGACTGGTGGAAAGGAAAGAGGTAGTATCCCTAAAACTTACCTAGATGCTCTGTTTCATAACAAGATTTCAATACCTATCACTTTGTTATACCCACCCACTGTCATCTGTGCTGCAAAGAGGTGTGGATCGGATGCATTACATACATTCGCCATGAAATACATTGAACATCACCGTAACAGCCTTGAATTGAAATAAACACAGCAAAATAATTTCTAAATAGCACAACAGTTCACTTTGACTCATTTAATAACACAAGGCATGTGAGTATTGCCTAAGGGCCAGGTTCTAAAATGGGGTTTCTCGCTGTATTAATGGGCTACCCTACATTTTTTTTTGGAGGTATTACACAATGTATCAAGCACACGCCATATTAACATGTCCAATTATATTCTATTATCAATAAATCACGAAATTTATACCGCCTTGCTAGCCCTAGCCTTGTTCTCCCTATGTCTCTTCTCCTTGGCAGCCGTCTTTCGGCGCTTCATCCACGACCTGTTGAGATCGCGTCTGTTATCCCAGAACCAGGCCTGGAAGTCACTCGAGCTCTGCGGACCAGAGGCGTCCTTCTCCTCTCCCTCCTCGTCGTCGTATCCGTGCTCTGCCATGTCAGCATCTTCTTCATCCTCTTCGTCTTCAGGGAAGAAGTTGCGCATGCGTGAGGGATGAGCAGTATCAGGCGTGGGAGCAGCGCTTCTAACGTTGCGCCATTCAAAGTCCTGGCGGGAGAAGGGTGTCATGGGAGCAGGTGTTGCAACGGTGCGGTTGGCGGGATCTTGCTCCTCTTCTGCTTCGATGTCATCGTCGTCATCACCGCCGCCAAAGAAGCTAAAGGGTTCGGCTTCCTTCTTGGCAAGGGTCTCTGTGGTGGTTTCGTCGGGCTTGGTACGTTTGTAGAGGGCCTCGAGGGGGTGGACTTTGTTGGAGGAGGGGGTGATGGGAGGGGGTATCTTGATGGTGAGGCTGCGGGAGGAGCTCGAGGACATGGGCCTGGGTGTGTCGTCGGCTTTGATGGCTGAGAGGGGTGTTGCTTGTTGGGGTAGTTCAGGGGAGTCTTCGTCGGAGGAAGACGAGTCGTCGTCAGTTTGAGGAGCGTCCTTGGGGGTATCTTCCTTCTTCTCTTCCACTGGGACATCGACCTCCATCTCATCCTCGCTTTCATCCTCTGACGATGAGCCACTGCTGCTAGTACCACTGCTGCTTGTGCTGTCGTCGTCTGACTCTTCGACAGGAGGAGGCGTCACCTTCTTGGCCTTCTTCTTCTTGGGCGCAGGTTCAGGAGCCTTCTTCTCCTTGACGGTCTCGACCACATTACCATCCTCATCCACCCAACCCTTACCCTCGACGAACTCAGCCGCTGTGTTGGCTTCCCCCTCAGCTATAGAGTTCTTCAGGAAGCTTGGGAACTTTGTTGTCTTGGAAAATTCGTGGACGGTCACTTCATGCGCCTTGCTCCTCTTCTTGCGCTTCCTGGGCTGGTCGTCCTCGGGGAGGTTGGCGATGGCATTGGGCGGCACCTTTGTCTTGAGCAGACACTCATCTCCTTCCGTGTACTTTGACTTCAGGCGCTTCTTTTTCTCGGTGTGTTTGCCATCCTTTTCCTTTTCCTTGTCTTGCTTGCTCTTCTTCCGTCTCTGATCGGCGGGCTCTGTCCAGCCCCTCTTGACTTTGCGGTCAGTCAGGACAACGCCCTCGATAACCTCTGGATCGCGCTTTCGCTTCCTCGACTCCTCCTTGGATTCCCTGGACTTCTTCTTCTTCTTCTTCGCCTTCTCCTCGTCCTCCTTGTCGAGCTCGCCGGTAGGTTCAACCCTCTCCTCCGGCCGGGCCTTTTCCACCCGCAGCTTGTTGCCCTTCAGCACAGCACCATTGAGCTTCTTTTTTAATTTGTCAGCCTCCATGGTTGGCAGTTCAACGTAACCGTAGCGTCGCTCGGGGAAAGTCTCGATCGTGTGGTAGGAGATGTTGCGCGCCTTGGAAGCGGCAGAAGCTGGCAGGACGATCTTGAGCAGGTCGGGATCGAGAGGGCTAATGTGTAGCCTAATGTAATCGCTGGAAGCAGGCGGGGCTTCAGCAGACATGACGCTGTCGTGAGGCGAGTTTGTGCGACGCAGAAAGCGTCGTTGGAATGGCGATGCCGTTTTCAAGTAAAAGGGACGAGCTTTTGCGATTTGGGAAAAAAAGTTCCAGGGACCTGGGTACAATTTGGAGATCTGCAGCCGCTGATTGGTCGAATGGAGCGACGTTGATCCGGGAGTTTTAATCGATAGGTACCTTATGTTCAGAAAATCAGATAAAACAAAACATGGAAAAAACAAACATCCTTTGATTGCTTTAAAAAGGAAAACAGTTCAGGTTTTAGAGTTGACTATGAAGAGTCTCACTAGAAATTGCGTTGAAACTTGGGTGGCATCTGACTAAACTACGTCTCAGTTGCCGCTTAGATCTCGACTCCTTTGTTACAGATCCGTTGCCTAGTTCGGAAAGCATACCAAAGCCTGAAGCATCTGTCTGACAAAGAATCTTGGAAATTTATCGGGGATCACCTCGAAAAGGGAACCAAGATTAGGAAAATGCAACTCTAGATAGAGTTGTTGCTGTTCTAGGCCTTGGCCTTAGGTCTTGTTGTGACAGACCAGGGATCCTTGAAACTCTTGGTCTTTGCTGCTGGGACGAATGGTGTCGCAAGGAGCTTCACCGCAGCCAGTTATGATACAAGTCTTGTCGGGTAGACTTACTTCCATGGTCGTGATAGAGACATCTTCAGGTCTAGAGTTTGGTATCACAATTGATTCAACTTTATGCCTTCAAAGGCTTTGCTTAACGATAGTCACATATACTCATGGCTTATAAAAGGTTCACGGTTCCTGTGATAATCATGTTTGACAGCAATCTCATCACATTTCATTCGTATCTCTTCAGTTCGCTTTAAACCCTTAGGAGGATTCTTTATTATACTCAGTTATCTGTCTTTACCTCTTAATTCTCACTGTATTTGACGAAAATGCATTTCCCTGTTCTGATCGCCTTGGCTGGGAGTGCTCTCGCAGGTATGAATCTCTCTTCTCACCGACAACGCTTTACAAAGAATAAAAACTCACGTTTTTAGCACCTCACTTATCCAAGCGGCAAAACCCCTGCTTCGTTATTGGCTCCCAAGCCCTCCCCGAAGAGGTTTCCTCCCAGGCCACCAATCTGGCCTCCACCGTTACATGCGACACTTCGCAAACCACCATCGACGGCGTCCCTGACGTGAGCTCCGGCGGCGTGACCTTTTCCTCGATAAACTTTGCCGAATCAGGACAGTCGCCTCTGGCCTTTTCTCTCGACAAATTTGCAACGACTTCTCCGCTGGCGGATAATGACCTTCAGTCGTTTCAGGACGAACTTAATGTTTACCTCGCAACTGAGGCGGGCATTAGGTCAACTGGCGGGGACCTCGGTATCAAGGTTCCCAAATTCTTCTTGCAATTTCAAATTGCACGCATCCAACAGGCACAAGGCGCCGTGTCTGACATCCCTGGCATGACCGTGGACCATCAGCTGGAGAAGGTGACCAAAAATGCAGCTGGCGAGGACCAGGCTCTTCTTGATCAAGTAAACGACTTGGCTACCAACTTGAACTGAGTACATGCCGTATAATACAAAAGATTTCCGATTTTCCCTCTCCTACAAGCTCGTACATGTGACTTTTTGTCAGTTATTCGTTATAAAAATACACCCCATCGTCAGAATTAGAGAGGAGAATACAATACGCCAAACTTTCTCAGCAAACACCTGCGTCCATCATAACCTAAGCGCCAAAGAAATCATTTTACTAAGAGCCACGGAACCAAGGCTGGGGGTCCTGCTCCCGTCTATCGCCACCAATGGCCTTCCACCAGGTATCGGTGCTCCAGCGAATAATGCGCTCAGCGGCACCTGAAGGAGTAGCGGCTGGACGGACGTCGAGGAAGAAAACAGGGTCACCTGAGGGGTCGGGCTCGCCAGAGTAGTAGTCGATGATATATCGGATCTCCTTCTTCTGACCATTGATCTCTCGCGAAACGTACCAGTCGTGTCGGTCAAAAGGAGGCTCGGTTCTTGGATTATGTTAGTTGCAAAAGTCTATGCATGATCAAAAGAATGACTTACTCAAACTTGGAGGGGTAAATCCAGCCCAGAACCTGCAGCATCGTAGCTTTAGGGGTCAGTTCCTTAGGCCGACCCTGGAAGCGGATGAGGCTGGGCTCAGTATCGACACCATCCCACTGTCGGTCAAGCTCCTCCTGAACATGACCTTCGCCTCTCTTGCAAATTTGCCATCCCTTGTAAAGTCCTCGAGCGAATCGCTGCTCCCAACCAAGAATCTCCTGCCATGCGCCCTCATTCAAAAAGTTGTGTACAGAGACCATACCCTCAACAGCGGTAATATCGGTATCGGTGTATCCCTTTCGCAGCAGCGCATTGTACATTTGCTGGGGAGAAGGGTACTCCCAGGTGCCGTCGCCAGAGCCCTTGGGAATGGTAGACTCTTCACGTTCAGTAGGGAGAACAATTTCCTGGTTAGGCGCGGGCTTCTGAGATAAGTCGGGGAACATATAGTTGAGAGGGTTGAGCTGGGAGATCAAGGACTTTGGCTTTTCCTCGGTTCGGGCAGCGTGAGGGACAGGACATCCTGAAGCGGGAGGGGCAACGGCGGGCTTCTGGGGCATGTTCAGCGCATCGGCGGACTTTTGGTGCATAGGACAGCCAGGCTGGGAGAGTGTTAGCAAGGGAGTGAGAATGGTCGAGGATGTGATCGTACTGGAGGCGCCTTGTCGGTAGTGGCTGGATGTCCAACAGGAACATGAACACCAGCAGCAGGAGTTGTATCTGCCCAAAACCAACCCATTGTAACGAGTTGTGAATTAAAGTAGTATTATTTGATGAAATAAGCAGATATTGAAGTGACCCGGCGTCAAGGGTTGGAGGAATTGAAAGTGCCGTCGGCGATGATGACAAGCAAGAATGAAGATTTGGGGATGGACAAATGGATGAGCAGGAAATTTCCTAAATGGTTGCGTTATCGACGCCTATCAAAAATTTGAGGCGCAAAAGGTAGCGGCAAGACCGGGGGAAACCGCGCCAAGCCTAATTCCTTTCCTGGACGTTGAACAAGGAATGCCTTTCTTGTCTTTTGTCAGCACGTGTTTTTCCGAGTTGTTTCCGTAAAGAAAACCGAGTGAAATCGGAAGCTAAGGTAATACGTCACTTTGATTGACATCACTACCTATCCAATTGTTTAGTTCGTTTCCAGGGGATTGCGGGCATCCTTGCAATCGAGTCTCGTCCCAAAGTCTTAGCATCATTAACCCAGCAGCTGCACTTACACATGCAAATTCCTCGAATGCAATCGCCTTCAGGCTTTGCCCGAACATGAAAGTGTTCACGTCTATACAATTCATTAACGACACACTCACTTCGCCGAGATGAGTGCTGGCTCTTTCATAGGCCGGGTTTTCGTCCACCCGGCCTTCCGAACATGTCCCAACGTCAACGCTCGTGTCAGGTTCAACGCCGCCGTTCTTAGCCGTCGATTCGTTTCCCAAAGCTCACGTCGACCTCGATCTACTAAATGGCCTACAAACGGATCAAAAAGAATCGCTCTGCGTGCATCCGGCGGTGCTGCGGCACTAGGAACAGCAGCTTTTGTCGAGTTGTCGCAACAAGAGAATGGCAATGATCGGGAGACAGGGGAGAAGCGCATGCTCGAGATATCACGGGCCGAGGTGAAAAAAGGCGTATCAGCTGATTCTCGTGGTATCTCGCGATTAGGCGAGCGCATCAAGTACTTGCTCGACTTGCTAATCATCGAACCCGTCTGTACTGGCTTCCGATTCCTCCAGCTTGTCGTTATTTTCGTACCTGTTATCATCACCATTCCCGCCATTTACTTTGGAAGGCGACGACCCGATAGAGATAATGAGCGATCAGGTACACTCTGGTGGTATGGCTTTTTGGTTAACGAGATGGAATTGGCTGGTCCCGCCTTTATCAAGCTTGGGCAATGGGCTGCTTCACGAACCGACATCTTCCCTACGGAAATGTGCGAGATCATGTCCAAACTTCACTCGAATGCGCCGGCTCACTCACTCCATGCTACCCGTGTGACTGTCGAGGCTGCATTTGGTGGTCGTCGCTTCGAGGATATCTTTGACGAATTCCAGGAGAAACCGCTCGGCGTTGGAGCTATTGCTCAGGTTTACAAGGCCAAATTGAAGCCCGGCTTGGCTAAGCCAGAGGATGCCGATCTTCATGAGTCGTATCCCTTGGCGCATAACGTGAAGCGTAACGTCGACACAGTACTCAAGAGCTCACCACAGAGAGTACCATCATCTTATGTTGCAGTTAAAGTGCTACACCCATATGTGGAGAAGACTGTCCGACGAGATCTGCGCATCATGGGCTTTTTCGCTTCTCTACTTAACTTCATTCCAACTATTGAGTGGCTGTCACTACCTGATGAGGTAGCTCAGTTTGGAGAGATGATGAAGCTTCAGCTTGACCTGCGCATTGAGGCTGCAAACCTGGCTACGTTCCGAAAGAACTTCAAGGATCGCTCTACGGCTTGGTTCCCCTACCCCTATACCGAGTACACAACCCGCAACGTCCTAATCGAGGAGTACGCTCAGGGTATCCCATTGGCGGATTTCATGGAGAATGGCGGTGGTGTCTTCCAACACGATATTGCTGATGAGGGTCTTGACGCTTTCCTCCGCATGCTGCTGCTCGACAACTTTGTCCACGCTGATTTGCATCCTGGCAACATCATGGTGCGGTTTTATCAGTCTGCTCACCCAGAGCTACGCTTGCGAAAGACAATGACCAAGGCCCACCCTGATGAACAAGAGGACGTTACCGAGCAAGTACTTGAGCGACTTCGACCGTACCGACATCGCAAGGATCCTAAGGCATGGGAGGCAGAACTTGCCAAGATTGACGCTGAGGGTTTCCGGCCACAGCTCATCTTCATCGACACAGGACTAGTGACAGAGCTCAACGCTGTGAATCGTGAAAACTTCCTCGACCTCTTCCGCGCCGTTGCTGAATTTGACGGCTACAAGGCTGGTCATCTCATGTGCGAGCGCTGCCGTCAACCAGATGCCGTGTTGGATAAGGAGGTCTTTGCCCTCAAGATGCAGCATCTTGTCATAGGCGTCAAGAGCCGTACCCTGGCACTTGGTAATGTCAAGATTGGCGACATTTTGCAGGAGGTGCTTAGTATGGTTCGAAACCACCATGTTCGCCTAGAAGGCGATTTTGTCAACGTCGTTATCAGCATCCTGCTTCTTGAGGGTATTGGCCGCAGTCTGAACCCTGACGTTGATCTGCTCAGCAGCTCGCTGCCGATTCTGCGCCAACTTAGTGCTCAGAGTGGTACAAGCATGGCCAAACACGGAGACTTTTCCATGTTGGTGGTATGGCTGGGACTCGAGGCCAGGCGGTTTATGCAAGCCAGCATCGAAGATGTAAGTTCCCTTGGTGAACCCCTTTATCTCCCATTATTTTTACTCACATATACTAACCTCAATCAGGTTGAACGATGCGTGAAATACGACCAACTTTCACCCAATGTATAATTATGAAGACACTGTTTTAAACCAGCTTTTGTGGAGATCACGGCATCAGAAGGCGTACGGATAGGATCATAGGAACGGTTGTTTTGCGTTGGAGTACATGAGAGGCGTAGCTCAGAGCTGGAGAAAGACATCTAGACGTACACATTTATTAAATTATACACGCTCGACTCCTTTCCAACCGTTGACTAGTACTCCCTTTCACCGGCTCTTTATACTGTGAAATAACTAATGCCTTAAATGACGTCTAATGTGACGTTGTCAAGTTCATTCCTTTCTATACCTATATGCTTATTTAAGCACTTTCCTTTCCATTGATGCACCAGGACGCCGCAATATCCCTAAAGTTACAAACATACGAACAAGCACTTCTAGTCTGTGCTGGCGCTCAATTCCATAGACTTATCCCACAAACTTCTTAACAGAGCCGTCGTGCCATCTTCCTCTTCACCACCAACAAGGCTTGACCCGCTCAGCCGGTCCGTCAACCTGCCATCATCGTCGTTGCCCTCGTAGCTCGATGCTGCGCCATTAGTCCGTACAGAAGTAGGTCGCTTAGGCGTGACAGGTCGTCGAGGATCGGGCATGCTAACGTTGCGGGTGTGGCGCATTGTGAGATCCATGGATCGCTTGCCGTTGGTGGAGGCAGTTCCAGAGCGCGGGATGCGTAGGGACTTATCCACGCCGGGGAGGTGGTTGAGACGCTCGAGGGAACGAGCAACAGGGTTTTGATACCGTCGAACGACAAGATACTCCATGCCTGTGCGCTCCAAGAGCTTTCCAACACGAGGGTCTCGGCTGTTACCTCCATCATAACCGGGACCGCCGACGCCGATGAGCGGAGTGTGGCCGACTACACCCCCGACACCACCGACTGCTTGTCCAGGTTCGATGACGGAGCTGGCTCGTTGTAAATTTAGCTTTTGCTGCGTCCGTGATGTTTGGGCGGGAGGCGGAGCTGCTCGCCGGGCCGTCTTGGGCGCCAATGCACTGTCGTCTACCTCCTCCTTTGGTGCGCTCGTGGGTGGTTCCCGGCGTTCTTCGCGATCACCTTGCAAGCTGGCTACGGAGCGGGGCGTCTGAGGAGTGCTGTCGAAACGGCGATAATCCCCTCGGGATGATCGATAGAAGGATCCCTCGCTTGTCAATCCGGAACCAGCAGCCTCGACAAATCGTGAGGTTAACTCATCCTGGTTACTCCCCATAAGAGTGCTCGATTCACGGGCATCAGCAGAAGCTGGAGCAAAGCGCCGAGGAGAAATCTGCGCCAGGTCTGCGCTCATCTGGGGCGGAGCTCCGTGAGACGGAGTGCGCTGTAGGATCCGGGATGTGAGATACTCCTTCCGGTGGGCCGTTTGACGCTCCGGGCTGGACGAATGGTGTTGCTCTGGCTGTGGCTGTGGCTGTGGCTGTGGCTGTGGCTCTGGCTCTTTGTGTTGCTGCTCCGGCTGCGTAGAAGCAGGGTGATCGCTGGGAGTAACTGGTCTTGAGCGGTCGTCGGGATGATGGACAGAGTGATTGCTGCTGTTGAGAGAGCCCTTTCGGGAGAGATACGGCGAGTTAGACCCACTGGCATCGACCCATTCGTCCTCCTCGTTACCCAGATCGAAGTGGACCTGCGACTTGCCGCCGGAGGTTTGAGGTTGATAGACAATTGTGGTGCTTGAAGCGCGTTTAAGTTCGGCAGATCGCGTCCGCCTGCCAATTTCTGTATGCGAGCGATTGCGCTTGAGCTTCGTATGGGAGGGACTCTTGACAATCTTTGCACCCGAGGGGCTCTTGACGAGTTTTGTGTGAGAAGAGCTCTTGTTGAGTTTTGTATGCGAAGAATTCTTGGTCAGTTTGGTCTGCGACGAGGTTTTTGTGAGATTGCCGGAGGAGGAGTCGCGAGAGGAGAGCTTTGCGTCGCTGGCAGCTCGACGATGGGAATTGGAATTGGAACCGGAGTTGGTGCGGTGATAGTGCTGCTGCTGCTGTTCGATCAGGTCGGGGGTATCTGTATGGCGACGGCTGAGCTTTGGCTGCTTGGGAACAGTTTTTGAACCTTGGCCGCGCGCGTGATGGAGGTGACCGACTGTGTGTTGTCGCTGGTGATGACGATGATGTCGGCGGTGTTGTTGGTGTTGGTGGTGAACGCCGCTGCTCTCGCTCTGCGAATCGCTCTCCTGATGGTTGAGCGGAGGCCGTTTTGATTGGCCGCTCATGGACGATGCGCTGTCCGCATCTCGGGTGTGAGGCATGGCTGGAGGTGGAGGTTGCGGACAATTCGTTTGGTTGATTATATGACGGATTGGTTTCGGGAGCCGAGAATTGAGGTCTTTCGATTCGAGGTTGATTTTTTCCCTTTGCTGTTTTCGAGATTATAACGTTGAATTCCTCCTGACCAGACCGACGACCCGAGTGTTTATTATCATCAGAGCTGGGGAGAATTGTAGAGTAATGCGTGTAATAAAGAATTAGGTTGTAAGAGATTAATCAAGTCGTGTTGAGATTGTTGCCTTCGCGAATGCTAGTCCGTCCCCGTAGCCGATTATGGAGCTCCCTTTAAATCGAATTGATAGGGCTCCCTCGAGTGATGTCAATGTCAATGGATCGGCCAAGAGAAGAATCGGTGAGGGTCGAGCGCGGTGGAGGGGCGGAGATGGGCCGACGATCACTCTGGAGTCTGGGGATGCGATGCGATGCGATGCGATGCGATGCGCAAAGAGAGAGAGGAGAAGGGGATGGAGAAAGGGAGGAAAATTAAAGAGTGAAAAAGTGTCGCGCAAAGGAGGAGAAACAACTTTTTGACGTAGGCGAGCGAGTAATTCCAGACCAGACCAGGCAAGGCCCCAGACCTGACGAAACGAACAAACAAACCAAACCTAACCCAACGGCGGAGATGAAGCTAGTGTTGCCGAGACACCAGGCTAGGACCAGTTTGTATTGGATTTAGGAAGGGCAATTTATGGTAAGGTAAGGTATTGTAGACTGGCCTCTACAGTACTGTACCTACAGTAGGTACTGGAGGTAATGAGGGGGTGGGAAAGTTTCAGTTATTAAGATTGCAATGACTGCGTTATGCTGTGCGCAGTCCAAGTTCTCGTGTAATTTGAATCTGGATAAGCACCAAAAAGATGGTGATGATGAAATGAGTTGGAGCTAGTGAGTGAGCGAAGATAATTACTTTAACCGTGCAGTTATTAGCGAGCGAACTTGAGTTGTATGAGGTGTCAATGATGGGGAGGTCAACAAAAGTTTAGAAGTCAAAAAAAGAGTCATCTCGTTAGAACGCACAGGAAACCCATGATTAGAACAGGACAGAGACGGAGACGGAGACGGAGACGGGAGCCGTAATCGGAACTTTAGGAATCTCCTTGTTAGGTATACCGAGAGCAGCATTGGGTGGCCTCAGTTTACGAATTGGAAGTCTCGGTTCTCTGTGTAACTTGTCGCAAAGTCATCACCCCAACATACGGTGCTTGAGCATAGCGTGGCATTGGATGAACTGAGTTGAACTCAACTCAATGGCAGTGCAGTACGAGCTCATGAATGCGTCACCTGTAATACACGCTGCATTAGCTTTAGTTACCCGACGAACGAACGGGCCGGCCGGGGCTCGCGGAGTAGATTAGACGGAACATGGGCCGGCCTTGTTCTGATCCCGGGCCGACTATAGGCGCACGAGTCTGGGTGTTACCATCTTCAACAAGGTATCTGTACTCTATCGCCGTGTGTCATTCGCGTTGCAAAAGATTGGTAGAACTTCTATTCATGCTTCCATCCTCGTCTTTGGCCTTCCAAGTCTTCACTGTCGCATTATTCCTCAGTGTTTCTCTTCTAAAGACTTACAACCCTTGCCTGTTTCAAGGAATGCCAGTCACTGATTACATGTTAGTAATTGAATCAGTTTACCGGATCTGATACAATATCATTGTCAAAATTTTAGAGGAGTATCCTGCATCGTCACCTTATAAATGTTTCACGTCTTCAGGCGAACTTTCTGTAGAAATCTTCCCTTCATGGTGGGGTGCTTGGAGAACAAGGACCAGAACGCGCACAGGTAGGTACTTTAGCCCAAGAATTGCCTAAGGTACCTAATTTATTTTGTCATCACCTAGGTCTCTTACCCAAAGTTTGCGTACTGTAATCGTTGCAGCATGCTTTAGGCTCGGAACTCCCTGAAACGTTTGATTTATTTCAATGTTTCTGAGCTCCTCTGCCTAACATTAGGATGCAAGAGTATATTCACTCTAATAATTAGGACACACTTTAGGCTACGACTTGCCTAAAATGCCTAATTTATTTTGTCACCTCTTCGTTCTTTAACCCAAAGTTCGGTAGTACCGTAGATATCTCAATGACAAGCACGTGACCTCATATTGTAATCATACATTCGCCATAACTTTTCAACTCTGGGCAATTTCTATATGTCCACCAAACAAATACACCACCTGCAGTCATGTCATCCATCGCCGAAATTGAAGCTGAACAGAAGGCTTATCAAGAACAAGTGAGTCTCCCCGTCCCTTCGTCCCCTCGTCCCCCGCCCTCTCTGTCCATCATACTGACCTCTTTCTCCAGTTCGATATTGTTCTTGGCCAGCTACGCGACGATCCCGACAACATCGAACTCAAAGCACTAAAGGACGAGTTGAATAGCTTCATCGATCTCCTCAATGAACAAATTGCTGAGCTTAAGCCTGCGCAGGCGCCTAAGCCCGCCCCCAAGCAGCCATCACCGGAACCCGAGAAGTGGTCGCGCGAGAACCACCCCGCCTTTAAGAAAACAGCTCCGGCCGAGGAAAAGGAACAGGCTCCCGCAAACTACCAGGTCAACGATACCGTTCTAGCCAAGTGGGTTTCTGGCGACAAAGCATTTTACCCGGCGCGCATTACATCCATCACAGGATCCTCGACGGACCCCATCTACATCGTCAAGTTCAAGACTTACGACAACACGGAGACATTACGGTCTCGCGATATCCGACCCGTCTCGAACAAGCGGAAGGCGGATGGAACACCGACGACTTCAGCGCCCGCGACACCTCCTGCTCCCGGCCTGGTGACATCCGCAGGGGCGACAGTATATCCCGAGGCAAAGAAGGAAGCCGAACAAGACGGCGAGGCAAAGCCACCCAAGGCAAAGAAGATTAAGGCCAAGAAAGAGCTCGAGAAAAACAAGAATAAGTGGCAAGAGTTCAGTGCAAAGTCCAAGTTCGGAAAGAATCACAAGAAGGATAGCATGTTCCGCACTCCTGACGGTGTTCATGGTAGAGGTGAGCAAAACATTCCTCTGTTGTATAAACGAGAATACTGACATTTTCCCAGTTGGCTTCACGGGCTCCGGCCAAGCTATGCGAAAAGACCCCACTCGAAGCCGTCATGTCTATCAAATGAACGATGAGCTAGACTAATCCGCATTCTCTCTTGGCAGGGCACTCGGTTCGATTCTCGAAGGACATGCCAAGGGTATGTAAAGGGCATGTAAAGGGCATGCGGGGGCGTTTGGCAGTCTCAGGAGCTTTTTGCTTTGTTTGGTAACATGCCTTGCATTTGATCATGGCAGAGGCTAACGACTCATCTTTCTGGCGTTTATTCCAGTTCTTTCCCAGATTCCAAGTACGTAGGAGCGACTCGGTCTCGACAGGCCAGCCGAGGTCAATCAAGATCAATTAAATAGCGTTACATGACACATTATGTTCCCCTTTTTGGCTCAAGTGCTTTACTAAGTTGAGCTGACAGGCATCATTACTGTACAATCTGTTTTACATTGTTGCTACATATCGGCCGAGGAAATAGCTGGCGACTACTTGCTGCTCAGGTCGATCTTGGGACAGATGTCCTGTGCTATCTTGAGGAAGGCATTTGCCCTCTCACTTGTGGGTTCTGCCACTACTGTTGGCTTTCCTCTCTCAGCATCATCTCCGATGTTTGGATGCAATGGGATATCGCCCAGGAAGTCAATCTTATGCTCCTGGCATAGCTTCTCTACTCTCGCATTGGATCCAAAGACGTTGGTCTCTCCATGGCAGTGAGGGCATTGGAAAAGGGACATGTTCTGCACCAAGCCAAGGATGTTGACGTCGACCGTTTTGAACATGTTGATACCTTTGACAGCATCCTTAGTTGCTAGGGTATGAGGTGTAGTGACAATGACCGAGCCTGTTGAATGTCAGTTGAAGTAGGTGGCGTATAGATTGTAGGCACGTACCATCTAGAATGACCTGCTGAGTAATAGTCAACTGCGTATCTCCCGTACCAGGGGGTAGATCGAGGACGAGAATGTCGAGACCGCCCCATTCAACCTCGTGAAGAAGTTGCTGTATCGCTTTCATCACCATGGGCCCTCGCCATACGACAGGTGCGTTCTCGCCAACCAAGTAGCCCATGGACATGGTTTTCACACCATAGTTTGTAAGCGGGATCAGCTGATTATCTGGCAAAAGTTAATGTTTGAAGTAGACATCTTCATGTATTCCAGTGACTGACTATTAGATAACCTTGGTTCACCTGAGAGGTCGAATAAGGTTGGGATAGATGGACCAAAGATGTCAGTATCCAAGATACCAGCTCGGTAGCCAAGACGGGCAAAGGCCAGTGATAGGTTTGCTAGATCATTCTTTAGAACAGACTCAAACATACGGAAATAGGTTCTCTACATACCTGCAACTGTGCTTTTGCCTACGCCTCCTTTGGCGGACGATACAGCGATGACCTTTTCAACGCCTGAGATCTTGCGACGGACTGGACGTTTACCCCAGGTTGGGGGCGTGCCAGACCGAGGGAGACCCTGAAATGTATCAATAATTGATTTTTATTCAGATATGTAAGAAGTGAATTACCAAAGGATTCTCATGTTGAAGGGCTCGGAGGCTCTGAAAGAGACGCGCAGATGTTGGGCGCATCTTGATGAGAAACCTGGGGATGGCAGCTCAAGATGTGGGACAATCCAAAGCCTTTGAGAGATCCTAGCGATAACTCTCAATCAAGAAGTGTAAGACAAATATATAAGCAACGTCTAAGGAAGACACATTTTAAACATTCTGGGTCAAATACACGAGACTGATCTCATGCATGCTCTCGAGCTCCGAGATGGCGGCTCTACAGGGCACTATCCACTAACACTGCGCTGCAGTAATTCTGCCATACACCACCGCCTAAAAGTTCAAGGTCGTCTTAGAAAATTTCCAACATGGACGTGGGGCCGCTGTTGTTAGTGGAAGAGCTTTACAAGAAAAGTCAAATAATTGACTGACAATGGCCAAAGCAAAGGGTCGCGCGAAGCAGTTTGAGGACTTGGACGAGCCTATCGTTAAGGGTATGTTTTGGCTATTCTTTAATAATGCTTGCGACAGCGTCTAACTATCTCAGATTACGATCCCGAGGCCAATGTCGAAGTGAGCGAACACGGCAGCGGAAGCGAAGAAAGTGAGGACGAGAACGCGGGAACCGAGCACTATGTTTCCGTGGGAGAGAGTAAACTGAGGAAACAAGAGGGACTATCGCTTGGTCCTCAGTACCGAGGCTCGCGCGTCTCACGAGATGCCCTCGATGAAGAGAGTGAATCCAACGACGATGAGGACGAAGATGAAGAATCGGGTGACGAGGAATTCGACGACCCAGAGACCGCAGACTTGCAACGCGACGAAGCGGGGGCCAACGATTCAGAGATTTCGAGCGACGATGCTTTGGGCGAGAGCGACGAGGAGCGCTTCAAGGACTTCACTTTCCGCGGAAGCTCCAAGCCCAAGAAGCCTGTGTCGAAGCGAGCCACTGCTGCTGACTACATGTCTTCTTCCGACGATGGAGGCGCTGAGGTAGATGGAGATGAGGACATGGATGGAGCAGAGCTTGACGGTTCCGACTCAGAGGAAGACGAGATGGACGATGGCCTCGACGCTCTTGTCGACGGTGAGGGAGACTCGGATGATGAATCGGATGAGAACGATGATGAGGAGGGTTCTGGCGAGGAGGATGAGGATGAGGATGATGAAAGCGAAAGCGATGAGGACGACGACTCGAAGGCCAAGAACGCAAAGCCCGTCATGGCAGCCCTCTCGACCCGGCCCGATGTCGACAAGGGTCTAGCTATCCGTCAACAGCGCAAGGCCTACGATGGACTCCTCAACATTCGTATTCGTCTACAAAAGGCGCTCATCGCCGCCAACACCTTCGACGCTCTCGATGCCAGCCCCGAGCCTGAATCAGAGCCCTACGAGGCCGCCGAGGAAGCCGCCATCAAGCTCCTCAACACCATAAGCAGCCTCAAGGACAACTTTGGGCCATCTCGCGCCGGCGACAAACGCAAGCGTGAACTGGATGTGTCTATGACTACGGATGAGATCTGGCAGCAGATGCAGGAAGAAGAGGAACGATCGATCAAGTCTAGGGAGGATCGTTTGGAAAAGTGGTCTCGCAAGGTGCAATCCGTCAACGTCACAGCACCAAAGGGTCTCGAATCGCGCAACAAGACGCTCATCAACGCGCTCAAGGAGCAGCTCATCGACCCTGACAATCGCCTCGCCAAGCGCTCCCGCGTCCCCCGCTCATGCGCTCCTGCACAGGCCGCCAAGGGCGTTACAGAAGACAGCGACATCTACGATGACGCCGACTTCTACCAGGTTCTCCTCAAGGAGCTCGTCGACCAGCGTACAGTGGAGGGCTCCTCAGGAGCTGCGGCAGGTGTGCCAACGGTGGTGATGACAGCAGCCAAGGACGTTAAGACGCGCAAGAACGTGGACCGAAAGGCCAGCAAGGGCCGCAAGATGCGCTTTACGGTGCATGAGAAGCTGCAGAACTTTATGGCGCCTGAGGACCGACGTGCGTGGGAGCAGGGTGCCATTGATCGCTTCTTTGGCACGCTGTTTGGTCGCAAGATGGAGCTGAACGAGGATGAAAGTGAAGACGATGATATGGATGTTGATGCCGAGGAGGCGGGACTCAGGTTGTTTAGAAGCTGAAGCTGAAGAAAAGTAAGGTGTAACTGTAGATATTATAGACTTATTATTCAAGCATTGCCGAAATACCAGGTATATAGAAACATGGTCAACAAAACAGCGTGAACTCCCAGATGCACCACCGGTCCTCCCAGCGTCTTAGCCGTTGAGGATGCTTCTCCCTCTTGAGTACGTCCAGTCAAACGCATGTAAGCACGATAGCACGGCCAGATGTGCCAGAAGGAAAAGGCGAGTGCAACAAGCCGAGCGACCTCGTCGAAAGGTCGACGGACAAAGATGAGAGCGATGAGATTGGTCGTGAGGAGTAGACCGCCGAAAGATTGAAGGATCAGAGCGGCAGATGGAGGAAGTGGTTGAAGCTGTGATGAAGGGCGAAAGATAAATGTGAAGGCGGCGGGGGTTTCGATGAGGGCGTGAACGAGGAAGGGGACTGTTGCTGCGGACGGCATCATAGGAGTTTAAATATGATGTCTTTGGTTCCTCAAAAGTAAAGTGTTGAAGTTGAGTGTCGATGGTCCTGAAGTAGTAAGATTGAGCTGAGTTGCATATGGTGTTTTGGGATTCCTGACTTACCTAAGCCAAGCTTTGCTGCAGAATACCCGCAACGGCGGCAAGGATCAAGTCCAAAATATTATAATATTATATGTTTCCAATTCTATTGCTTTCCATTACTTGGTTGAAGTCTGATAAATGATACAAAACTCTAAAGGTTGTTTGCTTCCACCTCTTCACCAACACGATAATGGCCTGGATGGCCAGCTCAACCAAAGATTCAGCGCAAATGATTAATAAAAGTCATTTATTACTATTGAGCCAGTCGTTGCTAGCATGTATGCATTACAGACATTGTCTTTATATATCGAAAATGCTGCCACACCCATCAAGTCCTCTCCATCAAGTAAAGTAGTAAGGTATACAAAAGGGGACATTACATCTAAATGCTGGAGTTATTATAATGGCCAAGGCACAGACCGCTAATACATTTCCTTGAACTGAGGAAACACAGTACTGTCAACCCCAAACATGCTGCTAGGCGGTGGTTCGGTCACATCGTTATTTGACCCAGATCCTTGCTGCCCATCGCTTTCGTTGTACTGGAAACCATTCAAACCCACGTAACCCTCGAACATCCGTGACATTTCGGCTTGAATTCTCGATCCGTTTTGAGCCAGCGGATCTGGTGTTGCCGCTTGTGACTGCTGGCCTGGCATTGAAGGCTTGCGGAATGGTTGCTGTTGATCCATGTGGCCTCGTGCGAGCCCTATCATGCCTAAAGCTGCTGTTGACTGCGGATCGTCCTCGGCATTTAGTCCAAAACGCGGCGCTACGTCTTTGAGCGATCGAATTGTTCGCCACAGTCTTTGCGATGCCCAACTCTTGGCAGACAAGTCTTTGACCAGCTCAAGAGCCATGTAGAACTCTTCGCGACAAGTAGCGCTGAATCGAACTGGGGCATGAACAGAAGCGAGGAAGACGACAGCAATCGCAGAGGTGAGAAACTGGTGGTAAAAGACCTGTACGCGTCTGTATAAATTGGTCGTGTTGTTCAAGTGGCTAAGATATCGGATGGTGTCCTTTGCGATATTAACGACACGTTCTGATTGTTGAGGATGAGCCATGATGCTCGTGGCGCTATGCAATACAGGCGTATAAAGCCAGATTCGCATCTGAAGGTTGTTAGTTCATATCTAGGGCCTTTTGGTACTATACCCACCTGGTTCAGTCGCAAGTATGTCCAGATTCTTAGCCGTTGAAGATTGTACGAGGGTGTTGATGTTATGTGTTTCTCCTTGTCCCAATTGCGAACCTTGACCTCTTCAGGAATCTGCTCGTACCACTGTAGCAGCTCCTGATCGACGGTTTCTAACTCCTCTGATCGCAAATCGCGCGCAAGCACCGGACCGAAGTGAGCTACCTGCCGCCACACCTTTGCGCCTATTCGAGAATAGGTAATCATAGCCACAAGGTATGGGTATTCCTCCTACAATCTGGTTAGTTGGAAGAACCGAGAAGGGCACCACTGAAGCACTGACTGGAAAGGGGAGCTGCGAGTCAATCTCTTCATCTTGGACGGCAAACGGCAATCCAGTTGCAAAAGCCCATCGTCGATCCAAAACATACGCCGACCAGAAGCTAACCAGGGCGTTTTTCCGCTCCTCCTCGTCCTGAATCCTCATCAGACCCGTTCTTTGATTGATGCCAAGCTCCAAGCACAGTCGTGCGACGTGGCCCATAACCCGCCATGCCAGAACTTCGTCGTTGGAGAGAAACCGGTAACCAGCAACGAGAGCTAATATTGGCAGAGTTCCAACATCCGCGGCCTCAGTCATGAGCTTTCGGTTAAGCACTGTTTCCATGCTGTCGAACAACCGGATTGCCTTGTCACTGTGTCCATGTTCTTCTACCACTAAGGCGCAGCACATGATAATTTTAAGTTGCAGGGTCTTGTCGTCGTTGATCAGTTCTCTGGGATTCTGTTGTCGTATGGACTCGAGAAAAGGTCCTAGACTCTTAGCATGGGATATGACACTCTGAACGTTCAGCACCGGGTACATTATGCCAATCTCTTCCTCATGCAGGCGGCATAGACGGATCAATTCGTCCTTGTCGAACTCATGGAGAGGGTCTGCTGGGCGTGTCAACGACATACCCACTCCCTCGTTCAAGTGTGGGTTGTCGTCATCGGATATACCTTTGTAGCCCATGTTGCTGATGGTGTTATTGGCCACATCCAGGCTGAAGGCCATGCTTGTTGGGCCGCGGAATGAGCCATACTTTGAGTGAGCGCTGTCATGGCGATTGAGTGAGCTGGAGCTATGGGAAGGCGAGGGAGCGATTGTCGGCGTGCCGTGGGTGACAGCTCGGTCACTGAGGGTAGCAAAACGGGGCGGTTCGGACTGCAGAGCCTTGACAGTTTGGTGCAGCCAACCTACCTCATCCTGGAGACGACCGATTTGCGCCGTAACTTGCTTGAATTCGTCCGATTCCTTGAAGTTACCAGAACAGCAGTTAGGGGCATAAAGACAGGCCAAGTTGAGGTTGCCGCATCGTTGACAAGGGGTTTCGCCGTTGCACTTTATTTTTCGTCGTTTGCATTCATTGCTGTATGTTGTCAGTCACAGCGTCTTTGAAATAGATAAAGAAAGAAAAATCGCAGTGTCGTGTCACAAGTCAGCTGCGACGATGAACGGGTGTAACAACGGAAAGAGACTAACCAAGCTATTGATATGTACTGTTACCAAGAAGAAGGCGGTATTAGCATTGATGATCTTGTAAAATAAGAATGTTTGGGGGAGCCGTGTGTTGGATTGTTGATGATGATAATGTTTGACGAATGAGGGAGAATATGTATCGATGACAAGGCTGGTGTATATCAGAAGACCAAGACCAATTGCCGACCCAACTGGGTGGGTTCGTTTATGCAGTGCAACGAGCGAGCCGAGATGTTTGTTATTGAAGGACTCGATAGGCGAATATCGTGCAGTCCCGTGTCGGTCTCTCTTGAACGACCCCCTCTTTGTTCGTCTTTACCCCCGTCTTGTCTCTCAGTGATGCCTCACCCTTGTCTCATCTTTTCTCATCTCTTTGATCCCGCAATGGGCGGAACCTGGTTGTAGACGTAATGAAATGGTAAAAACTCACTCTATTCCTCTTACTTCTTGTCTGCTTCCCTCCAGCTACTGATCCATCGTCCATCGACTTCCTCTTGTTGGCGTTGGACACACTCACACCGTGGGCGGAATTGTCCCCGACAGAGGCGGAACTTGGACTGGCGTGATTATCGTAAGCAACAGCACCCACGGAAGCTCCTACGGCGCTCCCCGGGGTACGTCCTGGAGTTCCGCCTCGTCCGGCGCCGGAGCCGGGGCCGAGAGACGGGCTCGAGGTAGGATTCAGAACAGGAACCTGAGCAAGGAATCGCAGGTCGCTTGCCTGCGTCTCTATCTGCTCCATTGTGCCGAAAGGGCCATGGGCCGTGGCGGAATCGTTGGGAAGCTGCGAATGAGGCTGTGACTGTAGATGAGTAGAGAGCACGGGTTGATGTTGCGCGTGAGGATAAGTTGGTGTAGTAGGATAGGAATGAGGATGAGTTTGAATTGGAGTGTGAATATGAATGTGAGCGCGGACTGGTAAAGGCGACGCGAATTGCGCAAAAGGTATTATCGCTGGGTCTGGGTCAGCAGGCGCCCGCTGAGAATTGCGCCTACGCCAGCGCCAGGTGTTACTGTCGCTCCCGCCAGCAGTACCAGTACCAGTACCAGTACCTGTTCCTGGATAATGACGGCCTAGCCCCACGTGACCGGGAAATTCTCCAGCGAGGGGAGCGGAAGGCCCTGTCCTGGCCTGGAAATCGTCGGCTATTGCACGGCTTGCAACGACTTGCTGGACTCCTTCTTCATCCACGTCCCCATCCCCCACCCCGAAGATGGAATAATAGCCCTCCAGTTCTGCTCTTTTCATCAACTGGATTGTCCAATCAATATCGTGCGCTTGTCTCTAGGCACTTTATGCAGTATTGAGACCAATGCCAAGAACAATACAGCCGGTAAAGGGAATGTCAGCCGCAGCCAACCAAAAGCGTCCCCTCGAAGACGTGCCGCATTCGCGACGGATTGACCCAAGGTATTGGATCCGAACCCAATCCACCGGGTACGGGTACAATTGGAGTGCAAGTTCGATAGGCGGTTCGTGTTTGGTGGTTGATGACGGGTCGATTCAATAGTGTTGCTCTTTTACCACTGTTGTCATGTCGTATGGTAAATGGTGGACTTGGTGACGAGCAAGTAGTGACTATTGACTGCCAGTGGCTTGCCAGGAGTCTCGAGCCTTACTGAAGAAGTCAAAATCGACTTGAAGGAAGAACCTTCGATCTCTTGGTTCGCGATGCAGATGCCGATTTGAGTCCCTGTGGATGTTTCGAGTCTCTTCATAGGTATAAGTCGTTGCACCAAGATCTTCAGCCAGCTTGCACTCCGTCAACCTTATCGCATGTGCGCATACCAAACCTCTTGCCCCCGAGAAGGCGGGATCGGCGGCAGATTCTTAAGGTTGTTGTGGCATGGGAGGCTTCGAGGACGGGGCCTGGGAAGGGGCTGTTGTTCAACTTAAACAACTGCCCCAGCTGTTGAACATCTCAACGGCTAACTCTCAAGCACTCATAACCTTGCTCTCTGCCTTACCTGTGGAGATTGGACACACGCTTTAGCTATACTGGGACATTTTTCTCTTTCACGCCGTACACCCAGCTTCACGGCCACCCTCTTCATGATTCCCTTGGCGAAGTCACTCCTTACCTGTGCGCCTCCGAGCTCCTCAACGGGCATTCCATCCCGGTGTCCCGGCCAGTTGCATAGCGCGGTCTTCATCCGAGCGGTCCGGTATCGCACAATGCATGATCAAAAGACTCTTTCTAGGACGTCCTGCTTATTGCACATACCACGGGTTGTGAAAACGAAACGAAATTGGCTTCTTCTCTTACAGTTTCGAACCTTCAACGATTTGAGTTACGAGGAGAGATGAGTTTCAATGGTCCGAGTCATCGTGCAGCCACAGAATCCATCAGTTAAGCTTCTCGAGTTCAAGCTCAAGGCTATTCCCTACGGCCTCGTTGACCTAGGCCGTTCGGCGCGCCGTGCATGGGAGTTTAACCTCAGAAACCAGACTTTCATCTCATACGACTCTAGATCGAGCTCGTATCATGAATTAGTCGCGCCTCAATCGATCATCTGCGGGAAACTTCATTGACCACCATACTAGTGGGTGGGGGCCTCCTTGTCAACCGCAAGCCACGGGAGACGAGTTCCTGTTTCGGGACGCCTTCTTGCTTTCACTTCCCTATGATTGGGTTGCCATTGTTTTGCCGGCCGGTGGCTTTTGAAATCCCTCGAAACTGGCTTGCTCACCCCTTGTCTACTCAAGGGAGCTCTTGTTTAGCCAAACTCTTTCATTCTTCCAGGTACTATCTTCAAGGATTCTTAAAGGATGATTCAAAGCGCATAGTAGTGAAGACATGGGTCTTGCCGATGCCACGAGGTGGACGTGCCCTCCACTTGGTAGCCTCAAGCTGAAAGCAGTACGGGGCAGAATCCACTTGCTGAGTCCCTCCACAGGCCAGGTGCTGCGAGCAGGCTTGGAAATTCCAACTCCTTCATTATGATATGACCTCCTTGATGGCAGCTAATCCAATTCAAGTCTCTTTCTCCCCAAAGTCACATTCGCTGGCTGTTGATGCTTGGCCGGCAGCATGAGCTTATCGTCAACGCTTGAGCTTTAATCACCCCGGAGAGAAATGAGAACCGAGAAACAGTATGAATCCTCTTCCCATGTCCAAAAGGTACTAGTGGAAGCTCCGCACTAGTACATGTATGTTGTCTAGGTTGTTACCAGAAATCTCCACTAACCTCGGTATTTAGATGGCGAAGATACAGTTCCTTCGCTTAAACGCGTTTCAGCCTTGAAAACCACGCCTGAATGACGCTTGGGCGATCTCTCCTCTACCAGGGTCTTACACTGTCCGGATCCCTGATCGACTAGGTTGGCTGGCGACTGCACTTGATCACCAAACTAGTCCAGGGACTTCTCCTGGTAGTCTGTGATGTGTATCTTGTCAACGACGCCTTTTACTTCCTATGGCCCCCCTCTCGTCTATCCCCTTGCTTGTGACTAACGCTTCTTGTGTCTATCCCCGGCTTGTACTCAACTCTTAGCGTTGTAAAGAACGTGGCACAAGCGAGCGTTGGGAATCACCAAGCGGTCATGAAGAGAGCCATTTTTTTTATGGATCATAGTAAGTATTATCATACACGATATATGATACGAATGGGTAGAGAACGCTATTCAACGAGGCAATGCAACGCATCAGTTGAGTTACTATCAGGGTAGGGATTACACGTTTGTCAAGTCAGCAATTTGGTCGATCTTCATTCGCAGCCCGCAAGATAGCCATCGATTGGACCAACAAACGAGGCCGCAAGTTAATTACCCTTTCGCCTGTCACCTACCAGAGCGGATCCCTTTGAAAAGATTGTCAACAACTCGGCTATGTACTCGATCAAGGCTGAAGCTTGGCAACAGCTTTCTCCATCCTTCTATGTTAGGAGTCTACTATGGGCGTGCTCCATTGACAACATTTTACTCTACGGCCTGGGATCCTACGGACAAGCCACTTATGTGGTTATATCCTGACTGCTCCATCCGTCATCTACTTCTTCTGGTCTGTTCGGGAAAGTGGTGTCACTCGATCGTGTCACATATGATGACAGTCCAAGTTCAAGGCTTAGACGAGAGCATTGTATCCGTTGTGTCAGCCGTACAAGCCTACGAAGTATCTTTATCTATACTCTTCTGTTTCTGCTTCTGTTTCGAAAGGATTACTCACCCAACGCCTCTCAACATGCTTGGCCTGTCGAATTTGTTGAGTCCGAACTCCATGCTAATCCAAATCTAAATGCTCTAACGACTCAGCTACGAATGTCGCATACTGATCTTGCGATTTCGATGCCGAATCCTCCCCGGCCGGAGACCCGCTCCTCCCGGTGCCCCACTCGCCGTCTCCGACCTCACTCGGTTCCGTCTCCGTTTCAGCTGGTGTGTCTGGCGGTGTCTGTAGGCCGGTTGCGTCTGCGCCGTGTGCCATATTGCGCTTCAGCATGCACATCTCGACAGTTATGCCAGGTCCGAAAGCACAACCCACGACGTAATCGCGCACTCGTCCGTCGGGTGCCATGGCATCCATGTCTTTTGAACGTAAGCGATCCATGACACTGAAGATGGTGGCGGAACTCGAGTTCCCGTGGTTGATGTAGGTGTCGTAACTTGCTCGCATATGCTCGGGGGTAATGTTCATAGCCCTCTCTGCGCCAGAGAGGATGGTAGCACCACCAGGATGCATGGCCCAGTCGAAGTCGGCTGCGTTCTGGTAGTCTGAGGGAAGTTGCGGCAACGATGTCTTGAGGTCGCTGAAAGCTGGAGCAATAGAGGCGGCAGTGAGCTTGGGGACGCGTGGTGTGAGGACGACTTTCCAGCCTGTCTTACTATCAGTATCACATCACCCAGCAATACGCTGAGGGGTTTTGAACTTACCGACTGGGTCAACGTCAAACCCCAAGTCATTCTCGGTGTCTGGTATTGTCCTGTGGTCCCAGCCAAGCAGGTCATACACGGGTTCAGCAGGTTCACCGATACCGTTGCTCAATACAACTGCGCTACCGCAGTCTGAGAACAAACATGCGCCTATTCTTGTCTGCTGCAGCTCGTTGATGCTGTCTAGTTCACTGCGCACCATAGTGGTGCTGACTTCTAGTGCTACACACAAAACGCGCGCGGGCAAACCCCGTGCTTTATGCCCCAGAGCCAGGTTTGCGCCTGTTCGGAGAGTTGCCAGTCCTCCACTGCAACCTACACCATGTAGCAGGACCTTCTCGACACCGTGTGTTATACCCAGGCCTTTTGCAACAAAGTGATCGAAGCCTGGGTTGGCACTGTCTGTGCATGTTGTCGCAACTATGTGTGTGATGAAGCGTGTGTCGATCTTGGCCTCGTCAATGGCCTTGCGCGCAGCTCGTATCGCAAGAGGGACGCCGTCGGATTGGAAGATGCTGTGGAGCTCTGCTATTGAGGGCGCATCTTTCTTGTTGACAGATGGATGGTCGGGTGTTCCAATTGAGGATCGTGTATCAATACCGGTATATCTGTTGATTCCAAGAACTTTTTTCATACTGTTATTACCCAATTAGTATCTGAGACGCGCATCTTGCAGGCAATGAGACTCACGAGGGTGTATCAGGATAGAACCTCTCACCGAGGACATTGAGGCAAGTGTAATCAAGCGAATGGGGTGGGTATTCAGCGCTGAGGCCGATAATGGAGAGGCCCAGCTCTCCAAAGGTGCTTGGAGCCGCCATGGTTGAAGCTGAAGCTGAAGCTAAAAGTGGCTGGCGTTTGTAACCCCAACAGTTTCTTTGGTTGAGAACGGGCGAGTAAGTAAATGTACCAAAGGCGAGCGATTGAAGGCTGTAATTGTATATTCAGGGTGGCCAAATAAAAGCTCGATGATGGACAAAGCCAATTGAATTATTCTGCAACGTTGGAGAATATCGTTGACGCCTTGAATCGCTAATATCTGGTATCTCGTTTATCCGCGTGAGCTAGATCGATGACGCTATCTTGATGCCACAGCTAGAGGGTAGCTGCAGGTTGAATGCAGGGGTTAAAAAAAAAGTGAGGGGAAACGTGAGATGTAATGAGAAAGGAGTAGGAGAGGAATTGATAAGAAATGTTGAAGTGGGAAGGATTTGTTTATGCAGTGGCTAAAGGTGACACCAAAGAGGTGAGCGGTAACAGTAATGTCTCGGGTATTGTTTGGAGGGGTTGGACGAGACGAGGGGAAGCGGTTTGCGACGTTGAGAACCCAGAATGGTTATGAGTTGCTGTTATTCTGTCACTTTGGATCATCTTTTCACATGTTTAAATACGCATTCAATAATTGCCTTGAGCTGGGCTACCAATGGAGCTTGTCTGAATGCAGTGATGAGTCGGACAAATACAGCTATCGTCAAAACGCAATTACCTTTCTGGTCTAGAATAGCAAAAAACTCTCTATGAGAGCTTCCATTCTTTGGTCTATGAAACTGATGCTGAAACCTCGTTGGTTCACCCCTGACTGGGCAACGTCATCCCGCGGTGTCGTTGGACTTTAATTGTACCGACGGCGAGAATTGAAAAGCCGACAACTGAACTATTGAATCTTGCATGAGCTTGAATTCTTCCGTTTACATGATTGCCATAAACAAAATCGCTATCTTTCTGGGTTATAACGAATACGAGAATTACTGAGACTCAGCACAGCCTCGGTGATTTCGCGAATACGCGCTACTGCTGACAACCACGGGATAACTATTCGACACGACAATTCGGAGGGTCGACGAAACAGAAGTATATTACTCAATTGGGTGAAATCAACAGGTTCTCACTGCTCAATGGGTGGTGGATTCAGGGTTACATCATGATTTCGTGCAGTACTGGGTTGTGAGACTGAGACTGAGACAACTTCAACCTTGCAACGCAACAACACCATTGAGGTGATCATGGCTCTCCTAAGCCTCAGTTCTCGAGATGCCTTAATTGCAATAGCGGCGGTCATTCTTCTGCTGTACATTCGGGAAAAGACGACACTCAAGATTACTCGCAATGGAGAACCTCTCAGGTTTGTTCCTGAACTTCATTCACATACCCTATATCTACTCAATCTCATTGTTTGTATTCACGCATCAAATATTTACTGACCATTTATTAAGAAAACCTCCGAATTCACTTCCAGTAATAGGCAATGGTATAATATTCCTACAACCTCGTCAACGTCTCTTTACCTGGTTTCACCGCTGTGAGCGTCTACACGGCTATGAAACCCTGCACATCACCGTCCCCTCACTCCCACCAGGCGTCATCGTCAACGACCCTCAGAACCTGGACTTCATCTTCCGCAATGAGGGCGTTTTCGAAAAAGGCGACTTCTTCAAACAGCGATCCTGGGACCTCTTCGGCCATGGCATCATCAACGTCGACGGCGAGTTCTGGCGTCTCCAGCGCAAAGCAGGCTTGCGGTTTCTGTCTGCAGCGGCCTTGAAGACACTGACGAATGTGCGCTTGCCAGAGTATTTGAAGCAGGCTGTGAATACTCTGAAGTTCAAGTCAGGTGGAGGAGAAGTGGTGGATTTGCAAGCTGTCGTGCACGAGGTTACGACGCAGTTGATGGGACGAATGGCGTATAACATGGAGATGCACGCCGACGATGACTTTACCGTTGCCTTTGAGCATGCATCTGGGGCTACCGCTGAGCGTTTTCAAAACCCTCTGTGGTTTATCACTGAGATATTCATGGGAGCTCGTATGCGTCGCTCCATCTCGATTGTTAAGGCTTACGGAAAGCGTATTGTGACGAGCGCAGTGGCTGATCGCAAGGGAGCTGAAAAGACAGAGTCTGATGCACCAGGGAGTCTAATCCAGTCTTTGCTCGACTCTATTGGCGATCAGGATCTCGTGGCAGATGCCGCGCTCAACTACCTTTCAGCGGGGAGGGATACCGTCGCGCAGGCTTTGACATGGACGTTGTATCTCCTCATGAAGCATCCGCATGTGGCGACTAAGCTGCGCCAGTCAATCCAAGACCTACGAGACGAGGTCGGTGACCAATCTCTCGCCGAGAACGAGCCTTTAGACCCTGAGCTTCTTACACCGGTACGACTTCCCTACGTACTAGCCGTCTTCTACGAATCTCTCCGTCTCCGTCCTCCCATCCCCTTCGAAATCAAACAAGCTCAACAAGCGACAACTCTCCCCGACGGAACCACCTTACCAGCTGGTGCCATCGTGGTCTGGTGTGCATGGGCGATGGGCCGCTCGCATACAACATGGGGCCCTGACGCAGATAACTTTCGTCCGGAACGATGGCTTACTACTTCTTCCTCTGGAGATGTGACTGTTACGCAGCGCTCAGCGGCTGAGTTCCCTGTGTTCAACGGCGGACCGCGCGTGTGTCTGGGTAAGAAGATGGCGGAACTTGTTGCGGTGCAGACGTTGGCGAGGCTGGTGCCCTTGTTTGACTTTAAACCTGCTTTTGAGGGTGAGAGGGTGAGCAAGAGCAGCTTGACATTGCCGATGGAGGGAGGTTTGCCTGTGTATGTGCAACAGAAGACATCCTCCCCTTCGTTATAAGTGAGAGAATCAAGATTAGTTTAGAATGAACAAACTTTTTATTTACTCCTGGTATCGCCATGCATAGAGTACGCCTAGTCAAATGTAATCTTTGATCCCGCAAACGCCGCCGTCTTCTCCGCGTCTTTCGCCTGCTTCCTCGCCGCCCAACTGGGATGCAGCGGTCCTTCGTCGTCCTTCTTTGGCGGCGGCCTCTTCACCTCAGGCTTGCTCTCTGCTCTCGCAGCACCGCCCTGTCTGGCCAGCGGGTTGCGGATGCCCTTCTTCCAGGGCGTGCGCTGGTCATCTCCCGCCTCGACGGCACCACGTTTACCGTCCCAACCGGCATCGCGACCACGCTGTGTCTCCCAGGCTGGCTTTTGTAGATGTTTAGCCTTGTTGCCGAACTTCTTCTCCCAGATGGCCTGACGAGCTCGCTGGCCGCGCCGTTTCTTAGCGGGCGCTACATCAACATCGGAAGCGGACTCAGAGCCGGAGATGTAACCGCCCATGAGTGAGGGCAGGAAGGTAGAGTTGTTGGGTCGGGCGGGTGCTGATGCCTTATCCTTGCTCTTCTTCTTCTTGGCTGGGGGCGGTGAGGGCGATGAGGAGATCGAAAGTTGTCGTTGTGCCTCTGGTTCGGAATCTGATTCGGAGTCGAGTTCGGGTGCTGCGTCTGAGCCAGAAACAGAAATGTCGTCGAGATTGACCTTCTCTTTGCCCTTGAATCGTTCGAACCTCTCATCGTCAAACTCGTCGTCATCGTCTGAATCCGAGGAACCACCTAGCAAATGGTCGTATTTTGACATGGCCTTTTCTTCCCCAGCCTCATCCTCGCTGCCAAGCTCTTCCGGTTCCTGAACAGGGTCATCATGGTCTGAGAAACCTTCAAATTCCGACTCTTCCTCTTCAACCTCGTCATCCTTCTCAATTGATGCCCGCACGTCTTCCTTCGTAGGCTTGGCCTCAAATTTGGGTGCCTCCTCTATCCGGTCGGATGGCTGCTCCTCCTTCTCTTCCCTCTTCGACTTCCGTACGCGTTTCGCCTTTTCGGGCAGAGGGACGTTGAGAGCCTGGCAGAAGGTGGTCACGGCGCGGGTGATGGCTTGCTTGACGAGCTCGCGGTTGTACAATCCACTTGTGACATTGTGTAGGGCGGCCTGTTCTTCGGGGGAGAGCTCGGGCTTGGGAATACCGGCGCGGACTTCTTCGGGGAGGTCGGGAGATTCGGCGAGGCTCTTGACTTTGAGGAGCGACGAGTACAAGTGAGCGCGGGCGGTTTGATGAAGGTCGAGGGACTAGTACATGACTGAGTTAGAAAGATTAATTAAAACAGATATGGTATGAGAGGTACTCACCTTAAGGACTGTCACCTCTCGCTCCAATCTTTCCTTCTTGTCAGGCCCAACTCCATCTTCATGAAGTCTCTTACTGAGTCTCTGGCGCTCAAGGCCCTTTGCGGCTTTGAGGGCCTTGGAGACATCATTGCAGTGCTTCTCAAGCTTGTCCCCAAGATTGGGCTCCCCGCGCTTTCGTTTTGGCATTGTTGGGCCTTTTTATGTTGTTCGAGGGTCGCTTCCGCAGCGTCGCAAAAAGTTCTATATCGGAGCCGCAACGAGACTTCCGCTGGTGCGAGAGATAAGCGATTACTGTGCAGATGCAAGCTTGATAGGTACGGATGTACAGTGCGAGGCTAATGCGGGCCAAGCCGACGCTTGCTTCACCCACATGGCGATGGTGGGGGAATTGACTACGAATGTATGTGGGGGAAATGCGGCACCGGATCACTTCGAACGACTTCTTTTATATATTTGACGAGCATTCATATATTTGATGAGACTAGTGCCCCTTCTTGCATGTAGAACAACTTCGTCGGTGCAAAGTAACATTGGAAAAGGTCTACATTTGCAATAGGATATGGCGATAACTCACTTCAATCATAACTAAGTACTTGAAAGGATATCTTCTTAGAAACCCATACCTTAAGACGTACTGCAGTTACTTATTTGCCTGCCAGTTGCGCGATTTATAAAAGCCCATTCCGTCAGCTGTACTTCATGACCTCTTTAATACTTCTGGGGTTTCTTTATGTATATTCTCCTAATTTCATGACAAGCAGATGCTTCGGACTTTCAAATGTCCACCTTAGTCAAAACAGCAGATAAATTATCAAATTCTCTCCTAGCACCCTGCCAATTGTTAGTAAGAAGAACGTCTTCAAGAACAACAGATTCGCCTAAGTCGCTTCTCGGAGAACTACCTCCACATCAAAATCTTCCATAGGTAAGATTCGGATATCGGCCGAGATGACAATGAGGCTGTACTTGACGTCTTGCTTCAATCGTACTACTAGATCTATACGTCATTAGAATTCTGAATATTAATGGGATATCCGCGGTAGTCTTCGGTTATGGTGTTTCGGTATAGTAGCTTATGACTGGCCACCTGAGTACCCGGCGGTGTATCTAGACAGCGCCGTGTAAGTGAGTGTGGCTGTAACGCCCAATAACCTCGGATATAAACAAGAATTTCACCCCAATCCATTTTTCCAAAGGCACCAGTAGATCATGGACCCTGAATGCCCGGCATTATACTGACGATCAAATTACGATATTTACAAAAGGGAGTGTATCAAGTAGGTCGGGCTCATTCGGAACCATAAACCATTGACGCAATGGTTCAATGAGGCATTCGGCCATCACGAAATAAGGCCGCACGTTGTTATATCTCGCATTCCGAAGGGCTCTCTATTCAGCCCGTCCAGCTCGGCTACTAACCGGATGCTTACAGAAGAAAATTTACAAGGTTAGCAACATCATCATCAATCAATAATACGTGAGATGTCGTTGGAGAGATGTGGAGTGGATCGAGACTGCATGGATCGCTGGCAAGGGAAGCAAGCACATTCCCGCAACTTGAAGTCCGGAGGCCCACTGCGTTGAGATTGATGAAAGCCGGGTTTATTGACTTGGGTAACCAAACTCGGGCGTGGGGTTTTAAGCATGGGTTAGCTGTGAAAAATGATTGGTATTAGGCCCGAAAAAAATAATTAAAAAATTCGTAGGGCAGTGTCTCTTCTCGCATATCAAAAGCCGGCCCGCCAACCAACCATTCCCCGGCATGTTATCTGGGGAAAAGCTGGAGGGGTGGGATGAAAAGAAATTCACATTTCCGATCAGAGCGTACAATACCCCCTTTAGCTGAGGCGTAGTTGGGTCTTGGCTCATTCGAGGCACAGCATCTGGCGACTTGTCGTGCTGTGAACAGTCAAAGTCGGGTGATTTTGGCGGACTAATCTGGGGGAACGATGGAGGGGGGCATCACAATAATGGAGTGTTTATGGAGAAAGAGATCATCTATGGAGTATCTTGCTGAAGATTTGAGATGCGTATCTGGTGGAACTCAACTTTATCTCAAGTCATGAGGCGTTGATATCCGTTCCTTGCCGCAATTATGGGGTGACTAGAGATGGTGAGGTTTTCTAGAGAATGGGGGTTTATGGTTCAACGGCGCGTCTTTCATGCCCTTACAGGCAGAGTTACTTTACCAGACAGGCCTATGAGCGTCTAACTACCTGAGCACCTCAGGCCTGTTTCGGCAGTCTACATAAAACATGAGGACATCAGATTGCACCAAATAGCATCATACCATTGAACTGAGCCCCCAAATATTGAAAAAGACCTCCATCATTCTGATAACAGGATTTATCCACCAAATCGCCATCTGTGTCAGATAAGCGCCCCCAAAGTATCTAGATATAATAGGCAGATAGGACCGAATACACCGGAGATGTCATGAGAGATTCGGGGCCCCGCGACAGGGTGTTGTGTTTGTGTTTGTGTTTGTGTTGTAAGCAAGAATCTCAAGATTTTGGGGTCGACGTGCTAGGGCTGAGCGTTTTTGGGGGTTGGGGTTTTCTAGACGGAAGCCATGAGATGTCTCAACTCCAAGTATTACTCTGCGGTATTGTTGGAGAATTGAGCGCTTGTTGAAGCCCCAACCTAATTCACATGCTTAAAATTCACCGTGTCCCCGTGTGATAAGATAAGTAAGTGAGTGCAGTAGGTAGCGGTATGCTTATCGGTGTTGACGACTCCGAAAATTGGTCCCTCCTCGGAACATACTTCCTCGGGACCTGCGCCGGACTTACATGAATGGACATCGGATCATAACCGTCCATTCTGAATGGATCTACCGTACCTAGAATGGGAAAGGATCATGATGAAATCCCCCAATTCTGCAGACCCCACCAGATATGAATGGCCCAAGCTTTTGTTCTGGACATTGCACGCTACTGTAGGTATCTCAGCTTGAGGCTCTCTGTTTCAGGGCCCAGCTTCTAACCACTTTAGCCGTTCTTTGATAGGTATTCAGTTGTTGAGCGCCTATCTGATGTACGCTACATTGGAGAAACGGGCCGTTGCGAAATGCTGGGATACATGTTGAGCGTTATCGTGGCTCGCAACCAAAGACAGTTCACATGTGAAATGCATCTTGAACTCGTGGTCTGGGCTTCATGCTTGGGCCAATCCCACATGCTGTGTTTGATCCTCGGGCTGTTCTTTTCACAAAATCCCTGAAAATGACGCGTTAACACTACTCGGTAAGCCCATTCCATGATTTTGACCACCCCATAACCGAGGATATCTGAGGTGAACGGGCCAGTGTTGCGGCTTTAATTAGACGTAGGTCTAGAAAAAGAATGTTTCCATTTGGCTACATCATCTCAGGACTTCAATGTCCTAGTTCCAAGACATCCCTGCTTGGTTCCTGACGATGGCCAGGGGGTGGGACAGTAAATGGGGTACAACTAAGCCGGGGGATTAGCGTAGTTGCAGCTCACACGCATCTGTGCCGTTTGAACATTGGATGTCATGATCATGGAACCAAGATTTATGTCGCGCGGTTTTACCACAGTCTGCCCATTATGTTTGCGCGTGAGAGGTTAGATGCCGGGATAGGTAATCACAAGTCGTTCAAAGATTCAACGAAGGTGGGATTTGGCGGTTGATCAAGAGGTGAAATAGACTCGAACGGAGAGTGGGGTTCACTTCGGCAGAAGACGACCTGAGTGACGCTTGTATCCACTACGAGCCGCGTTGACGGTTCAGCTAATTACTGTTGAGTGTCAATGGCTCATGTTGGCGAGACTTTGCTACAGCTGTATATCTAGGATGCATCATGGAAGAATTGGAAGAGGCACTTATTCAGTAGGTATGTCAAGGCCAGGGCTTTTTCAAATACACTATGTAGTAAATACTTGTTGTCTTCGTCATGTACCTCACGGTTTAGACGGCACCTTCATCAAAAGAAAAGAAAAGCCGCTATGTCTGCATGCAAGATGCAGCAGTACATGAAACGCCTTGCTGCTAAGAGGCCGAGATTGATTTTGCGTCTCATTCAACTCCCCCGGCCCGGACCCGGACGTTGAAGTCTGTTCTTAAATGTTTGGAGTGCCTTTTCTTTTGTCCTCATGGGAATCCGGTCCTCTACTGCGGCGGCGCAGGCGGCGGGCATGATACACACGGCAGTCTTTATCATTGGATGGCCTGGCCATTTTATCTGCATAGCTACACAATGGCTTTAACACGTCCTACTGAAAGGTAGTACACGATTTATACCAGGATTGAATATTAGAATGCGCCTGTTGAGCGCCGTGTTATGGAGGTTGAACCGTCTGATATCCATAAAAGCACGAGCCTATCAGACAAGTCCCGTTTATTACCGTGCGTTGCGTCATTGCTCATTGCTGGACTTTTCATTCCACCACTCACTCACCACTTTACCACCACGGCCCAATTTCTTTAATCAGCCCAACAGCATTTTCGACCTTGGTTGAAAACAAGGCTTGGCTTTGCTGGCTATTCGCGCCTAGCGTAGCTGCAGCCACACAGGACGGCTTGATCCCTTTAGGCTGGTGTTTTAGCCCCCTCACTTCCAGCGTAAGCAACGGAAAGCTAAGTTAAGGTAGCTGAGGAGCTCTGTCGTCAATTGAAGTGGGGAATGGAATGCAGCGCAATGACTGAATAACCATTTGATTCAACGTCACTAACATGTCCCATTAACCGCCTGCAAACGGCTTGCTCATGGCAGAGGAGAGCACATCGATTTGACGCCCAGCCCGGCCCGGCCAGTCAAAAGCTAGGACATCCTGTACCTGTTACAATCGCTGTCAGAAACAAAGCTCTGGTTAAGAAAATGAGGGGGTGCCATTCCCGAGGCACCAAGACCAACGGCGTCACGTTGATTACAACTCGAAATGGCTAACCGACGCGGAAGCTTTACAGTGCCTACCAGCTCCCTATGATCGCCATGCCGTTATCCCGCTTGCATACAGTACAGTAAACAACAGCCTTTCCCGTGAAAAGCCAAAATAACCCGGCTCGTCCAGGTCCTCAACTCAACCCCGCAGTTTAGTCCATTGACAGAGTGGTAACAGTGGTTGAACGCGACGCGACGCTGTGGCAACGAGGAATAGCTCAACCAGTAGCGGTAGAGCTTCAAACATGAACCACTGTGAGTTACACAGCCATGGCATTGGCATCGACGGACTGAACCTTGGTATGTGACGTTTCTTGGTGAGTGGCTCGGCGGGTGCCCTTCTCTTCCCTCTCTGGGCAGTGGTGGAGGGTCGCCAGTGGTTGATATCGATGCGCCAGCTTCACAATGGTGACTTAGATCAACATCACAGCAGGTCTCGTGCTGCTTTCTGATGTAGCATGTAGCAGCAGAAGCAGCTTCTCCTCTCAAGCCTCGCCCTTCTCTCGGTCGTCGGTCCTGTTCGGAGAGATCAAAGAGTCCATTTCTATTCAAGCTCTCCCCTCTTTCTTGATTCTCAAAGAGGTATCAATAGCCTGTCCTTCGTGTCCTCTTACTGTATTATTCTGCTTCCCTCCCACATCTTGCTGCTGCTGCTGCTGCTCCTCCATCACCTCATATTGCGTTACGTGACGCAGATCGTAAACCTTTTGCTACTGTTGAAACGTTGTTGAGAGACCACATTGAGTCTCAACTAGCAAGCATCGTCTCCGTCTTGTTCCCTTGGGATCCAGTTCAATATCAACAGTTCCGGAAACTCCCTCTTACTCAACCGTCAACAAGTGGCTGTTGCGCCCTCCAGGTGAGCTCGCCCTTCAATCTCCGTCGTGAGTCCTCCCCGCTCGGCACTTGTTCCAAGCTCCAGCTTGTTCGTCGTCTAACTGATCGCCCGCGGCAAGTAGACGCGGAATCATACGGGAAAGCCCACGGATATCGTCTTTCTCTCTGCTCGAATTGAAGGTCCGAAATACGCTATTTGGTAAGCTTTTGCTCTGTTCTGCTTCATGTTCATCCTCCATGTCATACCTGCCCTGTATCTCAACCCCAGCGAGTCCAAAGGCATGGGGAGAGATCCACCGGGCGCGGGCGGGACCCAGCGGGAATCTACCTCCATCCACACTCCTCCCAATGGATTCATCAGTACACACCCTCCTTGTCATCCCTAGACACCCCCCCCCCGACTCAACTTGAATCCCCCACACCAACATCAAGGGCCTCCAGGTCCAAGGGCCGGGTGCCCACCGGCCGAGGATGAACCTCCGGATGTCTTCGGTCCTGGAACATGATGCTGTCGGTGACTTGATAGTCCTGTCCTGGTATTGTACCAGCCAGCCAGGCCTGCCGTAGTCGGCTGTAATCAGTACCCTCCACTACCTCCCGTACACATAGTGATCATGGATATTATAAAGCCCCGAGCATGTCCACGATCTTGTCCTGAACTTGCACTTACACCAGACCAGACCAGACATCCTCGAGTCCTCTTGCCTATCCTTCCTCAGACGACGACTCACTCGAATCGAATTCGTCTTTGTTTAGAACGACTCCTCCTCGAACCATCCTAGCTTCCTCCCTCCATCATGAGTTCTTCAACATTCAAGCAAGCAGCTGAATCAGCTCGCTCAAAAACCAGCGATGTCCTAGGAGCTGCCCGAGGCGACTCGGCCGCTATCGCCAATGACATCCTACACACTCCTCTCGTGAAGGCCGCCCTTCCCTTCATCAACGGCGGTATCAGCGGCATGGTGGCCACCACCGTCATCCAGCCCGTCGACATGGTCAAGGTCCGCATCCAACTCGCTGGCGAGGGAACTGCTGCTGGCCCCAAGCCTACTCCCTTCTCCGTCACTCGACAGATCATTGCCAGCGGCAAGGTCCTTGACCTCTACACTGGTCTATCAGCCGGTCTTTTGCGCCAGGCCGTATACACCACCGCCCGCTTGGGCATGTTCGATACGCTCATGGGAACATTGTCCGCCCGAGCCAAGGCTGATGGCCGTTCGGTTGGCTTCTCAGAGCGAGCCACTGCTGGTCTTACCGCTGGTGGTATTGCTGCCATGATTGGCAACCCTGCTGATCTTGCCCTCATCCGAATGCAAAGTGACGGCCTCAAGCCCCTTGCCGAGCGAAAGAACTACAAGTCCGTCATTGATGCCCTCGCCAGCATCGCCAAGAGCGAAGGTGTAGGCGCTCTCTGGGCCGGTGCTGCTCCCACAGTTGTCCGCGCTATGGCCCTCAACTTCGGTCAGCTCGCCTTCTTCAGCGAGGCCAAAGTTCAGCTCAAGAAGAACACCGACTTATCCGCCCGCACCCAGACCCTGACAGCCAGCGCCATCGCCGGATTCTTCGCCTCTTTCTTCTCGCTGCCCTTTGACTTTGTCAAGACACGTCTGCAGAAGCAGTCGAAGGGTCCCGACGGCAAGCTTCCCTACCGAAGCATGATCGACTGCTTCTCCAAGGTTGCTAAGCAAGAGGGTCTCGGTCGATTCTACCGTGGCTTCGGCACATACTATATCCGCATCGCTCCTCACGCGTAAGTACCCTCAATGATGTTGATAATTGATGAATGAAACGCTGACTTGATTCGCAGTATGGTAACACTGATCGTTGCCGACTATCTTGGCTGGATCACCAAGTAAACGAATCGACAACCGATTAATATGAGAGAGCGGTCGAACGGATAGAATTCGAGACAAATCAAGGCGTTATCTGGGGGGGGGCATTGTTACTGGGGTTATTTTTTGGATGACAGCTGTAGGATACCATTGCTGCTATCTTTTGGGCTTTCTTATGTTGTTTAGTGAATGAAGCTGTCGATAGGATATATCAAATGAAAGAACAACATGTTAAAAAGTCAATGGTTGGATGGGTGATGTTGAACCATGAATTGGCTCATGGCAGTCTCTACTTCCTTTTCTCCGTGACGCTGACTAAATGGCGATAAGGAAATCCTGAATTCCATTGGTACGAAGGCAATATGATGCGAGACTATGTCCGAGGCCATCCATTTGTATTTGAAACCAAAATTGAAGAATCAAGTGTATTTGTAGCTGTAATCTGTGTTGTGTGTTCCTCATTGAAAGCCTAGAGGTTTACAAGAAGCTCGGCCGATAATGGAGTGGCCCTAGCTGGAGGCTACATAATGCACTTTTTGTAGATCCATGTCAAGCAATAAGAAGCCGTCATCGTATAGGGGTCAGTACATCAGTTTGTGGCTCAGTTGAAGCACTGAAAACGCAAGTTCGAGTCTTGCTGACGGCATTGCAACTCTTCTTTTGCTGTTTTTGTAGAAGAGCTGTCAATTTCGTCGGATTACTTTTTGAGGTTTGCGATAAATGTTGTCAGGGTCGAATTACCCCTCGGAACCCCTCCATTAGAAAAGGTGTGTTTAAAGGCTCAACAAATGGGCATGTATCAATTGGTGTGGCCTATGCTTTATATCGCAAATTCCTTTGGATTGTGTATGGTCTAGAAATGCCAATGCCATGATTTAAGTCTTATACAAGTGGCAGTCAACCAACCTCCATTGGCGGTCTGTCTAAGCACCCATCTTTGGCCTCTGTGTGAGCGCGTGTATAACAATCGTAGCCCACCAAGTACAGTAACTTAACCTACGGCAAACAGGAGGCCTATAATTAAAGACCTTGTATTACTTTCTGTTGAGTATAGAGCCATTAAGGCATCGGCATATCCAGTATCCCAGTCTTCCAGACCGTATGCTCTCAGACAACGGCCCTGTCCAACTACTTTACCTGCATGGCGGATCCTAGTCAGGCCTGAAGTAAGCCAATATTAATGATACCAGACAATGTGCTATAGGCATCATTAATGAGATCGCATGAAAAGAATCATGGATGGTTTGTAGTGAGCGGTGTCGCAGACCTCGTCCGCATTGAGGCTGGTTGCAATGCTCATGAGAATACTAAGTTCAGCCAGTCCTGAAGAGCACCCGCCCCATTCATGCCAGTAAAAAGACCAAAATTAAAAATCACACATCTCGTCAGATGTGGGAGCCAGAATTTGAGATGTCCTCAAAAAGAAATGTTTTGCCGTCAGCAAGACTCGAACTTGCGTTTTCAGTGCTTCGGAGAGCCACAAACTGATGTACTGACCCCTATACGATGACGGCTTCTTATTGGTGATCGAGCTCAAATTTATTTCAGCATATGTATTCCAAGCACGCAGCATGGCACATACCCTGTACAACACCACTAGAACACCAGACTTACACCATCACAGCTTCACATAATAACACAAATCTTATGTAGATGAATAGAATTACAGATCTAGTACAACTCTATAGCCCCTGTAAAGAACCAAATAAACTTTTTTTTCCCAAACCTTGAACGCCGAACCCTTTATGCCCAAGTCTATGATCCCCCCTTCATACGCCTTTAGACCAATACTTACTCGTCCATAACAATCTCCAACTCGTCAACAATCAACTCTTCATTCACCCTCTCATTCCACATAATAGTCTGAATAAGTCTCCACGCCGCCTCAAACACCTCCATCTGCTTCATCAGCGCCCTGCCCATCTGTCGCGCCAGCGCTTCACGAGTCTCGATGGGGCCTCTAGCCGCACACTCCCACTCGTTCAGCACCCGCTCGCACGCCTCGCCGTGAAACTCATTATGCATCGCCTTTTTCAAGTCGATTTCGTTGAATAGACTGTTCATCTGAGTCTGCGTGTCAATTATTAGACGACCTGCGCATACAAGGTTGCGAAGAGCCTCGTTAAAGACTGGTGCACAGGCTGTTGTGTATGGCATACCAGCTGCGAAGAGACAGTCGTCTAGTTCACGAACATAGTGCCAATCCTCAGACTCGCTTGGTAGGATGGGAAGACTCCAGATGGAACCTCGACTGGTGCCCCAGATGTTCCGCGGCTGACGACGGGCCTGGACATAGCGATGAAGTTCGACGATTTCGCTGCATGAGTCGATCTCAGGACACCACTCCATCTTGGTCTTCTTCATGCAGCATCCGTGAGTTTCGCATTGTAGCCACGGGCGGATGGACTGCTCAGGATGGCAGCCGCAGGAAATGGGCTCTGCGAAGGGGTCTGCGTAAAGGGTGGTTCCGTCCGAGATGATGGAGCGAGTATCGCAGCGCATGGTGTGAGTGATAATTCGATAGCACATGTTGCCCGATGTGTTGCCTGTTACGTTACTGTTGTAAGCTGTTTCTATGATACTTGTGTGATGGTATAGCTCTTATTGTTGCTGATCTTGTTGAGTCGTTGTAAGAAGAATCGAATTTCAAAATTCCATTTCTACAACATGGCCAGCGAGCTGTACATGTGCTTAATATAAGCCCGTAAAATAAATCCATGCTTGGTGCCGCTCAATGGTTCCTTTGTCAGTGATGTGAATTAGAACAAGATATCAGAAAGTACAAGATAGGTGAACAACGGCACCAACAACAAAGAATGCCCAAGAACAAGCACATTGAACAATGGTGCATGCAGGATACAAACAATTGGATTTTATCCGCTTAAGGTCATGATGCCCCGTTCCTTTCAGTGCCTACACTAACGCCAAACAATAACACTCACTATTCATACAGAGTTGAATCTTTCGGGCAAGGAGGCATCAGCGGGGGGCTTAATAAAGAAAATCCTGTACGGCATGCTATAACCGCTCCATATTCACACAGTAGGCGGCCCCATAAACCAGAATAAGAAGAGGACCTGCCTAAGACCGCCCGAACATCCAGATCTTTCGCCAGATGCTTGGCCCCTTCTCCTCCGAATTTTCTTCCTTGACATTGTGCTGTCCCACGATCGTCAAAAACACCTGATCTAGTGTCGTCGGACTGACACTGTAATGACCAACGCCCAGTCGATCCTTGTTTTCTTCTAGTAGCACCACCAGGTGTCCAATAGCGCTCTGACTAAGATCCTCACCATCTTTTGTAATCTCCTCCTCGTTACGACCTGAGGTTGCTGCAAGAACTTGGCTAGCACGGACCGAAAAGCGGATCTGACCATGATATGTCTTCTCTTCCACATCAGCAGAGGGAAACATCTGACGGATCCAATCCGTTATCAGAGCCATTTCCTCCTGCTTAGTGCGTGGTGCGGTGTTGGAAACCAGATGTATATGTAGGGCATCGCCAAAGCGATGACGGAGGTCATCTGGCGTTCCCAGAGCTAACATCCTTCGAGCGAGGATACCAGCACGACCAGCCAGTGCATCAGCTTCCTCCATGCTGTGAGTCGTGAGAAGAATCGACCTTCCAGGGACCGTCGCTTCCAGGGTCTTCCACATGACACGCTTCGAGGCAGCATCGAGACCAGATGAAGGCTCGTCGAGCAGCACAACAGTAGGATTGCCCATCAAGGCAATTCCGAGGCTCAGTTTACGCTTGTTTCCTCCGGATAAGGCATGAGCCATGCGAGTGGAAAAGGACTCAAGTCCTACCGCTTGCATGACAGCCCTCACGTTGTGCTCAACATCTTGGACACCTCGGATGTTGGCATAAAATTCGAGATGCTCGCGCACTGTCATCTGATCCATTGCGTCGAACTGAGGACAGACTCCGAGATTGGATCGAGCCGCTGCAAGGCTTCTGTTAACCGAGATATCCTCCACCAACACATCGCCACCGTTTCGATCAGGCTTGATATCACCTCGAATGAGAGAAATCGTGGTAGACTTTCCAGCACCATTGGGGCCAAGGAGAGCAAACACCTCGCCACGCTTGATACCAAACGTGACATTGTCGACAGCCGTGTTGCTGCGGAAGCTCTTTGTAAGGTGCATAACTCGAAGGCCATGCTCTCTCTCTGCATTACGAGTGACCTTATCAACCTCGTCAATGATGTCTTCATCGACATGTTCCTCGTCTGATCCAGACTTGTTTTTTCTTTGGAAAAGACCCCTTATGGAGGCCCCAGCCGATCCAGTATCAAACCAAATCAAAAGGCCGAACAAGATCAGCGACTGAAGGATGAGGTATAAAATGGGTCCACCAAAATACAAAATACCACTTGGGTTGTCCGTCACTTCGAAACCCTGACAGGCTGTAGAGAAGAGGTTGGTAGTGATAAAAAGAGCCCTCAATGCCGAGCCAATAGGTGCAAATGCAGAGGTGATAAAGTGAACAAGGCGCAGAGACCTGTCGAGCTTAGTCACAGGTGTGTAAGTTATCACAGACATGTACGCTATGATATAGACCACAAAGACAAGGGTCTGGCTTGCCGCTGCCCAGGCATAAGTCCCCAGTTGAGTTTTGGTAAAAAGAGAGACGAGATAAGCTAGGAGGGTGGACGCTATTCCGTAGAGGAACAGGACTAGAAAGACGTAGCCCAGGTTGAACCAGATGTCGGAAACGCCAGCCCAAATCGCTGCCACGATAGCCGTGCTAATCAAGACAATGACAAGATCGAATAGGAGGTAGGCTATCCAGAGTGGGAAAGGCCGGACACCATTCGAGTATTGTAGACCACGGACAAATCTGCGCCGTTCATTGCTCGGGTAGAGGGCGAAGAAAGCTGGGTAGACTGACAGGGCGATCGCCATGTACACGATCATTTGGAGCGCATCTCCAGTAGCCGTGCTGATTGGGATTTCCAAGGAACTCCATGTCGTCACGATAGTGGTGTTGGCTAACAATATATCGAGAACCTGCTGAGCCATTATCGGACTCGTAATCCAGAGATTTGCTACCCACGCAAAGGTTGGGCCTTGATCTTTGTCACCGAGCCAGATTGCCGTGGTTATGTTCTTCCGATCTTCTCTGATCTTGTCCTCAAACTCTTGAAAAGTGCCAACCATCATTATGTCCTCGAGACTGTCCTCAATAACTTTATTCATAAATGTGTCTTGCCCGCCGAAAGCACGAACAATGTGGCTCATGTTAACGGATTGTGCTTTGGACCGAGGTCCAGCGAGAATAGTCACCGGATGATCATGGTCCTGTTGAGTGAATGCGTTTTGCGTAGAGATAGTCCGCGAGGCTTGTTGTGCTGGCTGACAACTTGGCGTGGTTTCATTTATGACGAGAAGTGATGTCAAGCCGGCCGCAAAGATCGGGAGAAGAAAGGCAAGCAAGTATAAAAGTCGGTTCCGCTTGAGAATAGTCAGGCGTTTGCGGAAAAGAATGATAGCTTGCTTTACGTATCCAACTCGCTGTCCGTTCGTCAGTTGCAATCCTTGCTTGTCGCTGACATTTTCCTTTGAGGACACTTTTTCGTCTGATGGAACAGACAAAGCCTTGTTTGCATTGCGGAAAGCCTCTTCATCTTTAATCTCCTCGGCAACTTGTAGGAAAACATCTTCGATGGTGGGCCCTGAGAAGCGATACTCGGTGATGCCAGCAGCCTCGAGTTTTTTTATGACAGCGGCCGCAAGCTGGGATGTTGGTGCAATATAGGTGATAAGATCAAAGGCGTCCTTCTTCGCGACCTGGTCGATATCGGGAGTTTCTCGAACGCCTGTATCCTTGGGGACATGAACCCTGTATCCACCACCCATGTTGTCCTTCAATTCCACCGACGAGCCTTCGGCGCGTAGAGTTCCCTTGGACAAGATGGCGATGTGGTCTGCAAGTAGATCGGCCTCATCCAAGAAATGAGTAGTCATGATCATGGTTCGCCGGCCACGTTCGGCCAAAATAATATCCCAGAGTTTTCGTCTCGACAGTGGGTCAATGCCACTGCTTACTTCGTCAACGCAGCATACACCACTTCCTCCCGTCAACATGAGACCCAGTTGAAGCTTGCGCTTCTGTCCGCCCGAGAGTGTTTTGGCAAAGGCCTTTCGTTTCATGTGAAGGTCGACGGACCTGATTAGGTCGTCGATGGCTTGAGAGGTTGAGCGAGCGTTGGGAGCCTTAAGATGGTTAAAAATCCGAATGTGCTCTTCTACTGTCAAATCGTCCCAGAGTACGTTCTTTTGAGGGGCGATTCCAAGGCCACCTCTTCCATCTATTTCGATCGATCCGCTGGTCAATTTGTTCATGCCTGCAATAGCATCAAGTGTTGTACTCTTTCCACTTCCGTTGGCGCCCAGGAGAGCAACGATCTGGCCTTGGCCAATGTCCAGGTTCAATTCGTTAACAGCGACTACAGGTTCTTTTTTGTTGGAACCTCGGCGGAAAATTCGGGAGAAAATGCTCGGGCGGTACACTTTGGAGAATTGTCGCAGTTGCACGGCGTTACTTCCGACTCGAGTCACATCAGTCTCATGAAGCAGCATCTTCCGGCCTGGGGTGTCATTGCTGTAGAGAGCATGCTCAACAAAAGCTCCAATCAACGGGTATGCAAATATTTGAATAATTAAGAACACCCATATGGCAATTCCAGGGAGTGCCGAGGGGCTGTCTGGGGCGACTTTCAAAAGATCGGTCGGTAACCCCTTCTCTTCAAAGCGAGCCATGTTGCTAATAAAGAAGACGAATGCGCAGGGCGTAAACAGGAGCGAAAGCACAGTAACGGGGACAGTACCGGGAGACGTGAGGGTCTGTGCCAGAATGCCGAGAAGTGCAACGGCGAGAATGGCACTAATACCACTGAGCTGGGCCTTCTTGAAGAACGACGCGAATAGCAGGGATATCGAAGAGAATGCAAGACCAGTGATGACGTGGAATATGAGGACTATACCAACGTTTGTCTTGGCAAAAACACCGCCTCGTACGATGATGGAGCCGATAACCCAAGCTGGCAAGTATATGAGAGAGAATGAAAGGTGGTGGGCGATAATTCTTGCGACCATAGAATGCCACGGCTTGCGGACTGGCATCATGGCATCAATTAGAGTGGACATGCCACTTTCGCGCTCCGTGGCCACGAAGCCAGTGAGGTGATACGTGACCCAAATAACAGTGCCTAGAAAGGCAACACCCATCCAGCCCTTGATTGCCTTCTGGAACCGCCTGCGAATATCTCTGTCGCGCTCTTTTGGTGTCATGGTGGTGAAGGGGTATTCTTGCGTATCGCTCAGGGGGAGGTTGCTACTCGAGCTGTTGGTACGAACAATGGCGGAATCAACAGCGTGCTGGAGCGGTACAATGTAGACTTGCTGATCGTTTGACTTATCAATGTTGAACTTGGCGCCAGCGAGTTCAAAGGCCCCATCGGCACGGATAGTGTAGTTCCAGACATGGCCGACAGTGCCTTCATCAGGCGAATCCCGCATGACCACGGCTCCAAAGCATCTCGACACGCCTCTGAGATTACTAGGGCAATTGTTGGTCAATTCATCTTCGGTGTCAACACGGATGACCTCGAAGTCAACGCTGGCAGATTTGGCAGCGTCATCGAATTGCTGCTGTAAACTGTCGAATACACCATCAACATCACCTCCAGTCAAACCGTTTTTGACGAGAACGAGCTTCTGACGACCATTATCTTGAGCCTTTTCAATGGAGGTTTCGAGGCTCATAAGTGCTGTAGGCTTCCCTATACCGAATTTGGCTGGAGGAACCAGGAGGTTCTTGGTGAAGCTGAACAAGGCGGCCAAGAAGATGGGGAGGACAAAGGCCATCCAGACACATAGTGCCAGATGCCGTAGCAGAAGAATCCGGAAATTCTTGCCCATAAGGGTCCCGATTTGCTTGAGAAAAGCCATGATGATGATGGTTCTTCAGAGGCGACAAGGGCCTTGGGGATGAGTGCTTAGTCGCGGCAAAGGCCACGAGGCGATGAGTGGGGGCAACAATGCAAAGAGGGGAAGTCAACGTAGATAAAATGTGGTTGGTCAATGATATCTATGATGAGGGCTTATTGATACCCGTGGATTAAAAAGTAAAATGTTGTTGACGATTCCATATACGCATCGTAAGGTTCAAGTTGAGGTAGTGACGAGAGTATCGAGGCTGATTTAAGGTAATTCCTACTTGGGTATCCACCGAGAAGGCGTTATGGAGCCAATGTCTTGGCGGGGTAGCCACAGCCCAGTACCTTAATGGCAACGACGACTGTATGTTTATCGTATTCATAGCATACGTGCACTGTCGGGCGCATAATTAATATGATATTTGTAAATTTAAGCAAAGCCCTGATAAGCTGATACCTTTTTTGCCTAATTTTTGCTTCAATAATGCCTAGAAAACAACAGATCACAGCTGAAAGATGCTTGTACCATCGGACTTTTTCTGATGCACTAAAGACCGGGGTTAGTCGTTGTCCCAGGGGAAGAACCGCTGGAATATCCCTGATGGAATGGATCTAAGACCTGTGGCTGGATCTTATTGTAACGACAAGACTAGACAAATGATTTAGCGGCCGAATTGGGTTTCATTTTTGTTTGCGAGGAATACGACTACTGCGATAAAATCCAATCGCAACATATTCTCTCGCCTGACAATGAAAGCCGAGGCACCCTCCTTCATTCATCTCGGCTAACTTGACACGCGGCCCACTACCTTACCAAAAAAGGAGTACACGATGCCGTCTATCGTATCTATGATCCTTCCTTTCCTTCAGCCAACCATTGAAACAAAGCAAGCTACCGTCCGTCAGAACGGTACAAAAACAGCCTAACTCGGGAGACGCGCAAGATGAATCCTTCCATTGAAATAAGCAGACTAATATTATCCAGTGAGCATCCGATGAAATAAGAACCCTCCTCCAAATGCGATGAAACGAAAAAGTTCAAGTCGGGAACGGGTCAAAAATCAAGCCGATAACTTAGCTAGAATGTCCATGTTGTCAGCCCAGCACGCCAACCCTTGTCGCGCCGCGTCTTAGCACTTGGCAAACAGCGACCGAGCGCCTAAAGGGGATATCGATTCGACCCTGAATGCTGTACAACAACCAAAACTTAGCTTCTCGATATGCCAAGCTGTTGTGCACCACGACCAGATAACACAAGACTTGCACTGCCTCTTTTTCGTATTGCGTATCTGCACCAAAGTCTCAACAAAAGCCCCTGAGCGTCTGACGGTAAGAGATTAATCATGTACCACGTTGTCTTGAGATGCACCTAAGCCACTCCCGTATCTAAGGCACCGGCACTCAAACTGGTGCCGATGCCGGTCACTTCTGTACGAGTCTGGGCGTAAAGGAGAGGCGATGATCCTGAGTGTAAGGCAGACTGTCATGCCTATCATTGACAGTTTGTCTTTGGCACTGCCCCTTTGTAAATTCTCTCCGGAATGAACACTGCATCTAGACAGACTCTTGCTCAATTCATTCCATCTATATGTTTACTCCACCAGAAAGCCACCGCCCATGTCATCATCATCAGCCATATCAAACTCCTCAGTTACATCGCTCGGGGCATCCTCGATCTCCTGATCCAGTTGCGCCTCCTTAGCTGCCTTATCATCCGCTGCTTTCCTTTCATCAGCATCCACTCCACTCCAAATCTGCTCTCTAATACGTAGTGCCATCAAAAACTTCCTCCATGCTCTGAGTGCACGATGTCTTCTTCGTTCGTCCTCTACTTCCTGCTCTAGATCGCCTAGGCTGTCGATAATGGTTCGCACGCCTTCCTCGTTCTCCTTTGCCACCACTACGCCGCTCAACACGGCTGTTCCATGTCGTCCCTTGAATGAGAAGCCTGTGAGGGCGGGTGCGTAGTCCACTCCGGCCAAAAAAGCTGCTCGTGCTGCATACTCGTGGATAATATGAGCACCTCCTGCAGGAATCATACTTGGAACATAAGCGTCGATGTTGCCGAATTTGTTCTTTGGCACCAAGCCATTGCGCACAGGAGGCGGTTCGTAGAGCTCTGTCTGATCCTCCGTATAAACCGGCGTCCCGGCATCTCCTTGAGCGTCGTCATCGTGATCGTCATCCAAAGGGTTCTTTGGCTTAGCCTTCTTCGGTAGCCATTTGGGAGGTATCTCCAGAGGCTTCACCTCTCGGCCAAGACGGTACCATTTATCCGCGCTCCTCGCTATTTGAACATCTTTCCGGCGATAAATCTTCTCAAGCGGTCCGCGGCTACCTGCAGCAACTGTTCCCGATGGCGTGGCCCCTGGGACGAGGACCTCGTGACGTCGAAGATGTCTTTCCAGCGCGAAGACAGGATGGTCTTTGAAGTCTTGCACATTGCGCGGCATGGGTTCCCTCGCCTCGATACCCACAAGTTCGTTATCCTCGATTTGATCGAGATCCGTACGTCGCCGTCGGCCGTAAAGCTTCATAACACGTTTCCACCAGGCATCGCCGCCTTCAGAAGCGGTCTCGATTCTTGATCTTCGTGTCTTTGCAGTGTAAGCTTTCGCATACCTTCTTGTCACATCTTTCGCAGTGCCATCTGCTTCGAATGCGACCACATACGAGAGGAAATTCTCCTTGTCGGTGATGGGAGGTTCAAGGACTTTAGGCTTCCAAAACGTATGAGTGACCACGGCGTCTACCGGCTGCCACTTCTGATGTCCAACGTCTAGGATTTCGACCCAGTATACAGGAAATGGTGATTCCTTAATCTTCTTGCGAGTTTCGAAAGTTGGCTGAGGTTTCGGAGGAGATATTGTGGGTGTGAAGTTGTATGATGTCGCGTTTGGATGCCCAAGCCTTCGTCGCGCCGAAGAGCCGGCAGTCGGCGAACCATATCCAGCACTGGCCATCTCTTGATATTTAGCCATTGTAGCCCGTACCTGTTCGTTCTTTTCGGCTTTCGTCAAGCCTTTCTTCGGCTTTTGCTTTGGTTTTGGCATCGTTGGGGCTCCAGATGAACAGGCCAGAGGTTGTAATGAGCACACCAGTCGTGCCCTCACGCCGGCGCTTCGCAAAAGAGCACAGTACAGTTGCGCTCCAACATCTCTGGAACCCTGTAACTTTTTTGCCGACTCGCGAAAGTCCTCGCGGTCTAGACAAGTTTCCATATCATCAAGTGGTTCGTACTGCGTGCCCGGTCAGCCGAGACCTCCCGTGGGAGCTCTATACATACATCTTCCAATTGTTTGGCATCTTCAGCCCAGAGAGCTCGTCGAAGCCCCCTCTCGTTGATTTCATATTTCGTCTTCCATACACTTTCGGCCTGTTTGAGACCAGTTTTCAGACTCTCTGTTCGCCCAAATTGCGGGAGGTGTGCCCCAGGAGTGAGATAGTTGATCGTCTTGCCTGTCAAATGCGGCCGTAAGTAGTCCTGTACTTTACCATCGTTACACCAATGGTTACGACGCGCAGCGTGCGACAGTAGACATAGGAGATGCGCTTTGTGGATATCGGTCCGGATCTTGCGCTCTTCTCGAGTGATTGGTTTGCGCCGTTCGGCTGCCTTCTTTCCTTCGGCCGTGGAAGACTTTTGCGCCGTCAGATTGAGCTCCAAAGATTGTGGTTCTTGGGATGTAGAGCCCAGGTCTTGAAGAGGCGCAGTAAAGTCGACATCTTCAAATATGATATCTTCGTCCTCATCGTCCTCATCCGATTCCAACTCCATAGTTTGCATGGTCGGCTGCGGCAAGATGACATCTTGAAACTCGATATCCTCGTCTTCGTCATCATCCTCCTCATCGGCGACTTGCGTCAGAGCAGCTTTGCTTTGCGCAGATTTCTCAGGCGCTGGCTCAGATGATTTCCCTATTTCTGGAACTGCCCTACTTGGTCCAGCGCGACGTCGTTTCAATGGCCGCTCAGGTGATGACCGATCTTGTCGATTCACGCCGGCCTCAGCCAGCATATCCGAATAGATCTCTCCGCCAGTCGGCACCGCTGCTGCCGCACCCCTACGGGTGCTAGACCTTGTCGCAGTGCGTTTGCGACCTACCATTTTGGTAGCGTGTCCAAATTTTCCCACCAAAAAAGAAGTTCTGGTGTGCGCGCAACTGGTCGCAAACTGGATGTGAGTGAGCGCCGACTGGAGCCGGTTGCGTCATGGTACCGCGCCTTAGATCGCGAAGTCACGTGCATCATAAAGACCCGGAAATGGTTTCGGGTTGAACAACGTTTCATTTTGCTGTTTGACCAGGTCGCCCAACTTTTGGACATGTTTTCCAATTCTCTTTGGTATGCCATGTCCATGCTCACGCGATTACTTATAGTATGCTCTATTGGATCATGAACTGGTTTGTGTTGAGGACAAGATAAGCGACTTGCGATCAGTAATTCGAAAAAGTCCGACAGATGGAGTCAAAAAATTAAAGTCCGTTCTTGACTTACTAAAATTCCCGATTGATGCCCCCAGTGTTCCTTGTAAACCAGTGACCAACGTGGTATTAGAGAAATGTCGTGCTCAAAATTAGTCCACGATCACTAATCGTTCGGCAAGCGGCAGTCATAACTTAGACCTCAACCGTGCGATTGCAGTGCTTATGTTATCACGAAGCGTTCTAGGTTCCCATCATATCTGCGCCTTTCACATACGCCCTCTGCGTGCGTCGTCTTTCCATGCCTAAACTACCACTATTTGCGCAGGGGATGCTTTGTGATGGCACCTTTCACGATCGGCACTCTTAGAACTATGGTCGAATTGTTGAACTCTCCGACGGTATCTTCGCGGAAGCCGTATTTGTAAGTCGATAATTAACATGCGAACATAAAAAGAGGGCAATATGGCCTCTCCAGATGAAATACTTTCTTAATACACAATGCCGATTCGTCCTTCAAATTAATACTTATCAATATTCTATTCTCCTCCACACGTGAATCATCATGTCCACCAAACCCATCGTCTTGGTGACCGGCGCCAATGGATATATCGCCGGACCTACCATCGAAGCTTTTCTGAAGGCAGGTTACGCCGTCCGCGGGACTGTACGTTCAATGGCTTCGGCGGACCCTCTCGCCAAGGCCCTGTCGTCATATGGCAATGATCTCGAGATTGTCGAAGTGCCAGACATCGTCGTCCCAGGTGCCTTTGATGCTGCCATCAAGGGTGTGTTGCCACTCCTGCCGTTATAGAAAGCATTCTCACGATACTAGGTGTCCATGCCATCGCTCATCTTGCCGCGGGAGTGAGCCTCAGCTTTACTGATCCAGATCCTGTTATTGATCTAGCAGTAAAAGGCACACTGAGTGTGCTGAATTCAGCAGTTAACGAGCCCTCCATCAAATCTGTTGTCTTGATGTCATCGATTGCTGCCATTCTTGACATTAAGAAAGAGCTTCCAGCCCGATTCACAGAAGCTGACTGGAATGACGCTGCTTTGGCCACGGTCAAGAAACTCGGCAATGAGTCGCCGAAACCGTTGATCTACTTTGCAAGCAAAGTCGCTGGCGAGAGAGCTTTCTGGGAATTTCGCGACAAAACAAAACCTTCTTTTACAATGACTGCGCTTAATCCCACGTAGGTTTTCAACTAACGATCTCTTGGTACAAGTCTGACAATTGGTCTTGCAGCTTCGTTATGGGACCACAGCCAGGTCTCGAGTCAATCTCTAAGATAGGTTCCACGACCGGTTTTATCTGGAAGGTATTCTCTGGACAAGACATTCCTCAGCCCTTGACGCCCAACCCAGGCTATGTCGATGTCCGAGACATTGCGCGGGTCGCTGTATTCAGCGTCGACCATCCTGATAAGGCGAACGGTGAACGTTTTCTGTTGACCGGAGGGTTTGTTCCTCCCCAGGCCGCTGCGGATGTACTTCGCAAGGCATATCCTGAACGCCAAGACATCATCAAGATTGGAAAGCCCGGTGAAGGATACAACCCAGGCTACGCATTCCCCGAGCAGAGGTTTCTTGACGCATCGAAGACCGTTAAATTGACGGGGCAGGACTTTTATCCGGTTGAGCAGACAATTATTGATACGGCTAAGTCTCTGGAGAAGTTTTTGTAAGAGAGTACTCATAGTAAGATAGCTGCTGAAGTTTATAGACTCTCATTTCACAGAGCATAGCTCGCTAGATTCTTAAGTATAGCCTTTATCGCTTCAAGACTCAAGGTTTTAGGCTTGGGTTTGTGATCCTCACTGAGGAACACAACATAACAAAACAACAAAAATAAAGAAGGAAAAAGAAGTTGACAGTTCCTACTTGAAGACCTACTTTTAAAAAAACGAAAAAAGAATCCTGTGTTTCACAGGTGGCGTCTCTCCCGCCGGGAATTGAACCCGGGTCTCAAGCGTGACAAGCTTGCATACTGACCACTATACTACGGAAGACTGCCAAGCGTTAATCGCCTGGTGTAGTGAGGATTCGTGATTGCTGATTTGCTGTTACTCTATAATAGCCCACGCCTCAAATCTACCCTTTTGCTTTTGGAAATTCAAGCGACTAAGGCATACAGTCTTTTCTAGAAGTATATCACGATGATCTTTCACTACCTCAACTGACCACCGCTATGTTCACCTGCATCAGACGGTAGGTAGCAGCTCGTACCATCAATGGTCAAGAAGCTTTGGTCGAAAAGGAAAGTGTTGGTTGAGCCCTGGTAGAATCACAAAATCCTGGACCTTGACCTCAGTGATAATGGTTTTCTCATACGTCTCGCATCAAACATCGAATATCACGGTATATGCAGCCTACTGTTAGGATATGCATCGCGTAAGTGCTTGCGTTTCGTTCAGTTATGCGCTTATAGAGGCAATGCTGATCATTTTCTCGCTTCTCTAATACAACTCTACACGAACCGTTCCTTTGTTTTGCTTTGCTCTGCTCTGCTCTACTTTTTCCTTCTTTATCCAACTTTAGTAAGAATACCGAAGACAGACAAATAGATGGGTTTAGATGCGCAATCCGAATAATACTTTACCTGCAACAGGACCTATTCAAGAAACCCCACCAGTGGACTTTGAGGCCGTAATAGCTTGCAAGGATATTCCCATTCTTCAGCTCTTCGATCAGGACTTCGTTGCATGAGCAGGCCTGCGAATGCTGCTGGTTTCGGTTCGTTTAAAAGCAATATTTCTGCAAGTAAATTTCCATCGCTGATGTCGGTGTCCCGGAACAGGGACTTGCTTGGCGTTCTTGGCTGTCCTTTTATATACTCGCTAGAAGACAAGTTATATAATGATCACCGTATTAGTCGGCATCGGTACGCCTCTCGAGGCGCGCAGTTTTGGATCTTGTGTCGGTTAATCGACGCAGGGGTTGTGTGGGATCACCGTAGTCATCACGCCATGAAGAGGACGCCTATAAGTTAGATTTGTCTTGGTGGCAGGCATTGGGATCCTAGACTTCTCTCGGATTCAGGGGCTTTTCGTAACGCAACTGCCGGGTTCTGGGGTTTATGTTTATGCCAAGTTCGCATGCCGTTGGCTGTATGGCGCACATTCCCCTTGTTCAGTGCGTATGTGAAAGGATGTTATTACCTACATGTCATTTCAGCCACATCTGAGGCCAGGTAGTATCGGAAGTATTGAATCTCTGTCATAAACGAGAGGTTACTATTGGTGCGCACTTTGGTGATATCTTCAATGCTCTCCAATGCTCTCTGTCAAACCGTTCCATGATCTGCCCCTCCCACTAAATACAGTTTCACCGGGTGACCCTCAGCGGGAGAGCGGCTGAGGTGGGGCCGGTGAGATTAGAGTCAAATCCTCCTCCTTTTGTCGATCTTAGCAACGAGTTAATTGCGATCTAGAGACTTAATCGATTTAGAGAATGATTAACTCCGCGCCCTCTCCTGCACCTTTGCCCCTCAACTACACATTCCCATCGTTTATCTTGGTTCAAACGCCGCTCATCTGCCAGTGCCTATGTTTCTCATCAGGTTTCTTGACCGGTATGGCCTATGAGAAATATGCCATCCGATATTGACGGACAACATATCTTCCAGGTTCAAGGCCACGAGATATAGGAGAGGGCATGGAGAACCCGTTTCAGATTCTCATAAGCCGGTTGATCTACTTGATTGGTTGAAATACCTTGGCTCAAGGACGAGTCTAAGAAGCCTAGTTCAGCCAGGTCTAGGAACATGCTTTATCCTTTAGCATGCGACGCAAGCTGGGACCATGACTTTTGGATACTACTTCGCTTGGAGAGTGTCAGTGGAACTCGCTAGATTCATAACGAGGGGGCATCAAGCAGCTTCCTTTTTACTAGAACCGAGATCTTTAGAACAATTACAGCATTGCATTCATCGCAACAATCTAGTAATAACTATTGTTGGAAGCGATATACACAGACTAGCTTCTGGCAAGAGTTGTGGCTTCGCCCTAGTTTCGAGGGATTTGATAATCCCTGGTTCACTTGCGTCTTGGCTTGCACCAACCGATAATCCGGTTTGATCATATGTCTGATTTGCCTATGCACGTATGGAACCAACTTGATATATATCACAGTTGTATATGGCGCGACTCGAGGCTTGTGCCTGGCAGATACTCATGACAACGGTCCGTGGTGCCATTAAACCAGCGAATAGAGTATCACCGGCGCTCTTTTGACAGCAGCAGGAGCAGACACGGACACTATGCAATCATATGTCTGTCAATGCATGGACCATTAATCGGCATTGCTCAACCTGACTATCAGTACAGTACACCCGGTATACCCGACTCCTACTTCAAGGATACTGTGGTTAAGAGGAAATGATCTTCGCGTGGCTTTGGATGCCCTGGCAGGTTCTTCTTTATGGCACTTCCCGTTACCAGTCCTGAATTGCATATCATGAATAGGTGTAGTAGGTTTCCTTTGCTGAACCAACAGTTCTCGGATCTTTCCTTCGATAAGCCGACGCCAAGCCTGTGTGCCGGTAGATGACTGCCTACGCCATAAACAACCTCTAGAATACGATATTGATCAAGATACGAGCGACCAGGTCATGGTGGCTGAAACTTAATCTGCCCCAACTTTACCGTACCTTTCCCTTGAATGAGATCCATCATCCCAGTCTTGATAGACGTGCGCTCCGCGCGTCTAGTGTCCTATATACCGTCAGTTAGTAGGACCCTAGTGGAGCGGACAGTTCCTTGGCTGCTCATCTCCCCACTTACATACGAGGGTCTTCGACATTTATGATCCTCCCGAGGGCGGCTCATGGAGTTGTCTCCCCGGCTCCATGCTGGCATGCGATTAATTCTGAAAATGAAGACCTTTTGCGGGGATCATGCTCGCTAAACCGCTGCCATTTGGCTTTCATTCGAGTCTCGACTCTTCAATCCCACATCAGAAGAAGACACTGGTGAAGATGTTGATTGATGGACACCTCATACACCCTCGTTCCCCAGCTACCTCTGCTTCTTCCATCATCTAATTCCCATAAGGTTCTGAGGGCGAACGCAACGTAGCGCCGCTCTCCATCAACACCCCGTTCCTTGTCGCTCTCTTCTCCTAGGAACCTTGTCTATAGCATCCTTTCTTCGCTCGTGCCGAAAGGGGCCCATCAGATCCTTAGATATGCGAGCAACAACACTTTACGTCTTCTCTTAAAATCGTCGGGCAACGCTTTAAATCTTTAACCTGGGGATTCCTCCTGACAGATCAGCATCAAAACTAATCTCAACTCGAGACGAACCAACACCGTGCTAGGGAGAAGCAGTAACAAAGCCCACAAAGGTTGCAATGGCGACGGCCGACTTGTCAGGGGCGCTGCTGGCAGCATCGATCACGATCATCGCTCTTACGACGCTGTTTACTGGTACTCGAATATGGATCAGATCCAGTCTCAAAACTATTGGCGCAGATGACTGTAAGCCTCGAGGCCTTCCTTGTTATTCAAGAGTGACAGTACTGCCGGTGAACAGACTTAGTTGTAGGGGCATGGGTGCGATTCTCCAAAGTGCTTCAGACGGGCCACAAACCACGTCTTTTTGTACACGGCGACCGTATTCTGACAGGTTCAATAGGTCTTTTTGATGGCTCTATGTGTCTGTGTGATTTTTTGTAAGTCTACCCGGCTTGGCATCGGAATATCCAAATAGAGAAACGGCTAACATAACAAAGCTTCACGAGTTGGATTCGGAAAGCACGAAGATGAGGTCTCAGACGAAGATCTTGAGCAGTTTTTAAGGGTGAGTTAGCACTTGCGTGACTTTTGAATGCCACTGACGCTTGTTGGTAGTTAACGACCGCATGCTCTTCAACTTTTAGTTTCGGCATCTCTTTTGCTAAATCTTCTTTTGCGGTGCTTTACTTGCGGATCAACCCGCAACCGGCTCTTCGCCTTCTCAACAAATGTCTTGTAGTTTTCCTCGCGCTACAGGCTATTGAAGAAGCGTGCGTTGTCATCTTCCAGTGTAGGCCCTTTATGGCGGCTTACACGGTGCCCGCTCCAGAAGGTGCCAAATGTCTTGATCTTCATGTTCTTTGGTGGAGCACGGTGAGTTATGCAGCCATGTGGTTTTGAGTTTGGGATGCTGATTATACCTCAACAGTTTGTGTTCAACATGTGTACAGATATGTTTTTGTTCATTCAGCCTATTCCGGCCATGTGGAAGCTCCAACTTCCCCTGGCGAAGCGACTTGGCTTGATTGCCATGCTTTCTCTAGGTCTCCTGCAAGTTATTGCCCGATTGTGTATTTATCGAGCTTAGCTAACAAAAGAAAGGGTCTGTGTTACATCTATTATTCGTATTATTTTTGTTACGCGTATCGGTCCGGACACTACCTGTAAGTTTATTGAACGGCAGCCACTTTGACCCCTCCACTGATAAAAGTACCTCTAGATGAATATGTTGAACCCATGATTTGGTCTGAAGTCGAACTCGCTGCCCTCGTCATCTGCTCCACGATCCCTTGTTTGCGACAGGTCATCCAAAAGGTACCCTGGCTCAACCACGCCTTGGGCCTCTCAAGCGGCCGAACAAATTCGAACAACTACTATGGGCGAACCGGCTCCAAGAAGACAGGGCCCGGAGGATCTATCCCACTCAAGAGCTACAACCAGAGCCACAAGGAGGGCTACCTACAGAGCAAACCCAAGGGCGGCAGTGGATACGGGTTGACGAGCCATGCGGTCGGAGGCACCCATACCAAGAACGATAGCACCGAGGAGATATTTCCGCATAAGACAGATGGAAACGGTGCTATCATGGTGACGCACGAAATGACCCGGGATGTCGAATCACATACTTCGTCTTCAGCCGCGGCTTCGATAAGGCACGATGATAACTATGAGCCAAGACAGAATAGATAAACGTCAGAAAAGTTAACGCAGTACGAATTATCTGGACTTCTAATGTATATACCGTTGATCTTCACTGTATATATGGATAGGTACCTTTATCTCACATAGCATGGGAGGCGTTGGGGTTAAGTGGGTAGAAACAACGGCCACATACCCAAACAACAGTTTGAGATACTATTCTATTAAAGAAGCTTACAAATGATTCGATGCTCAAGGTTCCAAGTATCCATCAACTGCTTTTTCGGATCAAGTGAAGCATTACTACCTACCTATGCAAGAGATACAGTGATAGACGCACTGTGCTCGGACTGTGCATACTTCCCCGCGGGAAACTTGTCCTCCCCCTTATCTACAAGCCAACTCTCTCATTACGCCGCGGGAAGCTCTCTCTGCCTGCTGCACAGCACATTATCCTTTAAATTTGATTGAAAAAAGCACATACAGACATGGAGCAGCAAACTCCGAATGAACGGCCGTATAGGTCTCACCTCCGACCGGCCTGCATTCCCTGCCGGAAGCGCAAGTCCCGATGCCAGTCAGAAGCATCCTCAGAGACGTGCCTAATGTGCCGAGCACATCGCACCGATTGTATCTTCCCTTCCGACTCTAATTCTAACGCTGGAGCGAGTCGAACTCCAGGTACTCGGCGCCGGCGACAAACTCGGGCATCTTCAACTAGAATTCCGCGGCGTGGGAGCTTAGCACCTGAGCCAGCGCCTGCACCAGACAACTCTAGTATCGAACAGACGATCTCTGATATAGGACCTGATTCAACTCCGGCACCCATACATGAACATATGAGTACTAGAGCTCCTAACAACCCAGTGTCTGATGTCTCTCCGCTGTTATCAAGAAGTGCAGAATGGCCCAAACAGAATGCCCAACCAGAAGAGTCGCCTCTAGCGCTTGGTTCAAGCGACGAGCAGCAACATAATCTGCACATAGTGGGGCCAGCAGTGACTTCAGACAATCAGGTCTTGTCTGACTATCTGTCGGCGATGCCCAGTTCAGCGCGAGGATCACAGATTATTAGACCAGTGCCGGGAAACAGATCTCGACCGGTTATGTTCACTATGGTTCAGAAACGGCCAGTGGGATTGGATGCTAGCCGCAGTCTCCCAGAGGAAAGACTACAGTTGATAGAAAAGATACTAGAACCATTTGCCAGCGATGTCTTGGACATGTAAGTGTGCGCGCAAGTTATGTTGAGAACTACTAACCTCTTTTAGTTATTTCGAAAAGGTCAACTCATCTTTCCCTCTGCTGGACGAGGCGCATTTTCGCAAACAGTATCAAGAACACAAAGAAGGGATCTCTCCTGCTCTACTCGGCTGTTTGTACGCCCATTCAATGACCTTCTGGGATAGTTCACCAACTCTATCCCGCCATCGGTGCCCTGATAGACGCTTCATCTGGAACCTTGCCACCGAAGCAACATACTCTCAACTACATAGGGCCCCAGGAATGTCCATTATCGAGGCCAGTATCTTGAATGTCGGCGGGCGCGAAGTGACCTCGCTCATTGGCAATGGTGTGCTGTTGGCGTCGTCGGTGGCGATGGCACACTCGCTGGGCTTGAACCACAGCCCTATGCCATGGGAGATTCCGCAGTCCGAGAAGAACTTAAGAATGAAGATCTGGTGGGCTTTGTTAGTCCACGATAAATGGTATGTATATGCCTTGGATAACGGTACCCTGGTCGCCCTAACATGGAGGCAGGTTGAGCTTGTCACATGGAACACCACCGCTCATCTCAACGACTCTAAACGATGTGCCCCGGCCGCTGATTGAGAACCTCTGCCAAGACGAATCCCCTCCGGACAAAGTTCTTAAAGCATCCGTCTATATTGCTCTTGTAGGTCTGACCGAGGTTTTGGACTTACACTTAAGGCACGTCCATCAGTTTGTCAACACAGATGAGACCAGAGATACGACATATCTAGAGCTAGCTCTCAACAACTGGGTAGAAGCTTTGAATGATGATATTCGCCGAATCGTCATTCGTGGGACCAACCTGAGGGTTCCCGGTGCCGCGAATCTGCGTCTAGCATATTTGACAGTTCGGCTTTTACTTCAGAGGATCGAGCTTGAAGCTGAGAAACGCATTGGTGATGCTGGAGATAGCCGTCTACTGAATCGCTATATGCAAGCTCGAAGAACCGCGGAAGATATTCTCATCTTAGCGCAGGAGTTACAGCCAGAACACCTCGCCGATTTCTGGCTACCCAGTAGCGCCTTTGCATTTTCTACGACAGTCAGTTTCCTCCTTCGGTGCGCTCTCGAGACGGAAAACTCTACCTCGGGACTGGTGCAAAGTAGTTCTTTGAAGATTGCTTCTGATCTACTATCTACTCTTCGTTCGCATAAGGAGAAGCATGCTTGGGATCTCGGCGATATTTGTTTAGCTCAACACACGGAAGTCGTCGAGAAGCTTCGGGCTATGACGCCGCCGGAAGACCCAGGTGCTGATGAGTCTCTGGATCTTTCTAGCTTTGTCATGCCTGACGCTTCTTTTCTTGATCAACTTTTCCCAGGTCTGTGGGATCCTCTGCAGAATGTGTGGTAATCGCAGAGCCGTTTTCCGCGGTAAACTTACCGCAGCGGTTGGTCGCACTCGACCACTGCCAACATATTGAGCTGAATTATCTCAATTGTTTATACCAAGGATACTTAAGAAAGTTAAGCATTGTTGTATTCTGTTAAGGCGTTTCGCCGACAAAGGGTCAATGTTAGCCCTCATTATGTTCTTCGATTGGGACACAGCCCTAATACGAAAAATAGCTGCTACCCTAGCCAGGCTGTGAGTTCTCAAGAAGAAATATCGAGGTATGTATCATAATCTAAGACTCCCGACCAATATTACCGATAAATAGATCAAGCAACTAACGAATACATAGTCCGCCATAACGACCAGTCCCTAACAGCGCGCGGCACGATATAACAGCTCACAGTTTAGAGCCAATCTTGAAAATTATTGACCTACTATATTACATCTCTGATAATTTTATTCCTATTTTATAAATGCATTATGACTACTTCATGATAGACACTTGCCTATCTGCCTAGGCAGTATCTCAACCATCCTCCGTTTCGTCTTGCTGGTCGAATACATCACCTATCAGGTACAAATTCTCCTGATAATCCCTCTTCGCCTCTTCCTCCCCTGGGAAAAGGGTCTTGTGGTCGATCACCCCTTGGATGTAGAGATCCAAACAGCCACCGCATGTCTTCCTGGCATACTTGATACACCCACAAGTCTCACACATCTCTCTTCGCCTGTGTTCAATGCGCGTTACGCTCATGGGGCTGCGGCCCATCAGCCACACGCACGATTTACAACGCATCTTCCAAGCCGTTTCTGGCTGGTCCTCGGCCATGGTGAGTTGTTTCGGTGGGAACTTTTCTTTCGGGCGGATCTGGCAGCATATATAGCAGGGAAACTTCTGGACCTTGTCTCGGTCCAGGTCTTGAACATCTTTTGTCCACTTGTCCCGTACAAAACGGTATCGGGCCTGTAGCGGAATCCATTGGTTCGGCTTGACAATATCGTTTAATGCGCAGCTAACTTGTCTCAGGTGAAGGACGTCTGAGAAGCCTAGGAATGAAGATATTTTGGCTAGGATGTGTGTTGGGAGCGTCTCAAATCCTTGTCGCTGCCGTCTTGCTTTCGCACAGAGAGACAGGGCCTCAGAGACCTCATCTTCCCCAGAATCTTCATCGAGCTTCTTTCCGTGGCATCTCTCGGACTTTGTTCGGGACTGTCCGCAGTTATGACAGAAGTAGTATTTCAATTTCCGGTCTGCATTAGCGACTGGCTGCAGATGAGGTTGCAGTTTCAAAGCTGCAGCACAATCTAGACAGAATCGAGCCGACCCATGTATATCGTAAAATTTCCATGCCCTTACAAACTTGCGTTTGGGGAGTAGTTGAAGGCAGTTTGTGCAAGCAAAGAGCTCATGTCCGATTTTGCGAAGATGATTGTCACGGTCGATGATGAAGTCCTTGGCCCCTGTTGTGCCCAAGATGGCTTTGGGGTTGTTGAGACATTTGTGGAAATAACGGTTCGTTGATGAAAATCTGAGTAGCTCTAGGTAGTCTAGATGCTTGGCCACTTCGAAGTGTATGTCGAAAGGCAGCTGTTGAAACGTGACCGTGGAGTGTTCATCCATTTTGGCTGTGGAAGCGTCTTATACGTCGGCGGTCGGATGGTGAGATCCAACCAAGTTGCCTCTGTCGACCTCAGTAGATCTTAGTCTGTGCCTGGATTCTTTTAAGTGATTGATGTTGTCTAATATTTCTCCATTGCTTGATTGTGATGTTGATATTTGGTATCAATATGCCTTTTCATATCTTTGGCGGTGTAGTTGCGATATTGATGCGTTGTCTTAGAAAAGGGCTGATTAAGTGGAAAGCCAGTTTAATCGACAATTCGTTTACTATTCAACCTTCATTACTGGCAATGTCTGCTACTTTTATATGGTGGTGATGCTTAGGTTTTTGCTGCGCCGTTTGAGTCACACGGCATCCTAGTGTAACTATCGACAACTTCAGGCACGGTAGCCTAGAGGTAATGATGATCGGGTCAGACCGCACCAATTAGGTTATGGCTTTAGTTCACGATTTTACCGAGGTTCACTACTAGTTGTGGCTAGGAGGCCATTAACATTGTTGACTATGACTGTGTCTGGGCAGATGGTGGTAGGTTGATGATAGGCATGTACAGGGACCCTAGCAATACAGACATTCACAACCGCTCTTGACTAGCATAATAACGCAACAGGAATAACCAAAGAATTGCTATTGGGTGTGAAAGGGGTTCAATGGTTACCTAATTGAAAGACACGTAAAATCAGGGGGGGTTGTTCATAACATGGCCATATGCTCAATCTATCTTGGCCGAAATGCAATTAAATCTCCACAGTCAGACTTGCGGCTGAGCCTAACTCTACCCGTAGTTTCTGGCTAACACGCCATTCCGATGAGGTGGTTGATTCCCCAGTTTTGGGCTTCCTCGATGACTCACTCGAGCCTCGCAACTCCTTAGGGGCCTGCCCTTGCTGCCGGGAGTCTCTTCATGGCGTATCACTTAACAGCCGCCGATCAGACCATGTCTTCCGGGCTGGAATTCCCTTTGTAGGTCTTGCGATCGGCATGCACAAACTTGGCCTGCAAGTCGTCCCAGGTCCAGCCTTCTCGCGGGTTCGGAACCTCAGAGTCGGCGTGCTTCTTCTCCGACGGTGCTTTGGGCGGATTCATCAAGTTGGGCTCGGCAACAGGCTCCTCATCCTTCATGTTCGCAAGCTCGTGGCGACCTTTGCGCATGAGTTTCTCTCGGCAGGTGTCGCAGTGTACGTAGTTAGACGATCTCTCTTTGGCGCAACGTAGATGTCGGCAGCGCTTCTCACGAACCAAGCGCGCGCGCATATTGTCCTCAAACTCCTTGCGGCCGGGAAGATCTCCTCGTCGAACGAGGTGATAGATCGTCCAGTTCTTCTCGCCGTCGTTGAGAAAAGCGTTAACTCCTTCTGGGTCGAGCTTGAACTGGCAGGCCTCACATAGCTTTTTCTTCTCGTGAACAGGGTAGTAGTCGCAGTGAGGGCACCTGCGCTCAGGTTCTGGGCGGTACAAGCTGGGGCGATCCATGTTGATGGTAGTTAGGTGGTGCGTAAAGTGGAATTCTGTAGTTAGTGTTTCGGTCAAGAACCAGAGTTGATTGTATTTCAGCTCTGTGGAGGGTATGGATGATTCAAAAACAAGTGGTATTAGATAGTAAAGCTGGGTATATATAGTCATAACTCATCATGTTCCGGTCCAAGTGAACAAACGCATTACGCCTGCTGAAACCCTGTGCAAGTAATGAACAACCCCCCTCCCTGTTTGGCCTGCTGGAAACAGATGTGCAGCCGTTGATGCTCATAATTTCGTTTTGTAAAGTAGTGAACAAAGGAACAATGTGTGTGGTCGTCGCGTGGTCGGTCGTCAAGTTGAACAATAGTCAACTTCCGGATGTCGTTTTCTCTCTTTTACTTTTTCTTTCTTCATGTTCAAGATCGTTATAATATCGTCTTTTCCGTGTCGACACGGGTAAAGTTGTAGGTAGCGTAGGTTGTAGAAGTGGTGGCTGATCGGATCGCTTTGAGACGCTTGTAGACTTTAACTCGCTTGACAAGGGCCATGATGATGACGCCAAAGACCATAAGCGCTTCGATTACGAGGAGGCCGATGTAGATAATGTTGAGGATTTCTTGCTCACGCAGGTAAGCAAAGGTCGTCATGCTGCTCGGCAGCGCTGCGTAGCTTGGAACGAGAGGCATTGCAATGAATGTTCTATTCAACTTTGTTAGTCGCGTGTTGTCAAAGAGAGGTCAAAATCTCTTACCTGACTCCAATCAAGGCTGCGTAAAACGAAAAACTGAACGATAGAATCTTTGTCTCTTCGCTGGAAGATGTTTTCAATTGTTAAAAGAGTGAAAAAAGGTGAGCGCGAGAGCGGTGTAATCACCAACAAGACCAACAAAAACTGGGAATATGGATTCTTTTTAGTTTGTTTCCTTGGCGCGAAACATATCGCCTATGGTGTGCTCCTTTCAAGCTAGATATTAATACCGACTGGGCTAGGGTTGCAAAATCAATGCGGTCCGGGGGAGGCGATATCCGCTTTGACCGCCTTGAAGTCTGTGATGGAACCCGTTTAAATACGAGGGGGCTTCGATCGTAAGCCCGTAATCAATGCCATGGAGAGTTTGAATACGGCTGCAACGTTATACGTTTAGTGAGCGCCACGGAGCATAAACTGTCCTTTGTTTCCTTTGTAAATTCTCCCCTTTGTTCAATGCTCGCTTGAGGATGTGAGACGGAGAGTCCTGTCGTCGGGGTGCAAGGATCTCAAGATCCCTGGTCGTTCGAGGCGATCGCCAACTTGGCGTGTGACCCCCAACGCTTGTCTAAAGAAGCGGGAGAGTGGGCTTGAAGGGTAGGCTTTGCCAGAAGAGGAATCATTTAACATGGAGTGGCGAACTATCACGAAAGGCTTTGTCGCGTGATAGTTGTTGTAGTTGAGGCTGGACGATATCCATGGTGCTGGCCACAATAGCGTGGTATACTATGGCATGATGGCATGAACATTTCTCCTGATACCGAAATGGCTTCTGCGAGGATAATGAACGAGGATATAAGCAGCGTAGCATATTGATGGGGGTGGAAATGAAGTCGCATTGAAAAAAAACCATCAGCGCTTGATGGACAGGGGTTGCTGCGATGAGATGGAGTCGTGTTAGTGACTAGCCACCTGGCAAAGGCGGTGATGAAGTGCAGATGAAATGGCTTTGGCGGTAACACCAAACTGCATAACTATAATTCATCTGAATGTATAAGACGCATATCGATAAACATGAAACGAAAATTGGTACAGTAACTATGAGAATATCTATCTGATACAACATCAGCTGTTTAGAGTATCATGCCAAGGGGCAAAGAAGTTAAATTAGAAACTACACTACCCACAAGGAGCTATTAGCGCCCATGATGCTAATGCTAACCTCTGCTAGATAGCACACGAAGTGTCTCGTGAATGTCACAGTTGCAGAAGCAGGAACAAAGTAATACGCCGCTGGAGACGGATGTAGGTACGCGTGTCAAGACGCGTAGACGGTGCATCTCGTGGTTTTGTTTGTATGGTGTGACGACATATTGTTGAGAGGGTAACAACGAGATAGCCTCGGTGATCGTCTGCCAAGAATAGTTGAAAGAATAAAGGGTCCTTCACATGTCAAGAAGAAAGAAGAAAATCATTCATCTGCATCTTGATTTGGCCTGAGATTGTCTCATCACCTCGCCACGTAGACGTAAGGGGGATGCGTTCCTGAAGCGCAACCATGAGCGACAGCTTCTCCAAAGAGACAAAAATCCTCAACATTTCCATGGTTTGTGTTAGCACAATACTTGTTTTTACTGGCAAAATGCCTGATCTACTATGTATCCCTGCAACAGCTTGCACGCGCCACACTTGCACCGCCCATCATGCCACCAAAAACATGTCTGTCGATGACGTCGCTCTCTGCCCCGCACTAACGCATCTGGTCTCCAAGCGCCTGAGCTCCGGTCGCCCTCCACACAAGCTCCAAGTCCAAACACACTGCCTCGTTGCCTCGTCACGATCAATCACGGTGTCGTCATTCCTGCTTGTTATTCGCCGCTTTATAAAGACCTACTTCCCCTGTTGTTACCCTCAAACTTTCCTTCTACAAGCCTGATACCCCTCCTAAAACAAACAAACCACATATCATTCAACACAACAACACATTCACCATGTCTGCCAACTCTACCATCAACGTCAAGAACATCGCTTCGTCGACCAGTGACAGCGAGATCAAGGACTTTTTCAGCTTCTGGTAAGTTCATCTCATTATGCACTAGCTCATGATTCAGTAGCTAACAACCAACAGCGGCAAGATTGCTGATCTTAAGGTCCATGAAGAGGGCGAGACCAAGTCCGCTGAGGTCATCTTCGAGAAGGAGACCGCCAAGAAGACTGCCCTCCTCCTCCACAACACCCAGCTCGGCCCTAACCACCTTGAGGTCACCAGCGCTGGTGCCGACGTCGAAGACGATGCCGCTCACCCCACCAAGAACGCGGACCGCGACTCCGACGAGATCACCCAGGAGGAGAAGCCCCGCGCCCGTATCCTGGCTGAGTACCTCGCCCACGGCTACGTCGTAGGTGACGCCGCTATCCAGCGCGGTCTCGAGCTCGACGCTACCCACAACGTCTCCAACCGCTTCTTCACCACTCTTCAGGGCCTCGACCAGAAGTACCACGCTACCGACCGAGCCAAGGCCACCGACGAGAGCTACGGCATCACTCAGCGCGCCAACAGCCTCTGGCTCGGCCTGAGCTCTTACTTTGAGAAGGCCTCCAACACGCCCACCGGAAAGAAGATCGCCAACTTCTACACTGAGGGCAGCCGACAGGTCCAGGAGGTGCATGCTGAGGCTCGTCGTCTTGCTGACCTCAAGAAGGAGGAGCATGGCGGAAGCGCCTACAAGGCCTCTGGTCTCGAGAAGGTCTTTGGTAAGGAGAAGACCTCTGGTACTGCCGCCCCTGAGGCCGGCCACGGTACCCTCGGCACATCAGTCCCCGCTGCCCCTGCGGAGAACGTTCCCAATGTGAGCGCTCCCGAGGGTGGTGAGAAGCACTAAAGAATCAAAATTGGCGGTTGGGGTAATGAAGAATGAACGGGGTGGTGCTTGAGCTCCTGATAAGATAGTACTATTGTGGCTTTGATCAGCCTGTTAGTTAACGAATTGTTACGACCTTTACGCATGGCACAATCAATAAATTCAAGATGGTTCCTTGATGAAAATTACTGTACATTGTGATCAAGGCGTTCCAACAGAACATGAATGCTGTTTAACATGACAAGGAGGCATTATGTCCAATGACAGTCATTAACATGTGTACTCACGACTACCTACGTCAAGTAACAAATCTATCCATGGGGATATAACGCAATACACAGTCACATGTAAGCATGCAGTAGAGAAACACAGCAGTAAGATTGATTCAATCGTGATTTATTAATTCTATCCATACACTAAATCCATCAAGTCATAACCATCGTGGAATCATTTGTTCTACAATCGATGTTACCAGTTGATCGAGAGCCGCTCTCTTAGTTGGGTTACTGACTATTTCTCGGTCTTGGAGAACTTTTCCTTTAGGACGTCCTCGGTGATACCCTGGGGGTTCGATGTGAGGTTCTATACAGATGGATTAGCATCTGGTCATGACCAGACAGAGTATATGAGGGGTCTTACGTCGAGCTGACCCTTGGGGTCCTTGTCATCGGTCTTGTTTACACCGTGACCAGAGGCAGGAGGGTCCTGCTGCTGGCGACCGCTCTGCTGCTCAGGAGGAGGAGATTGACGACCCTCAGGCATGATGGCGAATTGATTGGTTTTTTTGGGGTGGGAGAAAGGGTGTGTTTTGGTGTGATTGAAGAGGTTGATTGAAAATGGAAAGGTCTCAGATGTTGAGGAAGAGAGAGGGTTAAGTACGAAGTCGAAGAGCAATGATTGCAAGTTGACGTCGAGTTGCGGGTGTATGCCGTCATAGGGGATTACATCATGGGCTAGGAGGAGATCGAGATGGTGTTTCTGGATGGAGTCGGGATGCGAGCCAATGGTGTTTTTGTATTCGAAGTTTTGAAGAGGGGTCAGGGTCTAGATACGGTCCTTTTCTCCAGGAACGTTGAGACTGGACTGGATTTTCTTGGTTGGTGTGAAGCTGTCAATGAGCTTGTTGATGATGATCCGAACTCCCCCACTTTGTTGAGTTGTGATCGGATTAGTTTGGCATTGGATGCTTAGAATGTTGTATAATAATTGGTAGTATTGATAAAGATGACATGAGTGCTTTATAATAATCTGCCTGGATTCTTACAGCTTAGGTTCCATTGTATAGCTCGATGCTCTCAAGACTGGCCTTAATCATGCCTTGTCGGCTTTATTGCCCATCACCAATGTCATGATCTATCGTTGGCAGATACAAGTTTTACACGCGTTCGAGCGTCATTGGGGCGCACTTATATCGCAATGACAACCTAGCGTGCCTAGGAGAAAGCGACTCCAAGTGTTCCTGTGCCTTTATTAATTCTCTGGACTATTGGGGACGATATTCGAGGTCGAGATGCCGTGATAACAATCATCCCTAGGGTAGGCAACTTGTAAAGCTGTTGAGCTTCTTGCTGCAGTTTCAAGAGCCGCCAACTAAGCCAGTCGGAAGTTTCCAGGGGATCCCCTAGGGGCCTGTTTTAGCGTCCACTTCACCGGTGCCAATGACCCCCGTGGCCCCATGCTAGCGGCCGGCCCGCTAGACCCCGCACCCGGTCGGGTTGCAACTGGAACGCGCACCCGGAGCTTGACGTCTCAACTCCCCAACACGCGTCGCTTGGAAGTTAGTTATCCCTTTCCATCGCCAAGAGTTATTATCTTTTCTTAAGATAGTCAACAAATCAGTCATATCACCAAAGTTGAAAGCTTCATGACCGGCATGCCGGATCTTAACTCCGTCCCTCCTTCACCACTCTCACTCGCGGCGTCTCGCCGTCAGTCTACGAACCAGATGGCTACTCCTCCAGCTCCAGTGGCTCCCACATCGCCGTCTCTCAATATCCTCCCTTCCAACCAGAATACTGTCAACCAGTCCCAGTCGCCATCTCTTCCATCGCCGGTGCTGAACGCTTCACAACCGCCTTCCCATGCTCCCTCGGCTCTCCCAACCGAGCCTGGCGTTGGGCCAGGACCTGGGCCGATAAGGCATCCCCGTCCGCTGACCGCCGCCGAACTTCATCTCCAGCTTGAAAAGGAACAAGAGGCCGTCGTGAGTACCCGAACAAAACATTTTTGAACTATCAGCATCTGACATCTGTGCAGGTCAACCGCTTGACTCGCGAGCTATCCCTTCTTCGAGCTGCCCAGAACGCCTCCGTCGTCTCGAACACATCGTCTACTTCTGCCGCCAACTCATCCCACGATGTCGCCGAACAATCCCTTCTCTCAGGATCAGGATTCTCTATCCCCACCGCTCGACATCAACGAACCTCATCGACCACGTCACAGAGCATTGGCAACCAGCAGCTGTCATCGTCCTACGAAGCACGGGTCCATGCTCCTCGCCCCTCACAGGCTACCCCTCTCTCACGGCAGGATAGTACCGCCTCTCGAAGGAGCCTAACAAACTCGCCTGGTCCGCAGCACAGCAGCCTCGATCCGTCGAGCTACTTCCAGCATCAACGGGTTCCTCCGCCCACGTCGATCCCACCGAGCTCAGTTGGTGCAACCCCTGGAAGTCTCAGCGAGCAACTGAGCCCTGGAATGATGCCTGCTACGATGCGGTACGAGGAGACGGCTTTCTACAGAAACGAACTCGAGACCGCCAAGCGAGAGAACGATGCCCTGAAGCGAAAGATCAGAGAGTTGGAGAGACAGGTCCGCCAGCGAAGGGCTAGTGATGCGAGTCGGCCCAGGAGTGAGAGTGTTAGCACAACTACCAGCATCAGTGTCACTCCAGCTAGAGGGGCGAGCATAGCAGGGCCACGAGACGGAGGCCTCATCCGACCAGGCGGCGAGCGAGAGCGAGGCATGACGACACAGAGTATTGCTAGTGTGGCCAGTGTCGGCGTTGGCGTGCCTGAGGAGGAGCTCAAGGTTGGTGAGAGCGCTGCTAGTGCAGGGGTTGCACCCAACCCGCAATGATCCGAGAGACGGGATTTACTATGAGGCTTGGGGTGACCTCGTTTTTGTTGTCATAAACGGCAGGCTGAGGAACAGCTATGAAATCACGACTAGGACTTGGCGTTGGATGAGCTTAGAATTATCGCAAGAGCCATCAGTATGCTACTAAAATTAAATCATGCTATTTTGATTGGTATTCAGCTGTTCATTCCCTGAACATCTCTTCGTTATGCCGCCATACTCAGAGACCCACACTCCCAACTCCCTACTATGCTCTGCCTCAGTGTTGAAGCTGATGATATGGTCAATCGTTAATACACTTCCTGCATTTAAAGTCCATTCCATTGCCTTCTGGCCACTTGACGGATAATGACTCTGCCTTTTGATTAATAGTTCCCCAATACTCAGAGCCAGAAGGTTTCCATGAGGCAAACGGATTCTGAAGCGGGTCTTTGCTGTTGATATAACCCAAAACCAGCTTCTCTGGAACGACCCGCGGCTCCTCCTTTTCTGGATGATTCTCATATGCTGGAAATACGGCGAAGCGATGGAGTTTGACCTCGGGGTTTCTGGCAGCATGTTTAATGATCTGCGCGATCTCCAGGTCGCCTCGGCAATTGTACAGTAGGATATGTCGTAGAGTTGCCGCATGGCGGTCTATGAACTTCCGGAAGGGTTTACCTTGGAAGGTCAGTTGAACAAAGGTGAGTTTGATAGTTCGGAGATGGTGCCATCGGACGTCGAATAAGTGCTCTAGTTGCCAGCCGGAGTGTTCGAGTGGACGGCCTGGAAGACTGCCATGTCCCGTGCGTCTCCATCTAACAGATATCTCCTGAAGGTTGACTGCCTCTTGGAGGAAAAGAACAAAGGTTTTCCCAACTGGGTCATAGCATCGCCATTTGTCCCCGGTTGTATCGGCCTGGAGATCGAGCTTCAACAGACCTCGCAAGGCGGTCGCCCATTCATAAGAGTAGTTGTGGTACCCTCGCTTACTGTACATCCATAGTCCCATGAAATAGAAAGGTAAACCCTCTTGAGGTAGAAAACAGGACCGACTCCTCCTCTTCATTGTGTACTCTTTTGGGAGCGACTTGAACATGGCCGGGGGAGGTTTCTTAGCCGCCTCGAATCTGGAGCGGAACCAGCGGATGTAGTTGAGCGGATCTTGGAGTCTGAGAGAAGTGATTCGAGATGAAGGTCTGCATAAGGCTGGCATAATAGCATACACGAGCCCGTTGATATCTTCCTTTTGAGTGGAGGAGCATATGGGGCCCAACTCAGAAGTGAGGGTGTGTAGATTGGGTAAGGCATCTATACAAGCCAAGAAGATGCGGCGAGCCTCGCGTACGTGGAGCTCATGGCCACGGTCTGTGTGAACATGTCCATCGTTATCATCGTGTGTCTCGCGAGTTTGCGAGGTGGTCCAGACTAGTTCTTGGACATGAGGCGCGATGTGTGAGCTTGAGGCAACTCTGTGTATTCTCGTAATATGTCTTTCGGCAAAAGTGACATGGATTTTGCGAAACAAACGGGGAAGGATGTGACAGTTGAGGTGAGGCCAACATAGACGGAGAGCTGCCAGATCTCGAAGAGCAAGGTCATCGATGATCGGGCCAATGATTTCAGGCGGGAGGTTTTCAAGTGTTGCCCACTGGTGAGGAGCAATCTCGAAAGACATCTCAACTATCTTTCCGAGGTAAAAGAAAGCAGAAGGGCGACTTGGAGAGAAACATAGGGAAGTAAAGACACTTTAAGAGTTGGACACTGGGCCAAAAACAAACGTGCAGTATTACAAAAACTAGGAAACTGAGAATCAAGTAGCATCCTCAAAGATTCACGGTCTTGGATTTCAGCGTGAGTCTAGTTTCACATCAATTGCAGTGGCTTGCAGTGCTCTCTGGTTTATGATAGAGAGAAGCAAAGTTCCGGGTTGCCGGGGCAAGCCGTTTGCATTCTGCACGTTGGCGCCGGATAGCGACAGGAAAAAGCAACAAAGTGCGCTTGGATCGAGACAAAAGAAATGAGTACGGAGAAATTCACGCAAATAAGCTTGTTTATTGGGGAAAATCAGTTAAGCGACCAAGGCTTACGTGCTTTTGAGGTCACTTACATATATCCGTTTGTTGTTTGCTTAGTGGCGTCGGAAGGATACATGAATAGTATGAGGGCGGATGCGCAACTGCAAGAGGGGAGGATAATTGAGGACAAACGAACATGATTGAGAAACAAAGCAGCGTAAGAAAGTCTTTGCGAATATGATTGTCTAGTGAACAGCTTCCTCAGATTATGATGGATTTGTGCCTTGGCGACGCAAGCTGCTCTGCTTCCAACGGCAGCCGACACTTTACTTTTTGCGACAAGGTTTGCAGATGTATTGACAAGTCCTCCAGTGTGGCCACTCCTGTTGTAAATCTTCCGGGCCCTGTACTGCAGTCGCCCATGTGTTGACGTAGTAATCTACTTTATTACCATTTGAAGGTCGTTGAAGAATGATGTGCCACTCATCACGGCCAATTGGCCCTCGGCTCAAGAAAGGGTCCTTTGCTGGGTCTTTGCTATTGATGAAGTCAAGGATCTCTTGCTCTGGGATGATCTGCCCCTGGGCATTGCTGATTCTGTCTCCCCAAGGATCAAGTCCAAGTCCAAGTGCAACTCCTATACGCATAGCAACCAAGAACCTGTGTAGCTGCACAAGTGGCTCGGCGGCTGCGAACCTGACAATGTCGAGGAGCCCTGTATCGCTTCCATGGCAGTGATAGAGGAGTATGTGTCTCAATGTACTGGCATGTCTGGATAGAAACACATTGAACTCCTTTGTTGAGAAAGTGAGATTGACGAACTTCAGTGTATGTAGGTTATCCCAGCGTAGATCAAAAAGCTTCTCGAATGTCCATAGATGATGACTGCCCTGAAAACCTGGGATTTTGCTCTGTGTCGACTGTAGGGAAAGGATCTGGAGGTTCTTGGTAGCGCGAAGGAAAGACCAACACATGGGCTGCAGCGTTTGCCGTTGAAACTCCTCCGGGTCTGCGAAGGCAAAGGCAGTGCAGAGGTCAATCTCTTTGAGGCGCTCGAACGCATCTTGCCACTTGATAACCGAGTGGTCGAACTCGGGTACAAGTGAGCGAAACTGCTTGGCCAGTTCGCTTTCAAACCTACATAAATCGATCTTGATGTTCACGGGACCTGCCAGACTCTGGCGCGGCCAATCTGCTCTGTACTTCATAGGAAACCCTTGCAGGATTATACCATCATCCTGACACCTCAAAGACTTGATCCTTGACTGTGGACGGCACATAGCTGGACCAAGGAAGTGCGCAAGTCCCTCGATGAAGCCATAATATCGACGAGGGCGCTCTCGACTATCAGATAACGATACATGTGTTTGATGCCATAGAGGGCCATCCGAATTCTTTCGTGGGAGGATACTGGTAATGAACGTCTTGAGACTCGGCATGGCGTTTAGTCCCTCGAAGAACTGTGCCCGAAACTTGCTTATAGATCCATCAGAGAGAAGTTTCGACAAATACGATTTGCTGAAATCGTCAGGGTCATCGGCATGGTACAGGGAGAACCAGCGTAGTTGTTGAACATGACGTGCCAGATGCGGCGAGGACGAAATTCCCAAGAATTGTCGGCGATGCTTTTCTAGGAATGAGAGACGAATGACACAGAAGAGCTGAGGGAGGACAAAAGGGTCAAGAGATGGCCAGACAAGACGAACTTTGACGAGGTCAGGAAAGTCAAGACGTCTGAGGATGTACTCTAAAATCTCGGGAGGGAGTTCAGTGAGGGAGGACATCTTGTATGAGGGTACTTTACCGCCAGGTCGCTTGAACTTGACGACTCCAGGTGATGACGACGAACGGAGTGTAAGCAGTATCGACTAGGATGCTCATCCTGACCGTCACGTGCATGTAATACTGAGGTTATCGCTTATTGAAGAGAGATGTGTATTGAATTGTCCTGGTTGGCAAAATTCTATGTTTTGAGAATTGTTTTAGATGTCAGAAGAACACGGACCAAACTTCACTTTGACGGTGGAAAACATTAGGTGACAATTGTGATTAGATCCCTAACGTAGTTTGTGCTAACAGGGGGCACCAATCAGGACTCAACGCTTTGCGCAGCAACCTGACAACAACAAACTACCCATGCAGAACATCGTTCCAAACAAGCATACATGATGTGTTCTTGAAAAGAACTCCAATAGCTCATGTGGTATGTGTGCACATAAAACAAGAACACGGGCTTGTTCTGGTATCCGTTCCAAATCTCTCCAAATCTCTCGTGGCAAACCTCAAATAGCAAGTATACTCCAGCTTGTTGATTTCGCAGTGATTCTTACTCCTCAGCATCTTTAGTTGGCGTGTTGTTTGATGAAATAGGCGAGGTTTGCGAAGTGGTGCCAGCGCCTTCAGCGGCAAGCTCGATACCCGCTCCCTTGAGTGCTTTGGCAACGTCATTCTCAATAGCGTTCTTTATGGGAGCCTTCTGTGCCACTTCCAGAAGATGTTGGAGAGTGGCTCGCTCTTCCAACTGGGGCAGAAGCTTGTATGCCGCCTTGAGAGCGATGACGCAAACATGTGCGGTGCGGACTTTGCGGCGAATGGTGTTTAAGAGTTTGTTCATTTGTTTCTCGCGGCGGGAAACTTTCGCTTCAAGGTCGACAATCTGCTCTTGGGCGGCATCGTGCTTGGTGTTGAGGGCTTTGTGTTCTTGACGCGCCTTGGTCAGCTCGTCCTTAAATACCTCGCAGTCCACCTTCTAAGTGTCCAGGAGAACGTTCAGACCCAAGATCTCGCCGTTCTTGTCATCGAACTTCATCTCATAGTTGTGGCGGATATCTCTGAGGATGTTCACCTCGTGCATGAGCCAGTCGTTTTGGATGCGGAGGTTCTCGATCTCGACTTTTTGTTTCTCGCAGACTTGGCGAAGGTGCTTGCCTTCGGCGACGATCGCTGCTACTTGTTCGGAGACTCCAAGGTCGGGCATGTTGAGCTTATGCTTACGATGAATAAAAGCGAAAGCAAGGGGAAGTTGTGAGCGAGAGGATCGTGAGAATAGGAGGAACCTGCTCCAGTCGGTTAGTGCTCAAGCGAGAATGGAGGTGGATGAATGATGAACAATACTGACTGAACAATGCACTCTAGGAGTTTATAAAGATGAAAAGGCCGAAAGCGAATTGCCTTTCAAATTCAAATGCAGAGAAGAAAAAGGCCATTGTGGTGGCGTGGTGAATGGGAGTGACAATGCAGTGTCAGGCAGCTGCCGCCTGCAAACAATAAGCCCCATCAGCATCAATTCTACTCGCATTGAGCAGTACCAACATACTGCAGCGAAGTCGAATCTTAGCTTTCCTGTGCTCTATAAATAGTAAACTCATCCTATCTGCTTGTTGAATCTTGCAACAACGCCACATAAAAAACGCCATGGAGACGAACGCGAGAGTAGCCTTCCTGTCCAGCACGGGGGGTAATGGCCCTGACGTTGTCAGCCAAGTCGTGCCTTTGTCTGGTGTTAAGACTGAACTTAACAAGCCCAGATCGTCGCTCCTGGACTATTGGGCTCGGACTCAATGCCTCAGCTTATAGCTCGAAAAGAAGATGATCCTCAGGCCGTTGAATCACCGACCCAGACGAGATATGATGACGAACATGAGGAACCAAGCCCGGAAGATGTATCGGCTTGTACCCAGCAGACGGAGGATAGAGTGAGCTTGGAGCGAAGGCCGTGGAGTAGACACATTATCTCAATTGGATTTCCCACCGAAATGAAGTAATATGCATAGTCACGCAGCTGCCGCTTCGAATGATGAGTCCGGCCTCCTAGGCTTTATCCTGATCTGCAGCCCAGAGGTCTGTATCAAGGTCAAGGAATGAGAAGAGGTCCGCAACGTGGATGCCGTATTCCGATAAATGGTCAATGATATACCAGGAAACTCTGTGCCGCTGGTGACATTTTCGAATCCATTATCACCTCTGGGTTAGTGCAAACATGTCTCTTGAGCTCCAAGTTCTATCATTTCACTGCGAGCCAATTCGAAAGAATTTTATTATTATTTATAGATATCTTGAGTAAGTACCTCAGTAGGCATTGTACTACTACGGATCTGACATAAACAAGAAAACAGCGCTCTCTAACATATCTTCCACAAACCACACAACCATTCACCTTCAAACCTTCAAACCTTCAAACCATTTTACCAACAAGACAGCACAAAACAGCAAAATGGATTCAACTTGTGACGTCTTCATGGGGAGGCTGGAATTCACGACCCAAGCAGGAACGGAGGGAAAGATTGTACGCCTCTCAGATAATAGAGATGAACTGACCTAAGCTTTCAACGACGACGATTGGGAGACCATGGGCTTGAAGGCGTTCAAGCTGGGTGACCGAGCCTTGACTAGCTTTGCCAACGGGACACGAATCACTCAGTCATATCGAATTGAACAACGCAAGGCATACGTTATATTACTGTCAATCGATGGGCTTTGGAAGAAAACAACCTTGCTTCACATGGATATATCAGAAGCTCCCTCGCTGCTTTACAGGCACTCATGATTCTGGATCTGGGGCAAATCACATACATAAATCTTGAGTTGCCTCTTGACTAGTCGTATATATTAATGGACAACGCCAATATGGTCAACACATGGCCTACAATCTATATAAGTCTTGCGTTTTCCAAGTGGCATGATGCCCAGGGCCGTGTGGTCCCGGAGGATGTTCGCTCGGACTTCCCCAGTGCCATAACTCACTAAATACCTGGGCGGATGATGTTATATACTACCTCAAAACTCGACACTCGGCTTCTGATGGTTTCAGTAATGGTGGTCGAGATTTGAACCATGCGCGACAGATTGCTAGGGCCATCCGGGATGAGTTCCGGATGACCAAGACCCCAGAATGTATTGAGACCAACTGTTGAAGCTCTAGGCCATACTTTAGAGTACTTATTGACTTGGACGTTGTTCTTGAGTTATGAAACAACGAAAACCATTCCTATGACCCTTTGTAACTAGATGCAAGGGTATAAAAACCAGCCCCTTCACCTTAGGATACAGACCCTGATGAATGTCAATGCCAGTACAATAGCACTACCACCTATTATAATAGTACAACAGCGCTATTCCTATTGTAAGGAGTTTTGATGTCAGTGTCGGTGGGTGATAAAAATCCACAATGGCACAGTCAGGCAGCTGCACGTTAGCATAACAATAGCAGCCCACCCACACTGGATCGCTCTCGATAAAAACATCTTCCTGGCCTGACAATACAGTGTCAGGCAGCTGGCACCTCGAATCATGAGCCCAAGCTCACCAAACGGCTTCTATTGATACTAAAAAGTAAAGCTATTATAGCAGGCTCAGAATGCTTCTCAGCTACCGCGTAGGCCTAGGTAGAGACCTGTACCATATATATTCGACTGTTCGTCACCCCTTTTTGCATTCTCTCTCTTCTAACCAAACTCATCTTCTCATAACAACAAGACCCAACCACCATCTTTTAAGACAAAAGTTTTAATAAATATGGAGAACATGGAGAACCAAGAAGAACCCGTCCACATCGCAAGAATCGCCCTTGCGGCAAGCCAAGGAGACAACGTCGAACAAACTGCCGTACGCCTATGGGAAGTCCGGGCGAACTTTCCACAGGCGTTCGGAGAACCGTCTTTCAATGCATCGGGAATCACTATCATCAAGGCTCGTACCCGGGCCTCTGCTGGCTTCGGCAACGGAGCACGGGTACTGGAGCACGCTGCCCGTGTTGGGGGAGCCATCCGGGATGAGCTCCGAATGGCCAAGACCCCCGAATGTCTGGAGGCCACGGTAGGCGACTAAATCTGCATCGCACCATAGGTGATATGTTACTTACTTGAGACAGATCCTTTATGGAGAGACGAATCCTGCGTCCATGTCTATGGATGTATCCCAGCTTGGACCCATCACGGTGACAATTGCGCAAGAAATGCCTTCGTCTTGCCCAAAGACGGGTAAGCAAGAGATTCTACATGATCAAAGTAGTCATCTAATGTGGACTTAGACATTGGGCCAGCATTCTCTGAGAGACTGCTCCGACGACACTATGGAGACAAGGCTTTCGAATGCATGCAGGGGTCCCATTCCAAGTGGGAAGTCATAGAGTGAGTCACTCTCCTTTGTAGCAGATTGCGCTTTGAAACTAATCAGCAAACTACGTAGGGCCACACATCCTGTTGGACAAGCTATGAGGGACTATCCCCTCGTAATCTGCCAGCCGTCCACACTCAACCAGGCTCGAGACATTGTTGTAGGGAGCCCCGCGCTTCTCGCTGGCAAAGGCCTAGTACGATACCATCACCAGCAACGTTGGATGTTTCTTTCGAAACAGCAGCAATTTGAGATCTTGGTGAGAAAGGTTGCCACTAGCGACGACCCCGACTATGTACCAGGTTAGTCATTTCTGTTATGGAATCACGGCATGGAGAAATAGGCTAACAAGGCAATGAACTAAGTGCCGGTGTTGAGCACTCTGGTCTCTGGGAACTTTGGGAGTACCCCGGAGGATCGAGTGACGATCCGGTTTGTGTTGTGGTATCCCTGAGCTTCAAACGAACGAGAGAAGGCAGCCCATGTGGGTTGGGGCCGGAAGATCGCATCGCGAATCGATTTTTGGTACCCTCAGACAAGAATGGACCAGAACGAAACAAGGCCGACAAGCAGCAATGGCTACCTGGCGAGGTAGGAGAGTACGCCAGTGCTGGCATAATACTCTCATTTAAGCCAATTACCTATTCGTTCTATGACTTCCCATTTTTCCCGATTCCTAGTGCCCTGCTTCTGATGTTATGTTTTCTCTTCCTTGCACGATCTTTTCTTATAGACTTTTGCGGGAACATCTGAACTCCCAGAGGCATCTTCGAAGCCTCCTTCGACGTCAAGGGCGCATAAATACCTGATACCAAGGCTAATTCGAACCCGACGTGTTCATATTGGTATTATCCGCAGGGCTTTAAAAGCGGCGAGGGACTTCATCCGCGAAGTATTAATATCCCCCTGGGTTCTCCGTCAGTTCAAGGTTATTATATATAGCCCATTCGCATAGCTGGATGCAGTTTTACTCACAACAGCCATCTGTATATCAGGTTAGTTACACTGGTCAAGGTATAAAGTTACAGAGAAAGGCTCACATGGTGATGAAATAAGTTCCTGTTGTAAGCTCCAACATCACTGGCGATACTACACGAGTGCCTGAGCAAAATCACTCCGCAGTTCGTTGTCTGGTTTCCCTGAGTCAGGGGAGGTGTCACACGAGGAGAAGAACCATTCTAATAGACTAAGATCGATGACAATGGCGTTGTCGCTCGTTCTCGCCTATATTACTATAACCCGCCTCCGACGTTAAGTTCTGTTCTTCGTACTCACTAGAACTCTCACTGCCTATCTAAGTTGATTCCACTACACCGGGGGCTCTTACCAACATCGTCTTCAAGCTAACTACGCTCCAAAGGCCCAAATGGGCATGCGCTATAAAGCAATGTTTGGTTTGAGTCTTTGTATACCTAGTGTATACAGAGTGCTTCTATGAGTCGTCGATAAACTACATATCTGCTTTACGAAATGCAGGCACTAAAAGAAGAGGCACCCAGACACACTTCCGAGGAATGCCAATCATACACTACAAGTTATATACAATGAGTTCTATCATCTCAATATTCGCCCTATATCACAGCTTCTAGGCAGCAATAACATATTATAATCTTTATAAATACGACAGGTATCTGAGCTACTATTTGCCGCTGCTACAGCAAGCTTTCAGAGTTCTTATACAATATATATCAGAACATATCAAGCACTAGGCTCTCAGCTGGGTTATAGCGTATTTATTATCCAGTAGAATATCCCTTCGTCCCGAGCCAGGATGGGTAGGTAAAGGATAACATATCAGCAAGGTCAGAAGCTTATATCTTTCTAGCCTTATCTAAGGTCACTAGGGAGCGCCAGCTTAAGAACTAATATAGAGACCAGCCATACCAGTGCATGGTCGCTACGCATGCAGGATGGGAGATTCTAGAGTAAGCGTGACTATTATCTTTTGTTTTAGGATAGTAACTAATCATGAAATTGATAAGGATCCCCCACCCGCGACTGTGGCCATGCACAACTGCCCGCTGGTGGTCTGCCACCCGGGCACGTTGGACGAGACACGGGACTTCATCCGGGAGGTGTCAATTTCTCCCTGGGCTTCTGGCGATACCAGGTGGATCTGACGCCACCCAGAGCTCTGCGTGTAGCAGCCGTCTGAGTTGCTGATGCGCAGAGTTGCATCTAGCAACGAGGGGAGCAACCCGGTCGGTGAGTTGCACGCGAACAGTCGTTAAAATACCAAGAAATAGGCTAACGGTATGATCAAAACAGCACCCTTTGTTAGTCCCAACGTATCTGGAGATCCGGCGGCTCAGCCTGAGGACCGAATAACGATGCGGTTTGTGGTTTGGCACCGCCGAGCCGGTGGAACGCCGAGTCTTCCGCTAGTGAATGAAGATGCATAGAGAGGGAATGAGCCAGAGACGCCAAATGGAATTAGAACTTTCCCGCAGTTTTCGGGGAAACGGTTTACAGGTCTAGCATTGTACAAGTTCTAAGCTCACTCGTGAGAGTTCATCCCTCAGGAATCAATAAAAGCAATGCAGATGGGATGGATATCAGATTTTCTCATGCCTACCAAGTATTAACTGACTCTGTCATTGAAGTTAACAAACTAAGCCTGACCTATGCCTATGGTGATAGCAAGTTTCTCAATATGGACGCATCGTTCACATGTTGAGGTTTAACGATGTTACTCTAGAGGTAGCTGGCGCGGCGTGGATTTAGATACAGTAGTATTATCGACACAGAAGAAGAAAATGTTTGTACATCTTACTTGATGCATCTTAGGATATGGTATCAAACCATTGTGTTGTATAGCTCAGGTAGATTCTAATGATGCTATGGGCGACATTACGGGGTATATTGACAACACGACAATCCCCAAGTTGATGCCGCATACTGCATAATAGCCCTTCAGATATAACGTCGACCCGATCATTTGGGCTTACAACCTTTCGTGCAGGCTTCACAATCAAGAGGTTACATTTCGCTTCGCAACAACGTGATGCGGTAGTGGAGGTAGCGTTGTTAATGGGTTGTAACAAATCTCCATAACTTAGAAAAGATTTCAATATTTTATGATGATTTCATAAAAGCTTTACCATCGCTTCTACTAAATTTGAAGAATATAACGTGATGCCGAGAAGAAAAAACTCGCAGCCTTTCCCATTCACTTTGACCGTTTTGTTTTCCAGGGGCATCACTCTTACATGTTTAGTACGTTAGAAGAGGAATAACTGAAATACGGGTATCATTTGCTAAGATTGAACTAAACGCTTGCCTCTTTTTGTCAAAGAATCAGCCCTCCTGTCTATGGCCCTTGGGAGTCTGCCTGAATATGACTTATAGGGAAACCATTCGCAATGGCAGCCCCTTCCAATCGTTTTAACCACGGCGCACCGTCTCCTTCTGGTACGGGTCGGTGAGAAAGACTGCAGTCAATGAAGATCGAATCGTCCATGTACTGCCAGTCTGATACTTCCATCGCACACTCAGAGAGAGAACCAGGAAACGGCGAAGCGCTGAGGGCGGAACATGTCCAAGCCATTTGTTGTAAGATCTCAATCATAGTGTGTGTCCAAGCTGATACACTGAGCCGAATAGAACCGTCTTCGACCTCAACGTGCAGCAGACGGAGGCCGGGACACAGGAAAGGGTTGTCGGTGCCGTCCCAGACGGACATACCAGTAAATGAGTGGCCATCGCAACTGGATATTGAAGCTTCTTTCACAGCTTCTTCAATACATCCCAGAAGAAGCTGACCACACTTGGGCCACTGCTTGGCTGTGTACTCGGATATCGTAGTGTAGACACAATCATTTGCGGTACCAGTAATTGCTGGCAAGGAACCCATCTTGACCAATTGAGGATCTCCAATACCTTGAAGTGGGCCAAATAATTGACATTCGAACTTGAACTGGACAACATGAAAGCCATCACCGGGCGGTCGATAAGGGGGTCTTAGGAGGATGTGCCAGAGAGCTGATTCCATGAGGTGCATCTGTACATAATGGGGAGAAACGAGGACTTCGCGTATTCTTGAGATGAGATGTTTTGCAGAGTTTCCTGTGGTGATACATGTATGGAGTGAGGATGCGATTTCATTCGGTGTTCCTCGGGGTGAGCGGGCAGGGTATTCCCTATCCCAGTAGCTGCAGAGGAGTTGAAGTGCAACTGGAAGCTCAATGCCTCTCGCAGTCTCCGACCATGTTGCTGGTCGTCTCGAGATACCGGGACCGAGTTTGTCAAGAACACATTGAGGTGCTTCGGGGCCGTTGAGAATCAGGATGAGTTGGCAGATGGGTCCATCAAAGAGTTTCCTGATCTGGTCGGTCGAGTCCGGGTTAGAGTCGCAATAGAAGGCCCAGAGCTCATCCCATAACATAAGCGTAAACTCAGATAATAAACGATCCAAAACTCTGTCGATATTTATACGAAACTTTTGTTCTGGAAGATAGTAGTGTGTGAGGAGGTCGTTGTTCAAGCCATCTGCAAGGGCTGTGGCGAAGGAGGCAACGAGTGCGCCGGCGATGAGAGGAGGTACCAGGACCTCGGCATTGTTCGGTGACTGGGCAGTTCTCGGACGTCGACCTGGCAGCGGCGGTTTAATGATGCTCAAAATAGAAGTATCTACACCAAGATCGTGGTCGTGGTCGTGCGTGGTGGATAACACGGGGGGAATCGGTGGGGGCATTGTCTAGTCAAGTCATTGCGCAGACTTTGAAGATAGGAGCTCAAGGTCTACGGCTCAACCGCGCAAAAGTCATGTTGAAAATTCCATAGGACCAAAAGAGAAAGACAGTAATAACCTAACAAGAGGGTCTTACTACTTAGGAACGAGTCAAGTTTTTGATGGTGGTGAGGAACCGCTGGCGTCGCAAGCATTGCGTGGCCCCATGACAAAACCGAGTAATTCGATTAGTCGGCCTCTTACGCCACCCAAGACGAGATAAAAGAAATTAATCCGACTTGGAAGATGCTTAAAATTAATCGATTAAGTAATAACCTATTCACAAGACTTGATCCTTCGACAATTGGCTTAGTATTCCGTGACGAAGCCCTCATTTCATCGTCGTGTTGCTGGTGCTTGTCGTGTAAGTCGCTTCTCCCGTTGGTGGATTGACTGCAAAATTGAGTGTCGAGGCCGCGTAATGGCAGTTGTATGGGGCCATCGCGTTCCCCCTCATCCCCTCTTTGAATGGAAGAGTAATTTGCTGAAAAATCGCGCTTTTTCCTTTCTGGACTCGTTATAAAAGTAGCGGAGTGACGAGGTCTTGATAGGAAAGAATATCAAGAGGGAGTTGTCCTGGTTTTAAACAAGATCGCTTAATGAGGCTGTGCATGCGAGATGCCCTTGCAAACCCACCCTACAACCACGGACGGGACATGGTTTAGTTCTCGAATGTCACTCGTGCCGTTATAGAACATTGTTCACTTGGTTTTTATTAAGCTTAAAGAAAGGCAGTGCTGCCAACAGGACATGAGTCGTCAGTTGACAGCGCTGCTTTAGCTGAGCTCCACAACATCATCCTGAAACCTCGACCTGGTCTGACCCATGGCATTGGAAGTAGGCCTCGGCTCAATCTTTAGAATTCATATTTATAAAACACATACATTGACACTATTCAGCATATTATTCATAAAAGGATCATTAGAACAACCACTGATGTATTGTAGAGTACGATGGTCGCCACTGAGCACGAGACAACTTGTGAGTCAAAAACCATGCTAGCCCAAAGAATGAAATCATCCAAGACACTTGTAGAGGAAGTATCTGGGTCCAGATTGAATAGCAACAGTGATTAGACGGCCAAGCCTCTCTGTTTGAGTGATTCTGATGGCGTTCCTTTTGCGTTGCCTTTCCCATGCTGCCTCGATCAATCGCCGCAGTTACCCCCATCTTTATTGCACAAATAGTACCAGTGATGTCTGGCTGACGAAAGGTAAGCCATTGACCATAAAAAAAGCTACATATCAATTTGATCTTACCAAATCAGGTGCCAGTTAGTTATAGGGAATTTTCATTGACTCTCGGAACTAGAGCGTAGATGTACTTGGAAGATTAGGATCGAGTGGCGTTCCAGGGTAGGCGAATTCTCTCAAGCTCAACACAATCTCTAGTGGTATGACTTCTTAGAGGCATGATTGAAGAGGCCCTCTGGCGGAGTTGAATCTTTTCAAATTAATCAGAAATGTTGATCTTCCATGTGGTCCTGCATGTTGGTGGCCGTTCTTGACTAATGTCCAAGGGGGTTGTTTATGCGTTGCGATTTGGCTGTTTAATGTTCGACGAAGTTGAGGTGACCGTACAGTGTTTTTCTCGCAGATGATTCCGACTGTTTCTGGACCATTATTTCTGACTTCGCATTCGAAATCGTTTCATAATCATCATCCGGTGAGTTGAGTATCACATAGATGTGACTGAGTAACGAGCCAAGTTCTTGGTTTTGTCATTCATGCCTTTACCAAGACCGCATTGTAGCCATGAAGACCCCCTAGAACGCTGCGAGCAATGGCTCACTCTGTTCTCTAGTATCTTCCCACGTTTGGCTGGGTGTATTCGAAAATTGGCATCTGTTTCCTAGCAGGGCTATTTATGCTCTTCATGATATTAGTTCGACCGTGCGGCTGATTTGGAGATCGTATACGACCGAGGCGCCTATCGGGCACGGTTCTTAACCTTGATGGGCCCTCTTGTAGTATACGACGCGATTGAGTAGTACCAGGACCTATGCGATAGGTGCTCTGGCCCATACGTCTTGATGAACCGAATTCTTGGAGCGAAGGTTGTCGAAGTGTATTCGATCGCGATAGGTTTCGAAAGGTTGCAAAGTAACGATACATGAACCCCAAATCCGATGATTCTCGGCCTCTTTCTCATGATACATGATTTAGAGCGGCAACATGACGTCGAGTCGAGGGATCAAACGCTAAACATCTCCTTCCCCGCAAAAGTTCTAACTCAAAGACGCATGCATAGGGTGGCTTCAAGCAGTGTGACGTGCAATCGAAAGAATCCCTGGGGGTCCTATGATGTCGTTCTCGAGTTCTGATGGTCTTGTTAGTTGACCATTGCCATGAGAATCTTCGTGAGACGCTCGAGGGGTCCATCTACCTTATGGTGCATTGCCAGCACACATTGTACTCTCTTTGTACCGTCTTTCGCTTCGAAAAAACCTCACAGTTGGACCATCTTTCGACCGCCAACATGGCTCTTATGCAATCGTACACGGAACAGGCGTCATGTCATCGTAGGTACGTATCGTCACATAGTAGTCGGGACTGGTGTTTAAGCTTCGCATATGGAACGGGTCTTCACGTTGGAAAGGCTGGGACGTCGGTTTGTGAGAATCTTCACGGGGGCGTTTTGGCGCATCTTTTTCTTTGTCGCTATCGCACGAGACGTGGTCTGGCGGGAAATGGCGAGGCTAGGCACTAAAACTAACTCGTACTATGAATGCTAATTGGAATATATCGATGAAGCTGCGGTGGGAGCATCGTCGCAATGGAAAATCGAACAATAAATGGGTTTAAACGAGAACTAGACGGTGAGGCACAATAACTTGTCAGTTTCACGTCCAAAAACTCTAATACATACCTGTTCCTGGTTAGATAGACGTTTGACCGTATCCTGGCAAGCTGTAGTACTGAGTGGCAATTATTCCTTGTCGTATACTCCGCTGGGCGCGCCCGTGCCTGGTTTTTGCTGTTGCGCTGAAAATGATCTGACCGTATTTGAAAGTCGGTGTCGAGCTGATCTGAGCTTGATCGCTTGATTGATAGCTTATCGTTTGGAGCTTGGACCGTGGGTGTAAATAGAAGCTTCCTTGGATTGTCATGGGCTTCGTATCACGTGGAACCTGTTCCTGGGGATGAAGTCATTCTGCATCTGAGCGGTTGAACCCGTTTCTAGGTAGCTGGAGGTCTATCGCATCGCGTTCACTGTGAGACTGGAAAACTGAGGGGAAAAAGATGCCATGGCGGGAATTGAGTCAGAAGTGTCCTTGTGATCAATCGTTCAACATGCGAATCATCCAGTTTTACTCTTTGACTTGGCCATTTCGACTGCCGTCGGCGCTCGCCTCTCGGCGTTTGAGGTCGTTATAAGGTGGCATGCTCGTTTGAATGAGCTGACTGCTGGTGCTGGTGCTGCTGGGGCCGCGCTCGCGCTCTAGCCCAAAAACCTAGGTACCGTAGAGTGTAAGCCAGGGGGGATCAACCCAAAGGGATCCATCCCATGCTCCACTTGATGTCGCCTGTTCCCGACCCCACTATCGGATGTTGATGATGGCCATGTAAGACATGGGGAGCATGATGAAGTTGATGATAATGTGAAGCTATAGCAAGCAACACTGAAGATAAATCGATAAAGAAACAACGAACAATCAGACACTCAACAATGAGGCTGGATGAAGATGTATGGTGGTGATGCCAGAAGTGGAGGGGTGGCCCGAGGTACAGAGATGCAAGAGCTGGCCTCTTTATGTGGGAATTGCCTCCTTGCTTCCGGCAGCGTCATGAAAGCCAGGTACCCAGACAGGAATTCAGGTACAAGGTACAAGTCACAAGGGACATGGCACGCGGCCACTGCCCATGGGGAGACGGACGTATCGCGCGCCATCACGGCAGTCAAACCTGGTCTCGACAGCATGACGCTGGTACGATGCCAACAGCGTGAGATAAACAGAGTCCAGGGGGAGCACCCTAGGCCTAGCCAGTCTGGAGCTTGGTCGATCTCGCTGGGATTCCTACCAACATGAGATGGCTGTCAGCTACGGGCAAGCTCCAAGGTCTGATTGACACCATCTGATACCAAAGGCGTCTCGACGAGCTCTTGATTGACTCGGCGCATATCAGCGTGAAGCTAGCAGTAACTTGATCAGCCAATCGACCTAGTACTTCCCCTCAATTCGATACCACAAGGTTTCACTCGGGCGTTCTTAGAGGAGGGGGAGAGAAGATGGAGCAAGTTTGTGATTGATTATCCATCGAGGTTGTCTTTGTCCACGACCAAAAGTGCCATAGTTGCGAACTTAGCATGTACCGCAGGAGTAATGTCTAGGACATATCAATCGATCAGGTGAGTTGCGCCAACAAGCGCCAAAGCACGCATCCGCGAGCCGAAGGCTCCGGGGGGGCACGAGGGAGGAGGGAGGCAGTGATGAGTGAGGGGCAGAAACTGGCGATCCCTCGTCATCGGCCACGGCTGAATGTATGAATGTGCCAATCTTGCCGTTTGTCCTGATCGGCCACACCCACCAACAATCTGTCACTCTGCTGCTACCCCTCTTCAGATCTACACTTTACGAATGCTTCGAGTATTCCCTCACCGTCTTTGATTTCAACTGAAAGCTTCAATTCTCAAAGCTCATGATCAGACTCATGATCAGACCGCGGCCTTCCGCGACCGTCAATTGCTCTGCATTGAATCACTCGATTGCCGGGGCCCTCCACGCGCCACAAACCCACAACGACCGATCGCAGTGGGTCCTCGACAAGCTTTCCCCGGATTCTGGTCCCCCGCGCTAGCCTGAGAAGGGCTGTAAGCGGGTACCAGACCGGTACGTAGCGCGTGTTCCCACCCGTGTCGGTGCATTTGCGTCACGCCTGCGCTAGGCCCGTTGCGGCTCCAGGTCTGGTCTGCTGAGCTAGGAGCCAGGGGCGTCACGCCTTCCGTCAGGCCAAAGTCACGCGATTGTCCTACAGCGGTTTTCCCGCGCAACAAACGTGAACGAATGGTGGGAGAACCCACAATTTGAATGCGTGCATGCGTGCTTTCTTTAGGCTTGTAACAGTAACATTGCATTGGATGTTTGGTAGTTTTCCATTGAGGGACGGAGCGAGGCGCAGGCGCAGGCACAAGACAGGGCAGCCGCGGAACCTTAGCCATACCCCCCTAGGTCGTCTTCCCTTCCGGGTGTGGGCAGTTACCCCGCCCAGTCTGACGACAGCTCAGTAAGGTAATGGGTGAAGCGGGAGCCTTGGATGACTGAGGATTCAAGCATGCCATCCAATGATCCAATGCAAACGAATGCTTCGGAGATGGACGACGCCCCAACGGCAGGTGCGTCTGTGATTGCAATAAGTAACAGCCCCTTCCCCTCCATCTGGTCCTTCCATCCATCTCCTCTCATCACACATTCAAAGCACAACAGCAAACCAACTTCACTTACAATCTTCTGCTTTTAACGCAAAAGGTCCGTGATGATCCTTTTTATATCCTTCATCTCTCCCTTTCGATATCTCCTGCTCTGTTATCAATATCACTAACATTCCTCCCCTCTTACAGCAGAATTAGCTATCTTAACCAGATCTTTTTGATCAACTCACAACAACCATCCAACATCATGTCGGAACCACTCGCCAAGGTCGACTCTGCCGTCGAAGGCTTGTCAACATCCCCCCCCGCCAAGGATGATACCAAGAAGCTCGAAAAGCGACGAGCCAGCTCAGCAGCGGCACCTGGTGTTATGAACATCCTTGACCTCGGTAAGCTTTGCAACCTCTCAATGAACCCAATGGCTCCGCCCGATATCGGATAAGGTGTCATGAGGGTATCATTAGCCAAGATCTCTTACTGACTCATTGATACTGTAGAGGCCGATGGAATTGAACTCGAGCTTGCTCCCGAGACTCAGAAGACTGGATGGAAGATTAACACCAGCCCCAACACGATAGAGGACCCCTCTATGCTCAAGCTTCACCTATCAAAACCTCCCATCAAGAGAATCGATCTCCACTTCCCATTAGGAAAGGAGGTAACAGCCCGAAACCTCAAGGGCGTAACAATCAAGGATGCTCTTGATGCCATTCACAAGGCATACAAGAAGCGGGTAAGTTTTGATTGCCCTCATACCGACTTGGGTTCCGGCATACACTAACACCTTCCTCAGGCCGATGACGAGCTCGACGACCCCTACCTCGCTGGTTTCGAGTGGGACAAGGAGGAGTCATGGACCCGACTTGTTGTTCACCTTCAGAAGCAGCCGACAAGCACAGGAGGCTTCGGCGGCTCCGGTGGCAAGAAGAAGAAGAACAAGAAGCAAGAAGAATAAGCCTCATGCCACTTCGGTATCTGTTCCAATAGTTCCTATAATTCTTGTTCGTTTCGCTGGTTTCGTTGCGAGTCGGCGCTCGGGATATTGCGTCTAGATATTCTTGGTCCGGTCATATTCTGTGCGATTGCTGGAAGCGTCGCCTGGTGTATTCCTCTATAGTTCTTGTTATCGCTGGTCGATTCGGTCGGCGTTTCGAGGTTCCATGATGTCATGGCTCCTTTACTTAATTTATACACTCTCCGCGCACTTATGTTCCATGAATCATTCTTTATGAAATGTGCTTCAGAAAGAGGAGTGAATGTGAAAGAGACGTTGAAATTAGAATGAATCTGTGCCCACAAGTTATGCCCTGGCCTGGAGTAAGCTGCCCTCATCACCAGGCCCACCATGATTTTACCCCGCGATGATGATTTAGCTTCGGTGAATTTGTGTCGGAAACCTTGAAACCGATTCCGATGAAAGGCCCATCATGCCCATTATATCCGGTGCATCAGATTCATATTCCGCCTTGCCATTGGAATATTATTCCGACCTTATGTGATCAAAATGACCTGTTATCCGCCTTCTGTTCTCTGTTGGGTAACATCCTACCCTCAGCGTCAGCGGAATACGTGCGCGATGCCCCACGGCTAACGTCGGGCCGCCTACAGACTGTAACGCGGAATTCAAAGTCGACGGCTTACACGGCAGATGGGACGTCATCCGTCATTCCGTTCAAGAAGGGAAGCTCGCAAAGCCGCGGGAACACAGTTATAAGCATCCAGTTCGCACACTGATTGAGATTGCTTACCACTCAGACTCAAACAGTAAAGGACATAACAAGATGCCCGTCACAAACTTTGACCTGAAGGAGAAATACCGGTATCAGAATGGCTTCAACTGCCACTTAGAGTGAGTTCGGCTTTCGCGGTTTATGAATCTTGACTGACATTTGCTCAGGTCTGAAGCCGTTGACGGTGCTCTGCCCGTGGGACACAATTCTCCCCAGAAGCCGCCGTACGGACTGTACGCCGAGAAGTTGTCCGGGACTGCATTTACTGCACCGCGACATGAGAATAAGCAGACTTGGCTGTACCGCGCTCTGCCATCCTGCGCGCATCCTCCGTACCAGGCAGAGAAAGCTGGCGCCCAGTCGGAGGATGATGCTAACAAGACTCTTGATGGTGCCGAGGACGGGAAGCTGAACTACATTCCTAACCAGCTCCGCTGGGACCCCTTTGATCATGACGAGGCCAAGCACTTGGACTTTGTTACTGGTCTGAGGTTGGTTGCTGGTGCTGGAGATCCTACCTTGAAAGAGGGATTGGGCATGTACATCTACGCTGCGGGTAAGAGTATGGATGAGAAGTCGGCGTTTTACTCTGCCGATGGTGACCTTCTCATTGTCGCTCAAGAGGGAGCTCTCGATATCCGGACAGAATTTGGATGGCTTCTTGTTCGCCCCATGGAAATTGCTGTCATCCCTCGAGGTGTCAAGTATCAAGTCCATCTTCCCTCCGGTCCAGCTCGTGGCTACGCTCTCGAACTATACCAGGGCCACTTCAACCTTCCCGAGCTTGGTCCTATTGGTTCCAACGGTCTAGCCAATGCTCGTGACTTCCAGTCTCCTGTTGCATGCTTCAGCGAGGACTTTGGCGCGACAGCTTCTGAAGGCTCCAACTCGTACACCATCTCGGTCAAGTTCAACAACAATCTCTTCAAGACAGTGCAGACACACACTCCGTTCGACGTGGTGGCCTGGCACGGAAACTACTATCCTTACAAGTACGACTTGGGCCGCTTCAACACCATCGGCACCATCTCATTCGACCATCCAGACCCGTCTATCTTCACGGTTCTCTCAGCGCCGACCAACACTCCCGGAACGGCAGTGGCAGACTTTGTCATCTTCCCACCGCGCTGGCTCGTCGGTGAGGATACATTCCGCCCGCCGTGGTACCATCGCAACACCATGAGTGAGTTCATGGGTCTGATCCAGGGCGGCTACGACGCCAAGCGTGGCGGCGCTGGTGGTTTCGTTCCTGGTGGTGCGAGTCTGCACAATGTCATGAGCGGTCATGGCCCAGATGCTGAGAGCTACGAGGGGGCGCGGAACGCAGAGCTCAAGCCTACCAAGGTTGGAGGAGGAAGCTGTGCCTTTATGTTTGAGAGCTGTTTGATGGTTGGCGTTACGCAGTGGGGATTGAGGACGTGTCAGAAAGTGCAGGAGGGATACAATGAGGAGAGTTGGGGTGGTGTCAAGAACCATTGGAAGTTGCCTGAAGGGTTGAAGGTGAAACCACATACTCTATGATGGAAACCATCTTAAGGTGCTGTGTGGGTTAGCTTCAACAACTACGAAGAACACGGCTCTGCGGCGGAAACAAAATAGGTGTCGATGATGAGATTGGTTGGCATTAGCATAACGACTAGCAATTTGTCCTGATAACAGGCGATGTTTCTGATTCTATTCTATATATGAGGTTCTTAGGTATATACCAACTCGCTCTGATTTACTGTCCGCCTGTCCTCAAAACGACGTTTGAAGGTACGTCTCGACCCTTGAACTCATCATCCATCTCATAGACAACCTCTCCTCCTTCTTGTTTGAAGCCCTGTTTCATATACACCACCCGTCCCATTGTCGACGCCTCTGTAATGCACTCCAAACCACCTCGTCGCTCAGCCTCATCCAATCCCCATTGAACGAGCTTCTTTGCAATACCTCTCTTTTGGAACGCGGGGTCGACGATACAAAGATCCATCGCCATAACAGCCGGCGGAGACGCAGTCGCCTTCTCCTTGATAATCTCCCACCGCCTCTTGTGTAGTGACCTCTCCGCCTGCTGAAGAAACCGCTGTTCAGTCTCGTTGCCAGGGTGCAGCTCCTCCAAGTTCGTGCTCTGTCGGAGATCCTCCACGGGTGCATCGCCGTAGCCATCTACCACAGAGAATTGCTGCCAGATTGAGACGCCAGCGATGACGTTGTCGACCGTGGCCTTGATAAAAATGGTGTTGGGCTGGCCATCGCGATTCTTAGTGACAGATGACCAACGGTCGGCGAGACGCTTGGCACCGGCCTTTTCTCCCTCGGGAGTGTCCCAGCCTGGGTTGAAGCTCATCCAGACACTATCGTGGGTCTGGTGGCCAAAGGCTGCGGCTGCGGCCTTGAAAACGCCGGCGAAGTCGTCGGGGTTTGTGATGAGTTCAAGGTGCGCTTCTGAGGTGGTCATTTTTGCTAATGAGACTGTGGTTTGTTTATATTGGATTAATTGAGATGTGATGAAAGTGAAAGGATAAGTTTATATCTTTGGCGGGTAAATATGAATTAGTTTACCACTTGAGGCATTAGTTACGGCAAAGTGCACGATACTTGGCAGATCCACTTGTCGTGGTTCGGTGTGAGTAATAATTTCCCGCTCTGCATGATTGGGCTTATTTCCATTACCAAAGATGGTCACGATTTCGATATCTTATCACTCGTTGTGCGATGTCGTTATACTTGGAAGTCGGCTAGAAATGTGGTGTAGTAGCTGGACTGTTGCCAGTACAATCTGCGTATGGAACCCGCTGACAACAACCAAAGCACTTCAAACGGATTCCATTCATTATAGACTTATGCACATATCCAATTGAGCTAACTGTTGGCATAAGCCCGCTTAATTCAGCGCCTACCTTGAATAGCTTTTCGAGAGGGCAAATGATATGAGCCCAAGTTTATACTAGATGGATGACAATGCTCGATAGGCTGCCCAGACATGGAGTGTAGATTGCTAACTTCTCTAGTCGCATATTCAGCTCCTGTTCTTCCACGATGTCATCTATAGTTTCAAGGACCTGGTAATCTTAATAATACAAATTCTCGTCATAGTCCTCACAACCATCCTGCTGGTACATCTTACACCTCCTGACTATCATCCACCCGATCATCACTGCTGTTCTCTTCCTCTCACCATCGCCCTCATCTTCGCTACAATTTTCTTCTTCCTTAGCTCCAGAAGCAATTTTCCCTTGCTTATCGTTTTGATAACTCTCACGGTAATAACCCAGTTCTTCATCCTTTTCCCACCGGGTTGATACATCGACATCTTCCACAGACTCATGTTTCCCCGAACCTCCACTGTTGTCAATACCATCTCCATCTAACTTGTACCCATCAAGCCCAGTGATCTCTTGCTCATCCTCATGGGCCGTTTTTTATGGGCTCTTGATCCCTATCTGGGTCATTTCCTGAAGCGTCATGGTCATGTAGTGGGTAGGTGCAGATGGGCTCTCTATGTCATTCCCATCGGAGTCCCAGAACTCGTAGTTAACTTCGTCACCAGAGTCGTTCTCATCTGTATTGCCATCCGACTCGCAAGATACGTCTGAAAGGTTTGAAACTTCTTGATATGTGTTCGCACCAGAGTCCTGGCTCATATCGTGGCTCGAACGTACCAATTAAGGGTAATCCGGTACATATGCATTGGTTCCAATATTTTCCCGTGACCCTATGCTATTTTGAACTTGTTGCCTGCTTGATGGAGCTTGTATCGACTGAATACTAGCTTGGGACGGCTGCCACGGACGAAATGATGTATGATAACCGGGGTTGTCAGTCATCTGTTGAGTTGAATAGGACCCTCTGGTAGGGTAATCGTAGTCGAATTGATTCGAAGGTACTGATGCTGTATCATGGCAGCCATCTCCATAAGAAGGGCTAGCATTGAACGGTTGGAAGGGTCTGAACGATTTAACCCCTGAATTTCTCTCCGATGCATGCGGATAAGGAGTGTAAGTGTTCTGTGTCGACGTCGAGGTCCTTGTCGAAAGAGAGCTGTATATATCCCAGCTTTTTCTTTGAGTCATTAGACCCCTTGATGCCTCGTAAGGGAACGTACTCAATTGCGCTGCTTGAGAAGATACCGGAGAGAAACTATCGGCACCAGCACTTGTTACATCTTCATATCCGCTATCCGTATGCGGTGGTTGATATGGCTTAAAAATGGAGTCTTTGTGAACCGCGTACGACTCTCTTCTTGCTGACATCGCTGGGAAAGAGACGCTACGGTGAGTCGAATAACGTTCCTGTGGACCATCGAACCTCTCAGGAACTGGATAAGTAGGGATGTAAGCGGAATAAGTTCTCCTCGCCGTCCGGTTCTGGTCTCTTGTCACCACTTCGCCTCGGGCTCTAGGCACAATATTCTCTTCAATATCCCGTGCTTGGGAACTTAATGTATCGCTCCGCGCTCTTATAATTCCGCTGTTTTCGACATCAAGATCGGAGCCTCGGTTGGCTTGATGGGTTTTGGGAGACTCTGAAAATTCTATTATTGATGGAGGTAGGCTGTCTTTTCGAGTGTTGTTGGTGGTGGATTGAAACGTTGCTGTGTTCGCTTGGCCCTCTTGCGTATTTGTTACCAGCACGTTTGCTCTTGGTGAGTAGGGTGATAAGTAGGAATCTTGTTCGAAGTCAAATGAAGGTAATAGAGGCTTAATCGATGGTTGAACTGAGTCCGATGCTAGACTGTGTGGGTTGAAAGGTTGATAGGCCTTGAACGGCCCAGGAGACGAGGCGACACTCATATTGGCAAGATGTAGTATGAGGAAGGAATGAAGAAATGCGAACAGAGGAAGCTGAGAGCCTTAAAGGATGATATATTTGGGCGAACGTGAAGAGAGGCTATGCACCTCACGTATGTGGAACATCTGACAGCAAGCTGCTGCAGACGAAATTACACCCAACCATCAACGTAAGTGTATCTTCTATTATGCAGACCCAATAATACTATCCTATGTGAAAAATTCTAGTGTATACGTAAGTGTTTGGAGTATGTTGACGACACCTCCTTGTTTCATGGCTGGGTCTCGGCGTCGTTGAAGCTTTTGGGGGCCATTTTTTATTGTCAGTGCGGCTTCTTGGGTCCCACTATCTGACCGTGTCTTGCGTATACACCTAGAATAGTATAAATGTTCCGCTTGAGATTACTCCCTCAGCCTCAATCTAAATTATAGCGCATGTGTCATCTACTTTTGTTCAAAAAAAGGTGGGTTTCTATTGTGTCGCAGCGCTTCTAGGTCCACAGCAGATATTAATAGACGGTTGGCTTGTCTATTATATAGATCGAACTGTAAATAAAACCTATGACTTTGTCCGTTATAGTATTTTCGCATCATTATACTTTTTCTAGTCCTGAGGCTCATATTCTCCCTAGTACTTGTTGCATGCTCCTGCGGAGTCAAGAACACCATCAGCACCTCTTTTGTGCATCATCAACCTTTACGACGAGTGCTCCAAAAATATATCTCACGCGCTTTCTGGTACTTCGGTGTCTGGTATCAAGGCCCAAATGTGCTTATGAAACCCAGATGACCAGAATTTAGCCTGGGAGTATTCAGTCACGATTGTGTTCTCAAAGCGTGTTTCCCAAAGCCCCTGAATATGGACTATCTTGAGCGTAGAGGTAAGCACAGCTTGATGTAGGTTGGGACCACTTCCTTCGGCCTCACGTTTGGCTTTCCACCCAAGTTCTCAGAGGCATCGAGATGGTGTCCGTAAACGTGAGCCCACCCGAGTACCTCGTTCTCGCAATATCATTAACCGCGGTGGCACTGAAGTGTATACTCGAACAAGTATCTACGATACATACACTCATACTGGTTTATATTGCAGGCCCTACCATAGAAGGCCATACCTGTAAAGGTTCTTGGGGAGTTCACAGATGCCTACCTAGCCTCAGAAGATAAGGAGGGGCAATCCTTTTATCCGCACGGCGCTTACCACTGATACCCTGCTGCATCTACACTCGCCCGCAAGAAAAGACAAGGTACGGCCTAGTCAATGAAAGTCCCGCCAGGAGTACAAATCAAAGAGAAGACATGGTGTGATTGCCAAGTACAAGGCAGGAAGAATGTCAACGAAGGCATGTAAATGGTACTGACCGATCGTAGGGCCCTTTCGTCCAAAGCCATTTACAGCTCTGGTATATGATAGACGTGCCAAGCTAGAATGTGGAAAGGGGACTACAGAACAAGATGGTATGTTCTGATTGCATTGCAATCTCCAGTTCTACCTTCTAGGCAAATGCACTTATTGTACAACTTCACAGCATCGTAGAATACCCATGTCCAGGAAACCGTTCTCCTCGAAGAGACTCCCTTCTGTCATCCCCCTCACCCCACGGCAGAAATGTCCCGTACATGACTGCCCTCTCCTGGTCCATCTCATATTCGTTAGCCTCGACTTTCCAGATGACAACAGCCCTGATGAATCCAAATAAAGCAAGTCCCCACATCAAGACATTACAGCCCATCAGAACACCCTTGACGGAACGACTCTCCTCATGAAAGCACCGCGCCCAAAGCACAAGGCTGGAAACAGTCGTAGCAGCAAGAATGAGCGATTGAAGGTATAGAAGTGCGACAGAGGAGAGGAGTTTGACTTCATGGGCGAGAAGACTGGCCGAACAGAGAAGTAAGACTGCAACAAGAGTAGGATCGGCCAGTTTCCAGAGCCTAAAAGTTATCAGGAGAGAATCCAGGCATGGCAGAAGACATAACTTACCACTCATCAAATTCATTACCAGGCTCATTCTCTTTCCACACAGTAACCCACATCAAAGCACTGAAAACACCCAGTGTCACAGTAAACTGCAACGCGAGCACGAGGCCATGTATGACAGAGCTCACAACCCATCGACCCTCAACGCGTACAATGGTCACAGGCACATGACTGCCATCATAGCTTTGTCGCTTGTCAGTTCGAGTCGTAGAACCCTCCCAAGCACGAGTCTCGCACTCTTCGTCTTCTTCGCTGACCCAGGGTGGGAAGGGGGTTAAAGGTGGAGATCCACCTCTTTCGAGATTTGTAGGAGGGCGAACTGTAAGAGCAGACTCAGCTCGGTTGTCAGATCGGAGAGACCCGTAGTCTGCGGATTGTAGCGATGTGCCAGGAGAAGGACCGGAGCCGGAGATGTTGCGGTGGTGGGTGAGTGTAGATGCGCTGCGGGATAGAAGGTCTGGAGAGACGAGGGATGAATGTGCTGAGCGTAGAGCAGGCGATGGTTTCGCGGGTGAAGTTATGCTTCGTTGTTGTGGTTGTTGGGCGCGCTCGGGGGAGAGCGAGAGAGTGAGGGCACTGGTGCGGTTGCTTCTCTTCTTGCGAAGAGTTCGGTTCGCGTCTCTAGGAAGTGGGAGATCCATGGTATATACGTGATCTATGAATAGTTAAAGGAATGTAGAGGAATTTGATGCTGTTTGGAAATGCGAAAAGGGGTGCGAGAGGGGAGTTGGAGGTTGAAGTGACAATGTTGATAATGCCAGGAAGTGACAGTGACAGGCACTGGCACTGGCAACAGGTGGCCGGCCGGCAACGCAACCACAGATCAAAAGAGCATGACATAATTAATAACGGTTACGGCGAAACCGAGTGTCAACGCCTAAATTAATGCCAGTACGACAACCTTCTGTGTTCCCTTCAACGCCGCGAAGTGCCACCACGAGTTGTTCTTTGTTCCAGGGTCGACGATACTGCCACCAGATCCAACTGCCGACGAAACACCATAGAACGTGGCTGCAATAAGGGAGGAATCTCTTTGTTTCCAAGTCAATCGACTAAAGTAGTTGGTATTCGTCATAAGCCTCGTTCCCCTAGTCTTACACACAATGCTTAATCAACCATGCGCCGTCCCTCGAACCTATCCATGAAGCCAACCAGCCATGTCTTGAGCCGTGGTTCAATAGCTGTGTCCCATATAAACATTCCCCCTAATCCATCAAACGCCGATAACCTCGATATGCAGTATCGCCGTCAAAGTACTCCGTTACTCAAGATTCATTCGTGCCTCATCGCCAATGCCCCATGATCCTCCCGGTCTGCCCTGTTTCTGAATCTCCAACGCTAACTCCGCACTGAGGGTATTAGCGTCGTCATCGTTGTACAAACTACTCGTCCTACTCGCTCTACTGTCTCTTCTAGTACGCTCTTTATTATCCGCTCCGGACCGGTCAGCAGCGATTCGTTTCCGCATTAGAGGTGACCGAAAGAAAGATCTCGAAGATGTCGAGTGTACTGACAAGGAATCGTCTCCGGCTTTGGAGCTCGCATCATCGTTGCTGAAGTCCTCGGATTGGGCCTGTTCCGTTTTTCGCGTGGGTACCATGGTCTCATTGCTGGAGTTGTATGGCTGAGACCTTAGTTTCGCTACCGATGGGGACTCCTTGACCTCTTTGTCGGGTTCCTGGGCATCTTCTGCCTGGCTGACTTCGACTAACTCAGCATCGCGATACCACTTTCTCCGTTTTGTCCATCGACTCCAGCCGTCTTGACCTCGCTGGCCATTTTGCCACTGGATGACTGGTTAGAAGATTGCATTGTAGTCATTCAGCATGTTTGCTTACCTTGTTATCGTAGAAGATCCAGCCATTCTTTCCCTCGTTCCCGTCGTAGTCTACAGGGCCATGCTCATCGGATACGCCATCAACACGCCAGCGAGTTCCGGGGACCCATCGCCACTCCATACGGCTTCCATCTTCTACCTCGGGCAATTCAAAGTCATCCTTTGAGGGCACTGCGTTGTTGTGGTCGTCCGTCCATGCAGATCGTTCGTATGCAAAAAGATTATTCGTCCAACCCAACCCAATCCATCGCCTTTGGTTCTCATATATGATAAAGGTAAACTTGACGCCAGCAGTCTTTGCATTACCGTTTCTTCGGCCATGGTTGGTCTGAAAGCTTGGTGTCTTGCCAAGGGCCTTTGTGAGTTCCGACTCCTGTTGCTGAGCGACACGGTCCTGACCCTTCTTAGCAGTCTTCTCCAAGTCCTTTCGGAACGGGTGTTCAGGAGTGTCAAAGTGTAGACCAGTGATACCGGCTGCAAGTCGTCTGACTGTAGAGCTTCTCCAGAGAATAGCCCTTGACACTCGCATGACCCTTGCGTGCCAAGTCAAGATGATGGTTCCGGCCACTAGTATCACACGTCTCGTGGTGACCACCCTCCATGGCGGAACAGTAAGCGCGATCCAAATGGGCGTGATGATGAGTAGACGCATAAAGATGACAGTCAGCGCTGGTCGTGTCGTTGCACTTGTCGGGGTTGTCTGGGTGCTGAGAAAATCCGTCATATCCAGTAAAGGTTCCATCAGAACATTGCATCTCCCTGTCAACTGCTTGAGAGTTTCGACGATCTCGTCCAGTGTCTTTTGGTGTTTGGTGTTGGTAACCTCCGAGTTCCCCCTAACATGTTTCGACTGCTTCTCGCCAGCATTTGCCTTTCCGTTCTGTTGGCTACTCTCGCCGCCGGTCTGATTTACACCCTTGGAACCAGTATTGTTATTCCGAGTCTCAGTCCACCCGCTGCTACTAAGGGGACTGTATCTCCGGCCGTACATGCCAATAATGAGGGCCACTCCGACCAAGACAGGCCCGGCCCACGTTACTACTACGTCTCCATAAAGAACAACCGCCCAGAAGGAGCACAGTAACAGGAAGCTCTGCCAAGGATCGCCAGTGCTCCAAGTGAGGAGACCTGCAAGTGTATTTAACGGGAGGAGGAAGGGATGGCTGTATGCGAGGGCGCGGGTGATCTGGGGCGGAGTAGCGAGGAGCAGGGGGCTCTTTTGATGGACGAGGATAGTTGATCGACGGGATGATCGGGAGGGCGTATTCGCAGAGAGTGTTACGGGGGAGAAGGTGGCATATGTCGGGGGTGCACCGGTCGAAGAATGGGGATCGTAGGTGGGAGGCGATGCGCCGTGAGACGCATCGTCGCGGGAAGACATGGGCGATGGTCCAAGATACGACAGCCACGGCGTGTCCTGAAATAGAAGTGATGTGGTTAATGAAGAGGCCTAGAAGTGAGAAGTGTGATGAATATTGCCGATGGCTCCGGTGGGCGAAGAGAAGGACAGATACGATGCAATCTCTTGCCCGCGTGAACGCGCCGTCGCGACGTCAGAGGATCAGATCGAGTCGCTAGGGAGCAGGCAGGGAGCTGATGAGTGGAGGAGAAGGTTATGTCATGGGGTGCCACTTTTAGTGTCCAGGCTCTAGACTCTAGGCTCTAGGCTGCTAGGGTTTGGCTGGAGAGCACAGGGAAGTGAACTGAATAGGTAGAAAGGAAGAGAGAATTGAGTTGAGGAATAGAAAAGGACAACTAAGAAGAAACACTCACAAAGGCTGCCATTGACACGGCTTTTCCAGGTTTCTTGCTGCTGGACTGCAACGCTGTAAGCCACGATCTAATACAGGCGTCATTCAGCGTTTGGTTTACCCCAGATCGTAGGGAGTAAGGTACTTTGGTTATGTACCTTTTTATGCCCCGCGACGTCAGATCTCCAGCGGCATGTCTCTCGATAACAGTGACAATCTGTTTTCCTTTAGCTGACCAAATCGGTAAGAAAAGTAAGAGAATAAAAGAGGGAATAAGTAAATGAATAAGCAGGAGACAAAGGAATATCGAAAGCGTTAATCTTGCCGTAAAAACAGGTCCCACGTGAGCTTTTTGGTGCCCGGCGCAGTCATCCATTTCTTACTTTTGCCGTCGGATCTGGGCTTGTCACATGCTAAACTCTCGGCCAGACACCAAGCACATGAATCAGGGCACCTCAGGTTGCCGGAATGGACATGAGCATGCCCCTTTGATCAACAGGGTCTATTGGTATTCGTCAAGGTCACGGGATTCGTTCTCATTTTATTCACATCATGTGCAATCTGTTTGTTCATAGTTGCGTTGCTACTGATTCGAATGGACCAAGTCTTACTCCCATGCCAAGCCCTAAATTCCGAAGTCTCCTAAGCTATCCGTTCCTTCAAGGTCCGTCATCTCGACAGGATGAGCATTGGTAGTGTTCAACCATCCAGGGCGATAAGGCAAAGGGCTTTGTCCCTATAGCCTCTAGAGTAGAATCTTTCAACGAGTTTATGAGTTTCTAAGCGGGCGAGTGAATAACGTAGTGTAAACGTACATCAACTGGTTGGAGTGGGATTGAGCCAAGGTTTCGACTGAGGAATAAGCCATTGTACTGATCATAATGGCCAGCCAGGACGGAGAGCCTCGTTTATCTAAAATGTATGGAAGCTTAAACGATATCGATGTGACTCTTCTGAATGAAAATAATTATGATCCTGGAGTTTTGTCTATTTATTTAATCGCCAGTTAGGCGGTGGTAGTCAGTCACAGTCCCGGTTCATCAACCTACACCCATTGCTCACATGAACCAACTGTGACCTTAAACATTGATTTAATTATTTCCCTATATTTGTGTTGAAGCAGGACACATAATGAGAAACCCAACCCTTGTTAGTTGTAGATCACGGCAATGAGTCACAAAGGATTAAACATCAGCAGAACGCCAGGGTCACATAAGCAGGCATGTTGACAGGTAATTTTTGAATCTCCTTTATAACATCCCGTATCCCTCTTAGTGGGACATATACTCTTGCTAACTCCTCAACCTTCGGGTGAGTTAGCCTCCCAGGTTGGCCACTTTCGAGATGGCTCAGAAAAGCCTATCTCTGAGTCTGGCGGCTCTTCCCAACGAACTCATCGACCACATCGCCGCTTACTTACCGAACCGCGACATCAAAAGTCTTCGTCTCACGTCTGTTACTCTTCGAAATTCTGTACACTTACGCTTGAACCGTGTGTTTCTTTCAGCCAACCCGCTCAACATCAAAGTCCTTCGGGAAATCGCAGATCATGACGAGTTCCGTAAAGAGGTCGTTGAGATAATATGGGATGATACTTATCTCATGAATGTAAAGCATATCACCAAGCCCAAGGATGCTGCATTAGAAGGATTCAATATGCCTGAAGAAGTTAGGGAACACGTCGAAGAAACTCATCACTGCCCCAAGTGGTATTATCGCAAGTCTATAAGCAGCATTGCTGATCTCGCCAGGAGCAAAGGCAATGATACAAACCGACCAGATCATCTTGCGAGAATACGGCAGCCTGCAGAACCAATGTCGCCATATGAATCATACGCATACTACTATGAATTGGCGGAGCAGCAACGCCGCGTTATCTCATCCACGGCCGACGTCCACGCTTTTATGTATGCCCTGGACCGATTTCCTTCTCTCCACATAGTTACCATCTCAACAAGAGCTCATGGAAGGCTGTTTATGCCCATGTATGAGACACCGATGATACGGGCATTTCCATTTGGATTTGTGTATCCTCCAACTCTTGCCGACGTTGTTGAGCAGAATGCGCGCTTATGGAGAGAGCTTCCAGTAGAGGAATGGAATAGGCGCAAGTATTCCATATGGCGGCGTGGTTTCTGTTCTGCCCTTCGGGTTCTTGCGCAGCACGGGCAACACAGTGTTTCCGACTTTATAGTCGAGGAACGTGGACCAAGTTGCGGAGTATCTCACGACCTCCTTCAAGAGACACAACAAGCACGCGATGATCTCCTTTCCCTCCTTAAGCGCCCCGGCTTTCGTCGCTTGGATCTAGCTCTTGATGAAACTTCATACCGGTCGCAAGATCCCATTCGAGGAAGCTTTATAGAAACGTTGAGCCAGACGACCGGCCTCCAGCACCTCAGCTTATCTAACAGTACAACCGCTTGCGATTGGGGTAAGGAACGTACATGGGATATTGTTAGCTCCATGGCTTCTCCAGACCATATTTTTGAGATTTGTGACAGGCTTCCGATCAAACAGCTTAGACACCTTGCCCTTCGAGGGTTCTTGATACACAAGGATGACCTGGTGGCTCTACTGGCCTTGCTACCCAGACTTCGCTCCGTTGAGCTGCGTTTCCTCCGATTCGCCATTTACAAATTCAGATACAAGTCCCGAAGTTATAGAGACTTTCTCTTTGATGTGCGGGACACGCTTGGCTGGCGCGAACGACCCAGGGCAATTAGGCCAAAGATCACCATTATTCTCTCTGCCCGGAGATTAGTAGAAGGACACGTCGTTCGGCTTGACTCGCAGATCGACGAGTTTCTCTATGAAGATGGTGAAAATCCCTTTGTGCCGACACAGTTTCAGGAAGAGTATGGCGATTGGACGATCCAAGAGGTTACTACCCACAAGCTCTGCAGTGGTAAGGGAACTGAAGTGGATGAGTTTGAGCCAGCCCACGAGAGGCCAAACGTGAATGATGAGGCGTTATCGCGGCTTGGGATCACTGAGGCAAGTTATAGGACATGGGAAACTGGACCATGGGGGGATCAAACACGTCCGATAGCACAAGAGCAAGGTCTTGATGAGTCTGCTCCGGTACGATCATGAAGGCAATCGTGGTTGGCGACAAAAGAAATGTATTTCAAGAATGGACTAGAAGCTAGTGAACCCCATATCCCAACCACAAGATGTTCTCAAATCCAAAGTTCATGAATCCATAACTCGTTTCGTCAAAAATTACATTCGTATTGAATGACCAAAGCTCAGACCAGAGGGAAGAATGGTGACAAGTGCCACAGGGTGGTGGTATCTCAATGATTCTTATCGATCATCGCGGTGGGTGAGGTATAGATTGGGTAATTTATTTGCCGCAGCCTGAGCAAGAGCCTGAGGATATGGTGTTAGTATCTTGATGCGATGGCCCGATGGGAATGGAGTCATAGTGGGCACTTACAGGAAGATCCGCAGTTGCAGGAAGAGGCACCAGAGCAGCCACAGTCGCCAGCCATTGTGATGATTTTTGGTGGTAAAGTGTTGAAAAACTTAAAAGAAGTGTTATTGAGAGTTGTAAAGAGTTGCTTTGCTTGAGGATGAAGAAAAGAAGCATCTAATCTGGATCATGCAGGACCTTATATAGACATGGTCGGCTGCGGCTTTTGTGCGTCGCTGCGGGCTTTGTGCGTTATTCTTCAGCGCCCCTCCCTGCAGAATGAGGGGTCCAAGGCTGGATGTGGACGCTGGTTGGCGATTCAGGTTGCCATGTGGGGATGATGTGAGTGATTATTGCGGCTGCGCGTGATGATCCATGGCTGGATGATTCGAGATTACAGGGTCTGGGTAACGCGGGATATGACGTCTAGAAGATTCCGGGCGAGTCTGCTCGTAAAAAACAAGAAGCAACTACAACAATGCTTGGATACTTCCTTTACAAAAATAGAATATATGCTATCGAAGATTACATCATGTAATCTGATCTGTAGTTAAAGTTGTCTTCAATCACAAAGCCAAGCTTTAAGGTTGGTCGCCACTAACACCCCGCCGCCCACTCTGTTGCATATGATTGGCTCAAGCACCCATCTTATGATTGATAACGATCGCTTGAGCTACGTCAATCTCCATTCATGTCGAATTGATCGGCCTGAATCTTGACTGAACCGAATATGCTAGCAAAGTCTTGCTGGGACGGCCTATCACTGCGTGGACAGGATGCGAATCTCATAGAACCGCAAGCAATTCCGAGAAGCATTTATGGTTACCAAGCGCCTCGACGATGACTTGAAGTGACAACCATGAAAGGCTCCCATAACTCCGAGTGTTTTGAGGGACTAAATGAGGGTACCTTCAATTTTCTTATGTATAACCTCAAGGGTCACCGATTATCCTTTTGCACAGAAAGGGGTATTGTCATTGAGCCTGGGTCCCAAGAAGCAGCCTTTGTTATCCCTGCTGGAAAGCGCGAACCAGGACTGGGAATAGCAACATCGATTACCAATGGGAAGGCGGAATACCTACAGACTAGCAAGTAACATATCTAATAGTATGAGGACATCTGAGAAAGATATTGGATTTCTTACTGGATTTTGTACAAGATACTATAAAGTCAGAGAAATTGTACCCAAACATCTGAAGTGCTGTTGACTTACCGATGGTTTCATTTTTGGGAAAGTTTATATCTAAAAAGAAAAGTATTACTTTAGAAATAATAAACTTGAGAGGCGGCCGTACACGACTAGGTTGAGCAAAGTTGAATAAGGAAGACGATCCCCGTCTTTGTAGGCAGAACCCTCTTCTTGGATGTGTATTCTTCTAAAATCACATTCGTCGCCTTCTTCCCCATTCATCTTGCTTTACTTTTAAATGCATGGGCAAATGAATATATCCTGCCGAAACTGCATTGTGTGCTTGGGGCCACAAATAAGGTCTGAGGGCCAGGCTTGAACCTTTGCAAAGAATACGATTTTTTTCACTACTTAAGCATAATAACCGTATGCTCACATAGTTACCAGGATTTATGATTTCAAGCTGCATAGCAAGAATCTTATTCCTCGACAATATAATTCTTCTTCCCTCCCTTAAGGGCTATAAAAGCCTGATCTTCCTCCCTCGAGACGATCCAGCTCAACAGTAACAAGCACACCTAAGTCAAGATGGCCGCTCCACCACCGAAACTATTTCCGAGCATTACCGATTGAGCGGATGGCAAGCTTTCTTTCTGGAAGCCTATACCTCTTTTGCCTATGACTGCAGACGAAGTTGCTCGGCGACACCACTTAGCATATAGTTACAGAAGAAGATACAAACATGGAGACCACATTTCGTGCTCAATTCAGCTCATGTTGCTGTCATTCTGACAGTCTCATTAAAGGCGCTTGAACGGCATGGATGGTTATCTTTTCGAGACCACACTCCTATTGCCCTGGAGAGGAAGCTGAATGACTTACTATCACTAGTCAAACACTGTAAGTACTTGATCGTTGCCTCGATATTCACTATCCGGAGATCTGATTTTTCAAAGTCTTGCAGGGGTCTGCCGCGGCCTTGCAGTCCAGCGGGACAAGCCATAACTCGTCCGAAGAAATCTTATATCGCAGGCGGGACGGAAATGCTTGCGCCGTCACAGGAACAAAAGATCCCGATATATGTCACATCATCCCCTTTTCCTGGAACGATACCCAGGCTACGATCGAGAAAACAATGTCTGTTATCGATGGCTTTCACGCTTTGTTCAGCCTGGGATGGATAGAAGGGTTTGGTCCCCTTTTCGCCAAATGTGACAGCCCTGGAAGCTCAGATAAATCTTGGAATATGCTATGCCTCAACAAACAGCTTTGGTCCTTGTGGAGAAAGGGGGATTTCACCTTTCAATGGCTCGGTACCGTGGCCTTTCCCCACGACTTGTCTATGGACACTGTCACGCTTCAGTTTAACTGGATGATTCGAGACAAGAGAAATCCATTGCGAGCCATGTCCTTACATGGCGAGAAGAATGACTTTATGGAGATGGTCGAGAGGGTGGAGGAGTTCCAGGCTAAGGGAAATTCTGCGCAAGTTGCTGGTAATGAGATTGGTTTCAAATCTGGGGATGTTATTCACATCCCGATGCTAAGTGTGTATACTGGAAATTATGTAGCAATGATGGAATTTCATCGGGTTTGCATCAAAATCGCTGGCATGAGTGGTGCTTCGAATTCACCAGAGCTTCTCCACGATCATGGCGACTAGAATGATGTAGATAAGGCTTTGAGAACGGAGGAATGGCTGGCACAACAGGCACAAGAGGTTATCTCTTTGAGCGATACGAGTCTTTACTAGATCAATCAATCCACTTGATCCCGCGTACAGGGTGATTAGGGAAGGATTCCCAAGGCAGAATTGAAAGAGCTATTTCTTGGTGTATGAGTTAGGCTTATATGACAGGGGCATTCATATAGCCCGTGATGATGTTACCAGTTCAGTGCTATTGTTTAATTTGATCTCCTTCACCACGTGTTTCGGGTATCTGTGTCATTTCAAGAGACATCGCGATGATAGAATCGTCAGACGCCAAGGAGCAGGCCTATTCGATCGTGTGGGCTATGTCGTGCACCACGACGGGGCAATCCTAGATTCACAATATATCACTAGAATGCTAGCCATAAGTTCAGAAAAGCGCCAATATATTTCGAAGAGACTTACGTATACGCTGCTCTCAAGGTCTCATCAAAATCATTAAGGTTACATGTTGCAGGAATGAACGTGCAGGCTAAAGCATCTTTCAAAGGTTTGCCGTGGCTCATAGGAACATGAACATTGGTTCTCTGCAAGCATCGATGATGTATGATAAGTCCTCCCATTGATATGCAGTTAGTTCGCCGTGTCCGAAGTCCTTCCACGAGTTGAGCTTTGGAATACGGCCAGTGGCAGTCATGTTAGCAACAGGTGCCATAGGCTCGTTCAGTGAAGACATTCTACTTTCTGGTAATCTGTCAATTTCAGCCGTACACAAGTGACATACCCATGGTGTAGGTCCAAAAGGACAGTTGTGAAGCCCTGTCTCTTTAGCTCGTTCGACCGCTTGATGTACTTGCTGTTCTAGTGACCTCGAAAAGGCTTTCCAAATGTCAAAATTCTGTGTCTCATCGTCAGTTCTTCTTCGCTTTGTTTTGGAGTTAAGCAGCACCTCATTTGATTGTCGCTTTTTTATATTGGTTTGTCCAAGAGGATGTTTGTCTTTTGCGGCTCGTCGGGGCTGAACTCGAACTGATTCTGGATGTGTCTTTGAGATTTTTTGTTTCTTTGTTTCTGTTTGAAATGCAATATGTTGATGCACGTGGTTTTGAAAATGTCTCCTGCAAAGGGGCGCACCGATGGGTGGCTGCGTCTGGATAGATTTGGTTAGCATGATGAAGAAACTTTTATTGGCAGTGATTAGCTTCTCCAAGTGGCTGGGAAATTTGAACCAGTGGTTTAGGGTATCGTCCCGGGCGTTTGATTTTATACGTTTTGCTGAACACTGACTGGTTTCGGAACAACATGTTATCACATGATTAGCTGTCGAGAACAGTGCTCAATTCTTTGTCGATAGTGCTGTGATAGTTTATCACTCTTTGTTCTCCAAGCCGCAGTCGATCTATGTAGATGATGCTTGTATCCTATTCGCCGTTGTTTGACGAAACTAGCGACGAGAGTACTCGTGGTACCTTGATGCCTTCTTGAAGTGAATTCCACCTTCATAAAGCTAAACGAACTAAATGAGTTACCAAGCTCAGTTACATGTACCAACCGCCTTCAATGGTAGAAGCAGGAGTTCGTTGCATGACTGGCTGGTAATCTATCATGGAATTAGGGGTTTGTTGAAGTTTACTTCACGGCCAGTCACTTATACGAATGCAACCAACACTTGTTTACGTTCACCTCGCTAGCCCAGTCGAGACAAATCGATCTATATTCTCACAGTTCGACACTACTCCGACTGCCGGTGGGTGCCGTTTGGACCTTGCTTCAGTCATTCAAGCTGCAGTCAAGCGTAATCGTCCAACATTCGCCCTTCTTATCTTAAAAGAGCGAAATACAAGCCGAATATGGATGTTCTTTTGAAACATTGGAAATTAATTCGTGCAATTCCAGGCCACTGACCAAGGTCGACATTTACGCAACTGCCTACCCTATGCCTCCGCACCGGAGATCAGATGACCCCGACTGGTGCTAATATTCCGGTTCTGCAATCCCGACCTATTACCCGGAAATCCGTGAAAAGTCAATCTAATGCAGGCTAAAAATGTCACCGGGTCAGCTTCTAGAAGGCGTACATGCTAAATTGATTAATTGCCGGGCAACCCTTATCATGCCAGTTGATGAAAAGTCCCTGGAAGGACCGGTCGCCCTGCCGAACTCGGGCCCCAGGTTTCGGTATGAGGCCGAGAGGGGAACCGACCCCAGGCGTTTGCTCCATTGTCCCCATATCTTTATCGTGGAAAATCAAGCGATAACGTCCTTGGCTTGCAGAAGGACCCACGGCTTGTGTGCCGACCACCTGATTTGTTTATGGCTGGCGTCGGAGCTTAGTTTTTGATTTAACTCAGTGACAATTGGGGTGACTCGGTGAATCGATAACACTAAATTCACCGAGTCAAAACTTCACTGAGTCAAAGCTCGACGAATCACAAGCCTTATCGCGCATCAGTTGCCGCGCTTTGTTTCACCGAGTCTACGGGACATGTTCTGGAACTAGGCGGACGATGATCCTTTCATGATAGCAAAAATCCCATGTACCTCGATGTACCTTCCCGGCCGGTTTGGAGAAATGCGAAATGCCCACCTTGAGCCGGCTGCAAGATCGGACCATGACGGCCGACGCCACTCATGCCATGTACCCTTAAAACTTTCAGTCGCGACGCTGTTTTGATAACATTACACATCACCAATCTCCTCTCTTTTTTCCTTTTTATTCTCATAATTCAAGGTCCTGAATTGTGTAGAGGGGTCACGCCACGGCTTCAAAACATCACCATCATGATGTCTGCCACTCGTATCGGACAACGGCTCTGCCGTCAGTCTCGCCGTTCCCCTATCGCTCTTCAACCTCGCCTCACACAAACCATCCGTCTCACCGGTGCTTCCAGGGCATTCTCAGTCACCGCCCAGGTCGCCAGCGGCAAGGCTTCTCGCTTCGCCGACTCTCAGAGCAGCACTAAGCTGTACGAACATGAGCTCTTCTCAAGGAGACACATTGGCAGCGAGTCCAACGAGCAGCAAGAGATGCTCAAGGTCCTCGACCCGCCTGTGAGCTCCATGGAGGAGTTCCTCAACCAGACTATTCCCCCGCAGGTCCGGAGGAAGGAGAAGGGTCTTAACCTCGTTGAGCAGTGGTACGAGGGTGGAGCTGAGTCTGAGGTCCCTGCAAATGGACGCACTGAGCACTACATCCAGCAGGAGATGCGAAAGCTCGGCAAGAACAACAAGGTCTATGAGTCTTTCATCGGTGCTGGTTACTACGGAACTCTTGTTCCTGCTGTCATTCAGCGCAATGTTCTTGAGAACCCTGCCTGGTACACCAGCTACACTCCCTACCAGGCTGAGATCAGCCAGGGTCGTCTTCAGTCCCTCCTCAACTTCCAGACCCTTATAACCGATTTGACTGGTCTCGATATCGCCAACGCCTCTGTTCTCGATGAGGCTACCGCCGCCGCCGAGGCTATGACCATGTCCATGGCCAACGCTCCCAAGGGCAAGGGCCAGAAGATCTTTGTCGTCTCCAAGGACTGCCACCCCCAGACCATTTCCGTTCTGGAGTCCCGAGCTGAGGGCTTCGGCATCAAGCTCGTCATTGGTGACGTTCTCGCCGACAACTCCAAGCTGGTTCGCGAAGTTGAGGGCGACCTCATTGGTACCCTGATTCAGTACCCCGACACCCACGGCGGTGTCCACGACTACCAGGCCCTTGCCGACATTGTCCACGAGAAGAAGGCTCTCCTCAGCGCTTCTACTGATCTGCTCGCTCTGACCATGCTCAAGCCCCCGGGTGAGTTTGGCGCTGATATCGCCATCGGTAACTCTCAGCGATTCGGTGTTCCTCTGGGCTACGGTGGTCCCCACGCTGCTTTCTTCGCCACTACTGAGAAGTACAAGCGTAAGATTCCTGGCCGTCTCGTTGGCGTTTCCAAGGATCGTCTTGGCAAGCCCGCTCTCCGTCTCGCTCTTCAGACCCGTGAGCAGCACATTCGACGAGAGAAGGCTACTAGCAACATTTGCACTGCTCAGGCTCTTCTTGCCAACATGTCTGCTTTCTACGCTGTCTACCACGGTCCTAAGGGTCTTAAGACTATCGCTCAGGATATTTGGAGCAAGACCCGTCTCGCCCAGAACCTCATCCTCGAGAAGGGCGAGTTCAAGCTCCACACTGACGGTGTCCGCGAGGATGGTTCCGTTCTCTTCGACACTGTGACTCTTAAGGGCTCTCCTGAGGCCGTTGCCAAGGCTCACGAGAAGGCTGCTTCTCAGAGCATCAACCTCCGACGCGTTGCTGACGACAAGGTTGGTTTCTCCCTGCACGAGGGTGTCACCCTGGAGAGCCTTGGAAACCTCGTCAAGTCCTTTGGCGTCTCTGAGGCCGACTTCAACGCCGCTCTTGAGTCAAGCGAGGGCAAGATCCTTGACGACCAGATTCCTGCTGCTCTCCAGCGAAAGACCGGATACCTCGAGCAGCCCGTCTTCAACCAGTACCACACCGAGACTGAGCTCCTGCGATACATCTACCACCTCCAGTCCAAGGATGTTTCGCTCGTCCACTCTATGATTCCTCTGGGTTCTTGCACCATGAAGCTCAACGCCACCACTGAGATGCTTCCCGTCTCCGACCCTGGCATCAACAACATCCACCCCTTCGCTCCCGTTGAGCAAGCTTCCGGTTACCAAGCTCTTATCAGCTCTCTCGCCAAGAACTTGTCCGAGATCACTGGCATGGACGCCACCACTCTCCAGCCCAACTCTGGTGCCCAGGGTGAGTTTGCTGGTCTCCGCTGCATCAAGGCCTACCACGAGGCTCGCTCAGGAGAGAAGCGCAAGGTCTGCCTTATCCCTGTTTCCGCTCACGGTACCAACCCTGCCTCCGCTGCCATGGCTGGTATGAAGGTCGTCACCATCAAGTGCGATGGTAAGACCGGTAACCTGGATATTGAGGATCTCAAGGCCAAGTGTGCTAAGCACAAGGATGAGCTTGCTGCCATCATGGTCACTTACCCCTCCACCTTTGGTGTCTTTGAGCCCGAGATCAAGCAGGTCTGCGACCTCGTCCACGAGGCCGGCGGTCTCGTCTACATGGACGGTGCCAACATGAACGCCCAGATTGGTCTCTGCAGCCCTGGTGATATTGGCGCTGACGTCTGCCATCTGAACCTCCACAAGACATTCTGTATCCCCCACGGTGGCGGTGGTCCCGGTGTTGGTCCTATCGCTGTCAAGAAGCACCTTGCTCCTTACCTCCCTGGCCACCCTGAGATCGACCCTCAGCGAGTTGGTGCCGAGCGTGACAGCACTGCTGTTGCTCCTATCAGCGCCGCTCCTTGGGGTAGCGCCTCTATCCTCCCCATCAGCCACACCTACATCCTTATGATGGGTGGTGACGGTCTTACCAAGCAGACTGGTACTGCCCTCCTCAACGCCAACTACATCATGTCCCGTCTCCTGCCTTACTACAAGGTCGTTTACACCAACGACAACGGCCGATGCGCCCACGAGTTCATCCTGGACGTTCGACCCTTCAAGAGCAGCGCTGGTATTGAGGTTGCCGATATTTCCAAGCGACTGGCAGATTATGGTTTCCACTCTCCTACCATGAGTTTCCCTGTCTCTGGAACCCTCATGATTGAGCCCACCGAGTCTGAGTCCCGTGCTGAGCTGGACCGCTTCTGCGATGCTCTCATCCAGATTCGCCAGGAGATCGCCGACATCGAGTCTGGCAAGATTCCCCGCAAGAACAACCTCCTCACTAACGCACCCCACCCCCAGGAGGACCTTGTCTCCTCCGAGTGGGACCGCCCTTACACCCGTGAGGAGGCTGCCTATCCTCTTCCCTGGCTGAGGGAGAAGAAGATGTGGCCCTCTGTGGCTCGTGTTGACGATGCTTACGGTGACTCCAACCTGTTCTGCACATGCCCTCCTGTTGAGGGAGCCGAGAGTCTGTAGATAAAAAAGGAAGTAATGGTTAAAACGATAGATGGTGGATGGGTTCATGAAGTTTGAGCGTCTGATTTCTTGTATTTGAGCGGGGAAAAAAGATATCATATTCAACCATGATGGTTCCCAACTTTTTTGCATATGGAATGGTTATTGGAAAGCTATTCAACCAAGGCGAACTGATCTCTGTATTGGCGGAGTTTTTGCGAGAAATGATGGATCGTATGGATTTACTAGAATAAAGGTTCTAAAACTATCTAGATCAAGAATTTATGAGTTTCAATACCTTAAAGAAAATGCCTTATCTTTGCAAGTGATTGACATGATTGATGATGTATTGGACAAACGTGTTGTGCTTTGCAATTAAGGCAAACTCTATTGGACAGCGTGGAACGAAAAAGGTTCACAAAAACGTGTTCATAAAGTTCTTAAATGGGGGGAAAACCGTGATATCAATTTTGCTTTTTAAATCACCAATTATTTTTAACTTGAACTACACAAAACATCGCTTTACTGTTCCTCGAGGTGCTTAGCGTAAGCAGCCTCATCCATCAACGCATCCAGAGAAGACACGTCCTCGGCCTCAACCTTGATAAGCCAGCCCTCACCCTCAGGATCATTTCCGAGATCAGCAGGCGTCTCAACGATAGGGTCGTTGACCTCGACGACAGAGCCCGACACAGGAGAGTTGATGTCAGAGGCAGACTTGACAGACTCGACGCTGCCAAACGACTCGCCCTCAGCAGCCTCGTCACCCTTGGCAGGGAGCTCTACGTAGACGACGTCGCCGAGAGCCTCGGCGGCGTACTTGGAAATACCAATTGTGCCTTAAAAAGTCAATTGAGGGCTCAACACTCATTTGACAAAGGGGAGACTTACAGGTCTTGCCGTCGGCAGCTAGTTCAACCCACTCGTGGCTCTCAGTGTATTTTTTTGCGAGGACTGAAGATGTGTCAGGATCTAATTGAGCACATGCGAAAACAACAGGTTTTAGACTTACGGTTCATAGAGGCTGAGAAGCATCGTCGAGGAGCAATGCTGTTGACTTGGCAGGCAAAAGCGGTCTTGGGAGCTCGAAGAGCAGAGGATCGGAGCTTGGAGGCGGAAGCCCAAGCTTGACGAGCAAAGAGACCAGACATTGTGAGTATGAGTATGAGGATGGACGTATGAGTGGTTGTGAATGGGTGAGGGTGAGGATGAATTGAATTGGGCAATGAGGAGTAAGTCGTAATGTGATGATTCTAACTTGGCCGGGTTTCTACCAATTTACACTCTATCTACCTTAGCAGAGTTTCCCTTTCCCCCGTCTTCGGCGAGCCTCCGGTCTGCCTGGGACATGTACCTCGGAGTCACTGTCCGGCCCCAGCAGAAAAAAGGCGTTTTAGTAGCGTCATCAGAGTTGGAGATGGGCTCCGCAGGATTGAGATGAGCAGGGGACGATCAGGCCATTGGGGGTACTTGGGCGTCCCCACGTATAGAGGTAGAGGTACTTCTTATCTTGCCAAGAAGGACTCATGATGGGCTAGTATAGTGGGTATTGCCACTCCTAGCCGCTTGTGATAGGTAGTCTATACTCTCATGGTTCACTGAGTCACGTACTGGCTTGCACAGACAACCCCCAGATTGCAAGGGAAAGCTTTGGCCCTGAAATTTTTTTGGGTATGCGGGGAAGCTTTGAGTTCGAATTTCCGAGGCGATTGAACATTACGGAATTTGATCACGGAAAATGAAGTGCAGTGGAACCTCAATCATGTAGTTTTGCCTCAATTGAGTGGAGAGTGACTCGGTGAAAGATTGGCGTGGCCACTCAATTGCTGGTCATTACGCTGATGTATCGTGAAGACAGCTCGTGTTGATACTAGAGCTTAGAACATCATGAGAGTAGCAGAGTACAACACGCATTTCATAAAGATCATGCAATAATTATCGTAATAATGTCAATTCTGCTACTATGACTGTAATGTTTTCCAAACGCCAAAATCACTTGCTGTTTACTTGTTCATCTAATCTAACCCATCATGACTTGAGCCAAGGCTGGGGGAATCCTCCAACCCATTCCGCAACCTCATCTCGGAGCGCGGCAATCTCCTTGACGTTAGATCCATCACCCAAGAACTCCAAGAAGTTCTTGACTGTTCCGGGGTTCTTTGCGCCCTTGGCCTCAGCAGCCGCGCGTGCATCCTTATCAACCGCGAGAGTGATCTTCACACCGCGATCCACAATATCCGCTACGCGCTTGAAGTCCTCGCCGTTGAAGCCCCGCGTTGTCATGGCGGGTGTGCCGAGACGAAGACCGCCGGGCTTGAGAGCGGAGCGGTCGCCGGGAACAGTGTTCTTGTTGCTAGCGACGCCGACGAGCTCGAGAACGCGCTCGACACGTGCGCCGTCAACACCCTTGGGCTTAAGGTCGACGAGAACCAGGTGGTTGTCAGTGCCGCCGGACACGAGCTTGTAGCCTAGACCCTCAGAAAGCTGCTTAGCCAGAGCCTGGGAGTTGCTGAGGACCTTCTCCTGGTACTCCTTGAACTCGGGTGTCTGAGCCTGGCGAAGAGCCACGGCGAGGGCGGTGATGGTGTGGTTGTGAGGACCGCCCTGGTGACCGGGGAAGACGGAGGCGTTGATGGGACCCTCGAGGTCGTACATGATCTGCTTGCCCTTCTTATCGGTGCTTCGCACGCCCTTGCGGTAGAAGATCATGGCGCCGCGAGGTCCACGGAGAGACTTGTGGGTGGTGGTTGTGACGATGTCGGAGTCATCGAAGGGTGTACCGATAACACCAGCAGCAACAAGGCCGGAAACGTGGGCCATGTCGGAGAGAAGGTATGCGCCAGCCTCGTTGGCAATGGCACGCATGCGCTCATAGTCGATCAGGCGGGAGTAGGCAGAGGTACCGGCGACGATGACCTTGGGGCGGTACAGCAGAGCGTTCTCGCGGAGCTTGTCGTAGTCAATCAGACCGGTCTCCTCGTTCAGTCGGTAGGGGAAGGTCTCGTAGTACTTGGAGACCATGGAGATCTTCTTGTTGGGGATCTGGTAGCCGTGGGAGAGATGGCCTCCGTGGGGGAGGTCAAGACCCATGATGCGGTCATGGGTGTTGAGGATGGCTGAGTAGGCGTAGAGGTTGGCGGGAGATCCAGAGAGGGCTTGAGGATGTCAGTATGATGGTCAATAGTGAGTATCATCGCTGTGACTTACGCTGAACGTTGACACCCCACTTCTCAGGGTCAAGACGGAAGGTCTCAAGAGCTCGACTTTGGCAGAGACGCTCGGCTTCATCGATGTGCTCATTTCCACCGTAGTATCGTGCTCCGGGGTAACCCTCAGAGTACTTGTTTTGCATAACACTGCCTAGAGCATCGAGGACTGATCGCGAGGTGAAGTTTTCGGAGGGAATGAGGTTGATGAAGTGGTTCTGGCGCTTCTCTTCCTGCAATGGGGTTAGACTGCGTGTCAATTGGTGTCTATGAGAAGACCACTTACGCGCTTCAGAATGGCATGAATCTCAGGGTCGCCCTTCTCGAGGCTGGCACCGAGGAGCTATACAGATCAGTTATTGTTGAGGCATGAGCTCAATGAGGAGGTCTTACATCTGTCTGGGAGGCAAAGGTTCTGGTGGTAACGCGGCTGGCCAGAGATGGCTTGCTGCGAAGGCATTGCTGCCGAAGAACTCTCATGTTCATCATGATGAATGTGAGGCGGGGGGTATCTCTTTGTCGAACTGAAAGTAAAGTAAAGGACAAGGAAAAGGAAAACGAATAACACTACAAGTTCCGCGGACAATAGGTTCAAGCTAGAGCAGCCCAAGATCTAATAAGAGAGTCCGAGCAAAGGCTCTTGTTCGCCGCACTTCGGCTCATGAGTTCCAGATGACCGGAGCATCAAGATCGAGTATTAGGTACGTACCTCTCTTCCAACGTCACCGAGTCGAGCTATCAAGATCACCGAGTCAAACTTATCAGCCAGATCTGAGACCTGGATCCACTTTACCCCTCGGAGGATGCTCATGGAGGGCCGGAAGTGAGTTACCTGAGGGTACTTTACTAGACCCTCGGATATTATCCATGCGGCATGCGTGCGCCCTAGAACCCTCTTTAGAAGGACGCTACTGTAGTTAACTCGGTGACCCTGTAACTCGGTGAACAGGTGTAGGGTAGACTAGTCTACAATTCTGTTATGTAACCTTTGACAGTCTAGAAGGGTTCTCTTATCCATTGTGTCACTGAGTCCAGTCCAGCTCAGTTCCCCCACAACAAAACAACTCCACTCCACTCCGCTCCACGGTACTCGCTTATTCCGGAGCCTCCATCCGATTTACGGCCACTCGCCCAATATCCTGCCCCGTGTTTTCTTTAACCGCGCTCTATTATTTTCATTTATTCTAAGCCAAGCAAATCAAACTCGCTTGCTTGTCACCGAGTTCTGGTGCCCACAGCGGCCGGCCACGTGGCAAAACCAGTGGAGCACAATGTCACCAAACCCAACCACAAACCCCTCAGGCATGCGTCCCATGCCTATAATCCGAAGTAGGACGGGCTGCTTTACCTGTAGGAAGCGGAAAAAGAAGTGTGACGAAAGGTACCACACACTTTGCTTTCTAAGGGTGATTGTCATGTGTTAACTCGTGTGAATGTAGTAAACCAATCTGCAGTGGTTGCAAGCGCAATAAGCTCGACTGTATCTGGCCGGAGCCCACTGATAAATCCTCAACCACATCTCAGGCTTCTTCCAGCAATGCCAAGGGTGTTCCCCGGTCATCACGGCCTTCATTTGGTGCTGCTTCAACGGGTTCTCAGCAGAGTGTCTCTTCACAACGTCGACATGGCAGCCAAGACTCGGCCTTCGACCCGGCGTTGCCGGAGACGGAGCCGGAGGGAGACCCGATAACTGTCACTGAGCATCCCGGCTTACCCCAGGATGGCCCCAGCTCTCCTATTCCCGGGGACACCCACATGGCCGATGCTGATGATGATGCTAATGACGAGGCTGAGGTTGATGATCCTGGTCAGCCTTCCCCTTCACCGTCGGCCTCGTCATCCGACTCATCAACTGCTGTCGCAACCTATGATCCAGATACTGCCCATGCTCTCACCCTCGCTGTACCGCCGCTCCCCGAAGGGGGTCTCCCGTTGAACGGGACCATCACTATGCCAATGTCGATGTTACCAGAGCAGGGACATCAGTCATATGAACTGCTTAGTTACTACCTGGCACGAACTGCCAACAGCATGGGCAATGGCTCAACAGATGTGAATCCCTTCATCGCCAAGCTCATCCCTTTGGCGTTCTCCAAACCTCTAGTACTACAACTCATCCTCGCCCAGAGTGCTGCGCATCGTCAAGCGTCGGCTGAGCGACATCCCAGTGATGAGATTGCCCAGAGGTATTATACCGACTCGTTGCGTATGTTCAGGAACGTCGTTGATGAATATGTCTCCGGCAACGCTGAGAACACGCTCGTCTTGACTGTAGGGAGTCTTATTATGTGTTTGACTGAGGTGCGCATGGCCCATGACCCATGACCCATTGTGATCATTGACTAACGTGCTATAGGTCGCTAAAGGAGACGTCAACGGCACCATCTTTGATCATTTGACAGCGTCCAAGTCACTAGTAAGCACGTTACTCACAGGGGCGCAGAATCAGGTATACGACGACTTGCCTGACTTTCTCATCGAGTACTATATGCACATAGCTGCTACAAGTATGATCTCGATTGATCCTCAGTACAATTCACAGTCATTACTTAGCCCGGATATTGAGGTCCGGGCAAGAAATCTAGTCGCGAGGAAGTATGTCGGCCAGCTTTGTGGGTGCTGGCTTGAACTACTCATCCTCATATCCCAGATCTTCCACCTGGGACAGATCATGTCGTCGCCGACAGCAACTGGACAGATCACACCAAGTCCCGATAACATTGTCAACTTTGCCTTTCTCCAATCCCAAGTCATGGGCTTCTTTCCCGATCCTTCCGTCAGCCCCTACACTCGTCTCGCTGGCCTTGTCTGGAAGCAGGCCGCTCTTCTCTACCTCTGGACTGTCCTCGGTAAACCCCATCACCAACCCGACGGCAGCTTCCAAAGAGCTCTGGTAGAGTCCGCCGTCGCTGAAGCGATCACATTACTCGACCAGTTCCCAGCCACAGTGAGGATAAATACCAGTCTGTGTTGGCCGCTTGCCGTCATCGGCTGCAGTACATTTGATGCGTCGGTTCAGCAAGTTTTGAGGACGCGACTGCAGACAATGCTCGACACTATTGGCCTGGGAAATATGAGGCAAACCTTGGTGCTGCTGGAGCATATCTGGGAGCAGCCGCCGGAGCAGGTCAGCCCGTGGACGCTGTGCAGGGCGATGCGTGAGCATCAGATCTGGATATCTTTTGCGTGAAAGGACACTGTTATTCTTAGATACCCGCCTCGTTTTATAAAGATAGAGTCCTCGGGGCACATGCAATACAGCTCACTGCGTTCTATGGTGTCACTGACTGGGGTCTTGCATTAGCATAGCAAATGGAGGGCACGATTACCAATGGCTACTTTGTTGGCATTAAAGCATACCTGTACGTCGATGTTCGGGGGCCAACGTCTTCGTGTCACTGTAGTACTTCTTCAGTGTCTACAGTTTTGGGCAGGTCATTCATCTACTTTATATTGAACAATGCTGCTATCCTCATAGAAGAAACTCCCAGATCTTGGCAGACACAAGAACACCGTCATGCGCCGCTCGAGCTCTCGTTATACCCTCCTCATACATCTCCTTCGAGAAGATCTTCTGTGCATATCTCGACTCCATAATCTCCTCCATGATGAAATCGTCAAATTCGGGGTGAGCTTGGAACGAGATGATACGGCCTGGCTTGTAAAGCCCCTGCACCTCGCACTTGGAGCTGCTGCCCAGACTGACCAGCCCCTCAGGGACCTCCAAGACTGCATCTCGGTGCATCTGATGAAGACCCTAGTACGATTGTCAGCGAAGATCCATGCTGAGCTGGGTTGACACTTACAAGTGATGGGACGCCCAAGAGCTTCTGGCCAGTTTCGTTGAGGTTGATTCTATCGACACAAATTTCCCAGCCGCCAGGGCTCACAGCGACCTTTGCACCAAGTGCTCTGGCAATGATCTGATGACCGAAACAGATACCGACGACAGGCTTTTGCGTCGTATCATAAATCTGCTTGACATAATCGACGAGCTTCAAAATCCAAGGATCATTTTCGAAAGATGTTGACTCTACATCATCGTTAGCTTTTGCATGAAAAGAATATTATGTCACGCACTGCTTCCGGTCAAGAGGAAACCATCAACATCCTCAGCCTTGGGATATTCTTGGGCTGTAACGACATCCCATTTACTAAGCTCGAGGCTGACATCATCTCCCTTTGAACCTAACGCTTCATCCTTCAAGCCCTTTAGAAGGAGATCACGGAAAATATCTCCATATGAACCCCGTTCTTTGTTGATGGAAGGAAAAGGCGTATCGCACTCCAAAACAGCAAGTTTAAATGTGCGCGTCATATTGGCTGGTTGATCTGATAATATTCAAAGAAACTTGTCCTTGAGAAATATCCCTGAAATACCCCGGACTTTATTTAATCTTCAAGATTACCCACCAAGTTGAACCTCATGACCATATAGATCCCCTCCTTTGGTTAGTAGCCGAATCGGCGGAAAGTAAGCTTATTGGGCTATAATTACTCGTTTCGGTCCGCGCTTTACCGCGCCTCCACATGAGCTTGACCACGTAGTTTTCGGCCTGCAACACGTTATCACGGAGAAAGTTGCGTAAGATAAGAGCGCTTACAGCTTATCTGAGATGATCTTCGACCAGGACAGTTCTTTACAGGGTTATCAATTTCAAAAAGGTTGCATATAGAATCTATAAAGACTTTCGATGTGATTGTGGACATGTTGCCACTTGCCAGACTTGTAGGGAGTACCCAGTTGATTTTTCATCGAAAACATTACCTATAAACATTAAATTAAATCCATCATACCATGCGATTACCTGAGCCAATTATGCCAGGCGATATCTAATGCAATATCCCTTGCAGTAACCTATATAGTGCCCAAGCTCTGGGGTCGAGAATCTTTCCTAGCCATTCGGCCTGGTTACCAACGTAAAATGCCCTCAAGGTTACAAACTTAGATAGTAAATAAAATGAAAAGAGAACTATTTGCCATATCTGTAGATGCCTATACAATGCATGTTGATCTATAAGTCATCGAGGCACAGTGGACTGGCTAGTGGTGATTAGGCCATTACTAATTCATTAGTGAAGCATCGGTTGGACATAGGCATGTTGGAACGCGAATCAAGATGTCTCCGATTTTCCTTCTCCGCCCTGGCTTAAATTTAAAGCCATTTTACTAGATACTGACTCGACAAATCACCCCGGAGCTTCAAATAAATATATGTCTACCACATTTGGTCTTCTTCCCAGGCACAAAAACAAGAATAGTTCGGGGGCTTACGAACAAAGAGAGTCATGTTCCGTTATCACTTTGCTCTTCTCCAAGAAGACTAGAATCCTATGTGAGGAAATTAGTAAAAGGATATTAACTATCAGGGTTCTATCCTGATTGATGTAGTAATAATTTGCTGAAACCGTTGAAGACTATTCTAAGCCAACTACGCCTGCTTTACCTTTACCTTTGAGCAGTCTCCCTATCCTCCCCCTTATTGTTGGCTTTCCATCTTCTTCTGGGTTTCCCTTTTGGTATGTGTATTCTTCTCCCTCTAGGATACCCGAGCCCTCCTCTACTAAAGTTGGCATAGTCGCTTTCAAATCCCGCCTGGACTCAAAGCTCTCTGATGTCTGGAAGTAATCATCCCATGGCCAATCTTCCCATGAGAGTTCCCCATCATCCAAACGTCGGATGAGTTCATGCATTCCCTGTCCCAGCGTTGAATCTGGCATTTCTCTTCTATTGAGTGCTGCTGCTTTGAACCTTTGAAGTGAGCTTGAGCCTGACACTTGAGAAGAGCGTGAAGACCGAGACGCCAAGGACCTGGTGATAGTAGGGTTTCCATTCAACGCATTTAAGTATATATGATGGGCAGATAGAGATGTTCTTAAATAAGATGAAACACTAGAAGAACCGAAAGACGGCGGATATCGACCCCCTTCGACATGTATGGTGGTATCTCTCTGGTTGGGAGAGGCTAGTTGCTCGCGCTGCTGTATCAGCCAGCCCAGAAATTCATTGTCAGTCGACGCACGTCGAATTTCGCTGGAATTTGTTTTTAAAGCTGCTACCTCCTTCAGTGGCGTGGAAGTAGGAGTTGCTGAGCGGCTGCTTCTGGAGGCCAAGACTGATTCGAGTGCTTCCATCTGATAAGTCTGAACTTCTTGAGCGAGGACACTTTTGCGAGCAGCTGGTGGAGACCATGAGTAATGCTCAACAAATTGTGTGACAAACTCTCTTTTGAGATGCCCTGGTGCGAACAAACTATCATAAAGAAGCGCTTGAATAATTTCACAATAAAGTGATGTGTCTGAGGGCTGAAGTTCCAGTAGGCCATTGTCAGGTTTAGAGACAAGCAATGACCTTCGAACTATGATCCTGCTCACAATCATCAAGAAGTGTGTCGCGGATATTGTAGGAAGGCTTTGGCCCCAAGGAAGAGGGGATTCACGTTCCAGTTGTATCTGCTTCCAAAAGTAGGTAAATAGGAAACTGGATTTCTTCCAAAGATAGAGGGGGCTTTTTTGAAGAGCCAAATCGCTCATCTCAGTCGGTTTCATCCCCTTGAGCTGCTCTTCATCATAGCCTGGGAAGGCCCATTGTAAGGGGTTGGGATAGTAGGTATCGCTCAGGGTGCGCCAACAGTGGGCAAGACACTGCTTCATATCCGATGCGAACAATCTTTTGTCCCATTTGAGTGAACTAAGTAAGCCCTCTGGGATGTTGTGATCTTTCTTTCCTTGAAGACGGAGCAATGTCCAAAGGTCTGTCGATTCTGGGCCAAGTGTGTCGAAAGCCTTTGTAAAGTTTCTGGCTTTATCAAGATGCTTCTGTACTAGACTGGTATCGCTACTTCTATACGCATAGATTTGCGCAAGGTAGCGATGGAATAGGAAGGATTGCATGCGACACATCTCAACCTCATTGGAAGGGCAACGGTTGGGTTCCTCTCCAATCAGAGGATCGTTGCTCATCTTGAGCTCAGACTCCATCATCACCCTCACGACCTCAGAGGTTCTTCGTGTCTTGGCAGTCCTTGCCATGTCGAGCATCCTGGCGCGTCGCTGTTTGGCCGAAGACGTTTTGTATTGAAATGGAATCGAGATCTTGCAGTAGTAGCTGAAAGCTTTAGTGTAGCGATAGCAACAACATAGATATTCTGCCGACAGCTTGTCATCGTACGTATACTGACAGCGTGGACTTGACTCTATGGTCGATGGGATAAACGTGAGGTCTCTGTCAGTAGCGAAATTAAGTTGCGTGTGGGACGAGCTTTCGGCAGTGGTGTCGCCTGACTCGCTTCTGGGTTTCGGTCGTTTCAGTGGGCGGCGAGGAAGAGGTGAGGATGGGCCATGGGCTGTGATATCGCTCCTGCGACTGATAGAGCTTGCGGCACTTCTTGGGCGTTTGCTGGACTCATTTGTGAGTATTAATCCTTGGTCCGTGGAGTCATCCACAGTGGTCGTACAGGATGGCTCGTTACTGGCAATTTCGCTAGGCGTGCTTTGACTGGCCGTCTCATTCGGTGATCGTTGAATAGAGTGACCTCCTCGAGGCTGCTTGTAAAAACCCCAACGTCCCGTTGCTTTGGAGAACTGATCTCGGCTACGGACAACAACGTCAGTAGAGAAAGTATATGGAGAACGACATACTCACGATAAGGTGAAACTCCGATCTGTTTTTAGGCAGTTGATTACCTGGTCGCGAGTATAATTTTGGGTCAAGTATAGATCGCCAATCCGCTCTTTATGCTCGTCCACTGCTTTGTCTGACAGCCAAGCAGCTCGGGGAGCACGCTCGTCGACAAAGGAGAACTCTCGCGGAGCCATTAGTCGTTGTGTGACTAGGCAAATAAGCTAGTTGTCTGGTGACGGGTAGTCGCAGAGACTGGCTCTTAGTTGACAAAAAGTTAGAGTTACACTACGCATCCGAATATAAAGAAATACACAAGGATAAATTAAGCAGACAGTTTTCCATTCTTGATTCTATCCTTTTGCCACAACCAAAAAAGCAATTAACACGTCATGCTCAGCTAGTGTCAGGTAAGATTGTAGTAACCCTTGTCTTGGGTTATTAATTGGACAAGAGGTCATGGCATTGTTGTTCTTTCAAACCCCCCAACAGAACTAAGCCAAATATGGTAATTCCAAACTCTTCCTCAAGCATCTGCTTGACCGCTGAGAACGTTTCCAAGCCACATTCATGTACAATGTCAGCGATTCATCTCAACTCAGTGACAGCTGGCCAAGGTGGCAAACCGCACACCATGCCTTATCGGGTAATTCCAATGAGGTGCCGTGGCTACTTCGGCAGCCTTATTTTCCCCTGCAGACGAACTCCCGACTTTCAGGGGAAACTCCTCGTAATCTGATTACTCGGGTCGATCAGCTGGAAAGGCTACTGTAACTCTGTTCCACATTTTGTTTCATGTTCCGGGAATGAAAAGTTTGGAACTTCCGAATCTAGATAAAACAAACCACCAAATATCACATGGGTATCGTTCAGCTGGTGCTTCAGTGAGACAGAGACTGTGATGAGGCAGCCTGGTTTTGGGGTAATCTATCTATCATCAATAGATCCGTTTGCCGCCTGATTAATAAAGTTTGTTTTTTCCAAAATTGGCAATGCCAAAGATTACGATAGGTTTCTAAGCAGCGTTACGGCTGGTTTGGTTTCGTAACCAAGCTCAGTTGAGATAGGCCCATATTGTCGAGAGTAGCTTGGTGACAGAGCAGTTTCGATTGTTCACTATATAAGATGTTGGTCATCGTGATAAGTTTGAATACACTCTGCACATTATCTTCTACGACTTACACCATTAAAGAATACAAGTTCCTCAGCAAATACACCTCCTAGATTGCACCTGCTTTCAAAATGGCTCTGGATCCCGTCAAGCACAACCACAAAAAAGCTCAAGATACTCTGGTTGCCCACGCTGGTGCATGGACTCAAGATGCCAGCTCCTCCCCTTCGAAAAGCGTGGTATGTCTAGTACTCTCATATACAAGCCTCTTACTGATTGCGAAGATTTCTAAGATCGAGGAAAGGGTGGAGGCCTCTAAGAAAAACTCTGAGAAAAAGAATTAAGACATGTTATCACAAAGACCCACGTTTTAATATGCTTGTAATTAATCTGTTACTCGGAACGATATTTAAACCTTATAGAGGCTTCGTATCTATCTAGTTGGGAAAGTTTATCAGATTCAGATACAATAGCTCTACACAGAATCAGCATCGTGAAAGAAGATCAATTATATTATCAGATGCTTCTACTTCTAGTAAAAAACAAATACTCTTACACACTGCTAATAGTCATCTGCTTCTAGCAATGAAGAATTATGAGACAGCTTGCTATACCTCAAGCAGCTGAAGGTTAGTTGTCGAGTTATTATGTAAGTTTGTTAGGTGATAATAAAACCACTAGAAACTGGCATCCTAGTACTGAAGGGGGTGATGAGGAAGTGGACGTAACCGCCTTTCGTCACGTCCACGTCACTCCATTCGAGGGAGATATCCTGCGATCTTTCATTAGGATCGGAACTCGGTGTCGAGATGTTGTGCTCAAGTTTTATCAAACCTCGACCCATACAATCCTCATTTCCCACTCGAGACATTAGTAGAATTCAAGAGACTCCTCCACGAGTTGAACGAGCGCAAGGCGACCGGCATATATCCCCTCGCTGAGCTAGGCGCAAGTCAGGGAGCAAAGGCTTACAAAGACATCGTAGCACAACGGATCAAGAAAACTGCCCAGGTATTAAATCAACCCCTCGATGACCTATTGTTCCACGCTCGATTATAAACGACGAGATATGGGCAATGTCACAGTGGCTAACGAATCCTGGACGACCTAATAAGTCAACACCGTACGAGCCGACTTTGAAATTCAGCTTCTTGGGTACCGAACATTGGAGAAATCAGCATGTGTTGCGATTTACCGCTAGGCAGGCTAAAGTTCATCTTCCTCACGCTCAACTTGCCTTACATGACGGCTCAGAATGGAAATTGGAATCTGCGGGCAGCAACGAAAGCTATGACGCAGAATAGCACTTAGAAGATGATTGTTAGGTGACACAAACATAGAGCTTTTCTTTACAACTCAACATATGATTATAGATAGCTTTGAATTGAATATAACAAGAGGAACAAAGGAGTGGTGTATTTTTTTAAAACTCAATATAAACAAGTATGTTACTTGAATTTAAGTTTTCGTCATATTTATATCACACCACTGGAGCTTCTACTTAACGCGCCCGTTAGTCTATATATCGTCTAGGTATCCAACGAGCAATATATTACCGCATCAAAGACAAGTACAATACATAGCCTTTCAATATTGAAGCCATCTTCAATGTCTCTGTGAGCCACCGTTTTTGCACTCATCTCGAGCGTTCTTCTCGCCCACGGGTGGCGCTAGTACATGCTATGCTATATCATGGTAAGCGCTGTCTGCTTCGACCTCGTCCAGTCTACTCTGATCTTCTGGAAGCACACCGCCGACACATATCTTGCTAGCAGTGGCCTGGAAGACACATCCGATCAAAATAGCATTGCCATGGCCGGTATCCCCACTTCTGATCAAGACGCCGCCAGAAGAAACCAGACCACGGCAGCGGAAAGCAATTCAAAGGCTAGACAACAAAACTTGACCGCCAAGTGCTTCAAGAACAAAATCATCATTCTTTGTAGCCTATACTTACTCACCTATGTCGGCTCCGAGGTTGCTTTTGGAGGTTGGCTTGAAACCTTCATGGTCGAAGTAAGACATGGCCCTGTCCTCGAGTCTGGCATCGTCACTAGCGGGCTTTGGGCAGGTATCACGTTGGGGAGAATTTGTCTTGAATTTATTACCGGCCGTTGTTTCAGCTCGGAGAGAGTTGCTGCGGTGCATTACTTAACAGCAGCCATTGTACTGGAACTGATGTTTGGGCTTATTCCGAGCTTTGTGTCGTCAGCTATATGCGTATCCTTCGTAGGTATGTTTAAGAGCATAGCGCTTTGCTTCAATTAATATTGATTAACTGTTTAGGTTTTTTTCTAGGACCATTATTTCCGTGCGTAATTGTCGTTATCTCGAGGTTGTTGCACCCGGCAATGAAGACTGTGGCAATTGGAATATGCGCAGCTGTTGGCGCACCTGGAGCTTCCATTGTACCTTTTTGTAATCGGAGCAATCACGGATGCAAAAGGAGTTCAAGTTCTACAGCCGGTTGTCCTTGCCTTTTTGTTTCTCTGTCGGGCATTATGGATTTGTCTACTTCGCTGTCAATAGCAGAAAATAGAACTTGTCGGCGATTCGACAACAAACTGGCCCAATGAGACGATATCGGTGGTCGAAATGAAGCCAATGGACTATTTGATAATAATAATCTTTTTCCGACCAAGCCGATAGGTTTACCAAGAATGCTTCCAGAGTAAGAAAGCAAAGCTAGCACAAACCGTCTTCGCCGGCAAGGCCGGGATAATCGATGCACGACACATGCGAAATAAGGCTTTCACAGGCTGATTCGCATGAATAAATGTGGGTGGAATCTGACAAATGGATATTTAGTTCCTTGGATGCAACTCATTAACCGAGGCTCAATTGACATGGGAGTGTTGAACCTTCGATCAGCCAATAGAAAATCTTGCAGGCAACAAAAGCTCCTCGGTTCTTGGATCAATTCCAGGCACTGCCGTTTATTAGTGTCACAAAATGTTAAAAGTTCCTTGAATTGAGTGCTAAACTAGCTCGAACAAGCAGGGATGCTGCTGGAAAGGAGGGCTGGTAAAACAAACTAAGCTATTAAACGAGGGGCCTGTACACGCAGACGTCATCGAGTTGGACAGCTCAGTCAGTCAATCAGAGTGAATGGGCTTGATGATAGGTGCGTTAGCTTTCAAATTGACTCGTAGGGTTGCAGCTAATTATGGCTTTTATCCAAGATCAGCAGCCCAACCGAGACAAGATAGGCCAGGTCCCAGGATTAAGGTAGTTGCTTGCGCGTGAGCGGGGAAAAGAAGCTGCAGCGATCGTGATGACGGACTCTTTGTAGATATTGATGGTGTTATGACGTCCACAAGTTCTCATTCACAGTTCACTTTCAATTCCCAGCCTCCCGTGCTTGTCAGAAATTGAGTTTGCTTAATCGCGCATGAACTGGTGTCAGACAGTTATATTGCGAGTGATTCCCTTTTGTGACTTGTCCCGTTTGCGCCTCGTTGTTCACTCCGTCCCTCTCATTCTGCCTCACCACATCCCAGTCAGCAAAAGACAAGCTCAATGGCTCCAGTCAGCTCCCCACAAGATCTAGGCTTGGGTCAGATCCTCGCCAGAGCCCTCTCGTCGCCTACGCTCTCTCAACCTCCGACCCTAGTGGCTCGACAAAACACAGAGACTGTTACCGTCGTCTCGGACGGTGATGGCGGCAATGGTGGTACAACATTGAGCGGCGGTGCCATTGCTGGTATCGTTATCGGTTCCATCGTTGGCTTTCTTCTTCTCATGTGGGTCATTCGTTCGTGCCTCAACCTCGGCGCGCCGCCCCAAGAACGAGAGAAGTGGTATCACTACAAGGAGGATAAGCCCCGACGACACTCGCACAATCACCGCTCCAGAAGCAGACGGTCGCACCGATCCAGCGTGTCGGTTCCCCCTCCTATCGTTGTCAGAGACTCCAGATCTCGCAGCCATCGCCGCGGACGATCGCCCGGATACTACGGATCTGATCGCGGCACACGATACTATGTCTAAGTGCCTTATGCGACTGGCAAAACAACGACAACGAGCGTCTGCAATGGGCAAGCAGCCTGCGCTCTCATTACGATCATATACTTGGTTGTATCGCATCAATTCAATTGTTAAGAATTGATCGACCATTGGACAGGAGTTACGGCGCATGGGTATGATTGGCACGCCACTATAACATCACGACTTATGAGATGAACCACGTCACGAGCAGGATAAAACGATGCACGATAAGACTGAGATTTAATTCTCATGTTGATACCATTTCATTTCTTCTCAAATACACGGTTTTCTGATTCTTTCCCGCCAGCAATTTTCTCAGGCTGCAGTGGATCGTTCATGTATGCACTTAGGCTCAGTTTTATGCTTAATCTTTATGAGCTTCTATAAACTATAAGAGTTGACTTAAGAATGGGAAAATTTATGAATATTTGTATTGATATCTATCACTAGTTATCACAAGAGTCTTAATATGCTTCAAGCACAAATGTGACGATAAGAACTGGTGTTTGAATGGCGCCGCCTTTATGTAGCATTCGGTCGAAGCCGCATCGACAGGTCAACTTTTTGACAGTTGACAGCTCGATCGTGGCGTCCAGGGGCTGAGACATGGCATTTTATTAGTTTCATCCGAATCTCTCACCCTAACACATCCGCCCAGCCTCAAAAGACATTTTTAATGCAATGTGATAACGTTATACTCAAGCTCCTCAGATTCCAGCTCCCCGTACATAATCCCGTAAACATAAGCGTCCCCGACCAAAGTCAAGTCCTCTTCCGAATCTTCTGATACTCGCCGAAACACATGTGGAACTTCAGCGCCCTGCAAGATGCCCACTTGGTCGCCGACCTGAGCAGTACGAGGCGCGAGACCGAGATGTCCCCTTTCCGTGCGAAAAAGATATCTGTTATCCGATGCAGATCCCCAGTCAAGACGTATGGATGAGGTTGAAGTCTTGCCTTTCTGATGTCGACCTGTGTATCCCATTTCCCGTCTCTTAAATCTAAACTCTGCGTTGATTTGTTGCTCCGTTTGGTACAAGTATCTGTAAGGCTTTAGGAATGTCGAAATCAACTCCGGGGCATTCTGTATCCCTATTAACGACAAAGCTTCTGAAAGGCTGATTTCAGGATCTTGTAGTAGTTTGTTTGCCAATACTGGGTCTTTCTTCGCAACATTTAACCACAGCATACAGTATAGCATCTCCTCAAACTGACTGAAGAAATCATATCCAGTTTCATCATAAAGTCCTGCTTGGTCGGCTGTCAGGGTTCTGGTGAGAACCCGGATAATATTATCGTTCTTTAGTGTCTTTATATGAAAAGGGTTGAGGGCAAGGTTTAAAATTTCAATCATCTGAGGATATCCTTCGTAATCTTCCCAATGCGCTGTGGTGACGGCCGTTATGGTGTCGAAGTGATGGTACGGGGAAGAGAGGGTGTATGGCGAGCTGCTATCGTAGCTGATGTTGAGTTTTCCATGAATTGCGGTTTTGAACATATCAGACCATGATCTTCGAAGTAGCCTCCAAGGAATAGCTTGGGTATAGTCAGGGACCCAGGATGGTAGTCCCTGGATATTGTACTCGCTCCTATCTCCAATACTTCCGAGGCCTTTCCAGTGTGGTAGATCGAGTAAACAGTGTGCTGCGGCTGTTGAAAAGACCTCCTGGACGCTTTTCGAATAGTCCGCCACTATGGGGCCAATGCGATCGTTTTGTGTGCCTACAATCGTAGTCAGTTCAATGTATCACGCTTTCAAAGTATAGCTGCAGGAGATGACGTTACCAGATATAGCCAATAGTCCATACACCTTATCTCTAGGGTCTGTGGCATGCCTTTCACGGTGATAGCTTGCTTCGAAGCCGATAGACACCGGATCCATGCCTCTATCTCCATCTTTGAGTTTGGCCATCAAATCATAAATGAAGTTTGTAAGCCATGTGTGTCCCGGAGTGGCTCTGATATCTTCGTAAATACTGCAGAAGACATAACAACTATGTGCGACGCTGCTACCTGCGAGTATAACATCGAAAGAAGCAGATATGTTTCCACAAATAAAGTGCAGGTTGCGAGCTAGCCACATCTCTTGAAGTGTCCATGTTCGGCCGAACCAAGCATGCTCGCTGAAGAAACGAGCAATACCGACCATATCCGAGTCTGCGAAGTCACATGCAGTGAAGGCATCATCTATTATTCTTACAAAATCATCTGAGAGGAGATCCTGACGACTGACATATACCCGCGCCATATTGGCTACTGCTTCTCGAGTGTAGGCTTCTTCATGGCCCAACCAGACGAGAACCTCCTCGGCGTCTTTATAGATACGCGCCATCTGGGCTACCTGGATATTTCGTTCTTCTATGTCGTCTTGATTGATACAAAGCGCATCGATCCAGATTGGTCCAAGCGTGCCGGATTGACGGAGTGCTGTCAACGCGTTGTGTAGGTTTCTTCTGATAGGTATCTCGAGCCCATCGATAAGCACAATTTCAGTTGGCTTTGTCCAGATCTCGCTTGTTCCGTCTCCATCAGGCCCGCTCCAAGTGTACGACAGACATCTGTATACAGGATGATCGTCGAGCTTGACAATGTGCAATTGTGTTGCTACAATTGGCCGATCATCAGGAATGATCGTGAGAAGCCGGATTTGGCCCGGAGGTAACAGGGAATTGTATTCGTACTTCATTGCGAAGTTGAGTGGACTGCTATGTTGGAGCGGTCTTGTCCCATAAATGAGCGATTATCTCGCGTCCTATGATGATCCTGGCAGGTAGTATTAATACCGACAGGGTTCTCCTCTAGAGTGCCGATAACTGCCAGTGGCGACGCTTATTGGCCACAAACTTGCAAGGACTAATGATAATAATTAGCTTATGCTTTAGGACTGTACAAGTCCAGGAGGTCCAGCCAGAACCCGGACTACCTCTGCTAAATGATTCAATCAAGGTCATCAACTGCGGTATCATCACAAAGCATGATTTCACAAGTCTATGTCATAAGCCTGTTCAGACTTTACGGTAAAAGGTGATACGTCTTTATAAAATTTTATCATGAGGAAATAACAAACGTTTTGATAGTTAACAGATGGTATTTAATTTAACTGAATAATATCTAGTACCCGCTGACAATATATATATCGTCTTGACAGCTGGTTTAGCCTTGATGATTCTTCATATCCTCTTCGGGGTTAGAAGTGCAGGTAGTCTCAGCCATGGATGCACCCTCCAGAGTGGCACCGTCCATGTTGATTTCGATGAGAGGACCCTTGTAGTGTTTTCTTCCGTCAATAATCCAGGTACCAACAGCAATGAGAAGAATGACTCCAAAGGCAGCAATACAGTAGTTCATGTTGGTAGGTGTGACAGGAAGCTCGGGTGGGAATACGAAGAGGACAGTTGTAAGAATCGCCCATGCAATACCAACCAAGCTGCAGATCCATCGAACAGGAGTGCTGAGCTTGAAAGGTCGGTCTTCGGGAAGCCTGTTTCCGCCGCGGAGAAGGTGAATGGCTGGGGGGATCGCATACGTGACACCTTTGAAAAATGTTAGTCAACTGTGAATAAATTTGGAATTCGGAATGACATACCAAGAGCAACGACCGAAGCCGCAGTGATAGCGTTGAAGGCACTAGAGCTTCCCAGAAGAATCAGGCCAAAGACGATAACCCAGGCTGTAGTCCAAAGAAGAGCATTGAGAGGCACCTCAAGAGTGGGATGAACCTTTGCCCAAACGCTGCTGAAGGGCAAGCCACGGTCACGGCTGAAAGAGTAGGTCATGCGAGCGCTGGTGGTCATGATAGCAGTGGCAGTGAAGACCATGCAGACAATTGAGAAGACGATGAGGCAAATACTTCCGGCCTTGCTGTTGGTAGCATCGAAGTACATCTGCAGAAGAGCGCCGGCGGGAGATTCGATGACAACCTGGACGTCCTTGAGAACGAACAAAAGGCAAGACAGAAAGATAAAACCAGAAGCCATGCCGATGAGAATGCACCAGATCATGATTCTAGGTCCCTCCACGCGGGCGTTGGGAATTTCCTCAATCATGTGAGCTGCGGCATCGAATCCGGTCAAAGCAAAAGCACCCTGGAGAAGGCCAAGCATCCAAGCAACACCATCAGGCCAGCCGACCTCATTGATAAACTTTCCGTAGACGAAGGCACCGCTCTGGTAATCGGGGGCGGCACAAGCCAAGACGGTGATACTGATGATGATGAAACCGGAAATACTCCATAGGAAGGCGGCCTTGTTGAAAAGAGGGAGAAGTCGGGTAGCAAAGGCGTTAATAACCAAGGCAATGAGGGTAAAAGCAAGGTAGATGAGGAATTGATGCCACGACTTGGCCTCGTAGGTCGGGTGCATAAAAGTGATCGAGTCCATAACGAAGGTACTGCCCAGCAGAGGAGCGGTTGCGGTCAAGACCACGTAGCCAGCAGCATTGATCCATCCTGTAACGTAGCTGATGCCCCTTGACCATCGTGGCCAGGCGAGAAGGGCAGCCCAGTGATACTGTCCACCTGCAGTTGGGTAGGCAGACAACATCTCAGCCAGAGGAGCCGCGAGACAAAGATTGCAAATACCAGCCACGATCAAACCCCAGATGACAGAGCTAGGTCCACCAGAGGGGAGCGCAAGACTGATCGAAGCCGACAGAGCGGTCCATGTGTTGAGAATAGCAAAGGCCAAACCAAGCAGGGAGATCTTTGAAAAGTTTCTTTGGAGCTCCTGCTTGTGACCAAGCTGCTCCAGAGCAGCCGAGTCGTCGATATGGACATTTCTATCCCGTGGGGTCTGTTGGCTCTCCATGTTGGCGACTAGCGTAACGGTGAAGAATATCAAAGTGAGGTCAGAAAAGTCAAGATTTTTTCAAAGCTTGGGGAAGCAAGGTATTTAAAAAATCAAGACGTCAGCCGTTAACGGAGGATCACTCCCATTGTTGGATTAGACTGTAGTACTATCTGGCTCCTAGTGCTGGCGATCAAGCCATGCATATCTCTGAGGCAAGTACCGGTGTCCTAGCGTGTGTAAAGCACACTGACGACGTAGTAATTGTGGTTGCGTAACAAGCGTATTCCCCCAAAACCCAAACCCATGTCACACACACCTCGGAATCAAAAGCGGCGCTCTATGACGCTCCACATTCACCCCGTAACCGATTAAACAGAATGACGTTGTGGGGATTTTGCCCCGGGCCGGGGGAGGGCCTATCTGCTTTTGTTCTAGAATTGTTTTGGGTGCATGGTAACCTTGCATGTTGGGGATTGAACTGTTTAGGTATGCTTACTACAGCTCGTGCAGCGGTGGATTCTAGCCGCGTTCTAGATATCTTTGATAGCATGCATGGTTCACCTCGTGTCTCGTTGTGATCAGGCGAGATCAATTGATATCTCAATACTAATGATGTTGCAGTCATATCTCCTGTTTCAAAGACCAGCATTGGATGATAACGATTGCTGTTCTTATCATTCTCATCTGCCTCTTGATAGAACCGTCCGAGGATCCACGCCGTGTACAACTTATTTCGGAGCCGACGGCTACTGGTATCGCGGGCTCTAGTGTCAAACAGAATTGCTTGCAGGCAAGACTGGCAGACTGGCTACAATTTGCTCCTAAATCGGGTTGAAACATGACTAGCCACAATTGTTGTGGTCAGACTGGAATGACTCTGGTTCCAGGCAGACGTTTTCTCGATGCAGTACTCGGTTACGCGGCTACGGACCGCGATACCTTTCAGTAAATGATTCCCCCGAGATTAAAATCAGGAGACATAAAATAAATAACTCTAACCGGGTTTCATTGAGGGAGATGGCTCGAGCTGACTATCTCTGGAGTCAGCTCTCAACATCCAACCACAGTGGAGTAAACTCTCTGCCGAACCACGAGCTTGGCTGACATGTCCCAAGCTGTGACTTTTCGATATTGTTCATGAATAAGTCAGATATCAATTTGCGGCTCTTTGAACTTATACTGGTCCGTGCCAACTCCCAAAAGCCCCGCCAATTGATCCGACTTACCCGAGTGACAGAGCATCTCCCGGTCGAACCGGCTTTTACAGTAAATTCATTCGAGAATTATCTCCCTTTATCAGTGGATTTGTTACTTAAAGGACCGGCATCGACCGGCTTTTGTCGACGGGGCTCCCGTGCCATGTGGGCATATTAAAGAGGGTCCAAAGTGGCGATATCTCAGCGACAAACCAAAGTCTAAACTCTCCCCATGAGTTTGCAGTTCAATCCCCAGTTGACCCCGTATTGACACTCTGGAGAACCCAATTTCATTACGTTTTAAATCTACCAAACTGGCACGTTCACCCAGCTTCCAAGGAGACTCCGCGATATGCCCCGCGACCCTGAGGGTTTTCCCCAAGCTTTTCCTTCTTTCTTGTGGATTGTGTTGAGTAACAGTAATTGCACGTTCCACATTGTTACCTCGGAGCTTGACCGCGAGGTCGGAGGTAGGCCAATTCGAGAACTTGATATGAGAGCGTCGTGATTAGTAGTGTTTTTGGTACCCGACTCGATACCCGGCCAGAACAAAGTGGATTTACTCACGATATAGCACGAATCGATTGCCGAAACAATTACCTTCCAGGTAAACAGAGACCATTGGCTATGACTAAGTACATAGGCTATGTGTTTCTTTTGGAGTTCACAGCTAGACCCTCAGTGAGTTGAGTCTGGATTGGCTCTTGGTTCATAGGCAAATCAGAATCATTCAGTTGTGTTCAATCATCGATTGGCCCAAGTCAACCTTTCGCTCAAGTCAACTCCCGATATATTGGGGCTCTGCTATCCTCCGCTAGGACGCATCGCCAAGCGCCGCCAAGACGGGAGCTGCAAGCCATAGCCCTGCAAGGTTGTCAAGCCTCTTGATTGCAAGAACTACTCACCCTCAGTAGAATAAATGAGGTTGAGCAAAAACGAAAAAAGCGACAAGCAATTATAAAATTCATTACATGATGGTGGATTAATTATAACTAATGCTATCTATAACCCGATGAAGGTAGGTCCCTCCCTGTGTGAGTTATTACCCTGGACTTGACTCCAGGTCATGGTGTAATTTGCAACTCGTTGAAACCTGTTTATTTAAGCCTACCGTGTTAACGACATTGGCAATTCAATTCACTCCAAGTGTAAATAGACGTTAGCATGGTAAAATGAGTATTCCGACCGGTTAGTGAAGAGTGCCGACTATTTGTTGGGTTTTGCCAAAGCATATCCTCTTGAATGTTATTTAACGCTCGCCAGCAGCCAGCAGCTTACTGTAGCTTGGCCAGGTGACGAAGATGATAGCCAAGGATGCTGGATCTAAGACAGACTGGACCTTGATGACTCACTAGAAAGTTTCAAATATCAGTGCTTAACTTCATCTTTGTTCTTTTGAGGTATCCGAGATAAAGATATGACATTATCATTCTATCATCTTAAACTTATAACAGCACGCTCAGCGTATAGACTTCATTCCGAGCGCTCCGAGCAGCAATCGCCAAGAGAATTCGTTCTCACCAACATCGGTTCCGTGGTCTAGTTGGTTATGGCATCTCGTTAACACCGAGAAGGTCCCCGGTTCGATCCCGGGCGGAACCACACTTTTGCACGCCTAAACGACTCCTCAATCTTACTTTTTTTTCTCGCTTGTCTCTAGTCCGTCTGTACATAGACGTCAATTTGTTTTTATCAAGCATCTGATAGGTCCCGTGGTCTAGTTGGTTAGGACATTTCGTTTACACCGAAAAGGTCTCCGGTTCGAGCCCGGGCGGAACCAACCTTTTGTTTTGTCAAATCCCATTATTTTTTGTTCTTTAATCGTCTTTCATCACGTAGAATATCTGGAGTTGTGATTTGGGTGAGAGTTGGTTGAGATTTGCACGGGGACGCCATACCTGATCGAGAAGCACAAGCGACACACTAGCCCCTATCCGTCTAGCGCAGCGCCACATGTTGGCACTCTCTTAACTCTAACCCAACTCAGCGTCAGTCCCACTATAAGCTAGGTTATAAGCTAGATACTTGACTTTGTGTGGGAGAAGCACTGGAGATCAGGTGTCTCTTACAACATTCAATCTGCCCACCTGAATAACACAACGCTTTCAAAACGCACGAGATTAGACAAATTACTCATTCCAATCTGCATCCATTCTGAGATTCCAATTGCTTTCGTTCTTGAACTATCACAACACTGACTATTCCAGCTTTCACCATCTAACGGCTCCGGTTCATGAAGTAGTTGTACTCAGCCCCAACCATGTCTAGGGCCCTCTTAGTAGCCTCATCCAAATCCTCCTTTGGCAGTCCCAGAGCATCGTTGGCCAGCCCATACCTGGCCTCAAAGTTACCATCACCATTAGGATAGAAAGTTCGAGAATACATAGCCATAGACAAGCCCGCGCGATCTCCATTCTGCAGCAAGTCCACGCCTCGTTGCCACCGCTCACGACAGCCCTCATACTCGATCTGCCAGTCCTTGTCCGTAGTACCTGTCACACGCTGAAGGCTTTCAAGCATCTGTCGCTGAGATAAAAGAAAGCTAGAAATGTAGAGAGGCTTGTTTCGCCACTGCGAAATGGTAGGAGACTTGTCGTTCTCATCGTCTGGAATGACCTTGAGATTCAGCAGGGCAGCAAAAGCTCGACCGCACTGGTGCCAGGTAGAAGTGTTGATCTGGGTGTTGCCGTCGTCGTACAGAGTGACCTTCTTCTGACCATTGCTGAAGTCGAAGCCGTACCACTCAGGACCCTGAGCGACAGAAAACTCGTACCAAAAAGAGCAGGACATGGCGATCCAAGAAGATACACCGGCTTCTTCAATGGCATTGATCCCGGAGATAACAGCTGGACCAGTCATGTTCTCTTCACCGAGCGACTTGTTGGCGGGGTCTGGGCCCCAGCAGTTGGGCATAATCCAAGGTACGCCTGCTGTGGCGGCAGCTCTAATGATCTTCTCCTGAGTACCAGGAGGTGCCATTACAGAGAGAGAGATGGCAAGAAACTGCTGTCCTCTAAGTGCCTCGACAAGAGATTTCTCGTCATCGTAATCGACGACTACAGCGTTGGCGCCCTCGGGGACCTTGCTAGTGCTGCCAGGGCGAGTGATGGCGGTGACAGTATGCTTGCCGGCCTCGATGAGTGACTTGGCCAAGTATTTTCCAACACTTCCACCAACCTGTATGGTGTTAGTGATGACTTGTCATAATCGGAAAATAGGATACTTACACCAACAATGGCTACTCGCTTGATCTTGTTGACGAAACCCTGAGGCTGGTCCTTTGCGTACTGCTGAGACATTGCGTTGATGTTAAGATTTACTTCGATATTTGGAGAAAAGTAATGTGATGTATAGTGTTATTTGTAGTGAATATTTGTTGGAGTTCTCTGATGAGTAGTTGATGAGTGTGATGATAATGATAATGAAATTCCTAAACTACACGGCATGAAGGAACCTTTATACCCGATTTCTTGCTCTTCCATTCCACGATAACTCTTAAAATTCTTCGGACATTTCATTAACCCCTTGGGCATCCCCATAATGTCCAGTCGTCAGTGATGCTCTTTCGGAGTTTGTTGGATCATTCACCGGGATGAAGATTACCGCATTGGGTAAGTGGGTCTCTGTCCATGATTGGACATGACGCCTCGTCCTCCACATGTCGTCCCATGATCCAATCACAGGCCGTCAAATACGAAAATGAGTTAACATTGAGGGACCAACCAGCCTCAATTGTAAATGCCGACTTGATTGTAAATCCGTTAACTGCAGGGGGAAAGCGAGAAGGAACCTGATATCTCCACTATCTCGTCCTTCGGCCTTCTCTTTACGCCGAGTTTGCATGATGATTCATAATATCGTACGGCCGACAAAGACCGACCGACGTATCCATTGACGACATTGGAAACCGCCGACTCTGCCGACCTGGCTGAAATGTGTCTCGCAACATGAGAAGTACAAATTACTGGCCAAGTAAGTCTAATTTTAGTGTATTTCTTTTCCAGAACAGTGCCGTTACAGTTCCCTGTATATGATCCCCATATGCTAGCACATGTTAGAAACTCAAGTCACTCCGCTAGAGTATTTAAAGACGTCCTACTGATGTAACAGATAAGAGGGTCAGTCTTAAGACAGATGTTTTGAAGCTTTTAAAAACTGAAACCAATTGTTTTCTTCTATTCTGAGAGTTAAAGCACAGTGGTCACTAAACCCATCTAAGTATGAGATATGTACGTAAGCTAGTTACAAGGCATAGTTCGACTACATGTGATTATCAGGCCTCTCGCATTGTATAGGATGTTGTTTCTTGTCCTGTAGATCTTTTATTTATTCATCGTATTTTAACTACATACTACCTTATGTACTATAGACTCGGGAGACATATGACAAATACATATCCGGGGCTCAACGTACATAATGAGTACTGTTGCTTATCTTTCTACCTGCTGAGCAATGCTCTACATTGCGGTTACGAAATCTACATATGATTTTAGGGGCATCTCCTTCTTGACTTAGGATACAATAAGATACACCATAATAGAAAGAGTAATATCTGCAATATCTTGAAAGAACTTTTGGAAGGACTCATATTCAATCTATGTATTTTCCTGGTTCCATCATATCCATAGCCTTAGCATTAAATCTCATAATCTTCCGTGTCTTTTGAAACACATCGCCATCACAAACATTCCTTTAGCTCTGTCTAGCAGGATCCAGCTCAACCTTGTTCTTGGTAACAGCATCAATCTCCTCCAAGATCTCCGGTGTCAGCTTGTCGAGAACCTTGAGAGCAGCAACGGTCTCCTCCAGCTGCTCAGGTCGACTAGCTCCAGTAATCACACTGGTGACATTGGGGTTCTTGAGACACCACGCAATAGCGAGCTGGGCCTGGTTGATACCCAACTTCTCTGCAATAGGCTTCAGCTGTCGCACCTTCTCGATCTCAGCCTCCCAGTCGTCAGTTCCAATGCGTCCGCGCATATAATCGGCGAAACCGTCTTTGCTGGATCCAAAGCGGGAGTCCTTGGGAGCTTCGCCGTTGACGATGTCGTTGTACTTTCCAGAGAGCAGTCCCATCTTAATAGGACTGAACGTTGTAAGGCCCAGGCCGTTACGCTCGTACAGACGCTGGAATTGACCCTCTACCTTGTCCCTGGTAAGGACGTTGTATTGAGGTTGTTCTACGATAGGGCCAATCATTCGAAGATCACGAGCAATTCCGACCTGTGAAATTGTGAGAATTTGAACAGAATGAGTCTACAAAGGACTGGATATGACTTACAGCTTCGGAAATTTCATCAGCAGACCACTCTGATGTACCCCAGTAGAAAGCCTGATCGGTTAGTATTTCCTGGGTCGAAAGGAATGCTTGGTTGACTTACCTTTCCATTTTCAATCAGGTAGTTGAAGGCACGGACAGTCTCCTCCATGGGAGTAAGTCTGTCTGGCCTGTGAGCGTAGACAATGTCTACATACTTGAGTTGAAGACGCTCGAGTGAGGCTTCTAGACCCTCAATGATGTGCTTCCGTGAGAGGCCATGGTTGTTGACGAGGATCTCTCCATTGACAGCACCCCAGTTGATCTCTTGATGGTCATTAGTATGCGCTGTTAAGCTGTTTGTGAGCGAAGACTTACTTGTGCTGATGACCAAATCACTACGCTTCCATCCAAAATGCTTAATAGCCTTGCCCATAACAATCTCAGCCTGACCAGCCGTGTAGTTCTCAGCGGTGTCGAAGAAGTTGATTCCCAGATCATAAGCCTTCTTCATGCAGGCAAACGACTCCTCATCTTGAGCATAACCTCCATAGGTCATCCAGCTGCCCAAAGAAATTGCAGAGACATGAAGACCAGAGCGCCCGAGGCGGCGGTAGATCATGCCAGTGTTTCTAGGTTCAGCCCAAGCCATTTTGAAGAATTGCGATGATGAGTTCTTTGTGTGATCTGAGTTTTTTCTGCCCAAATTGGTCAGTACATATTCATAAGCTGATGAATGTCGCTCGTTCACCGAGTTGGGGTTATGAGAGCGGAGAATCTCTCGGAGAATCATTCGGAGTGTGGGGATAACTCACTTTGTGGGGGATTGACCGATTGACTTGTTGAGTATTTGTTGTTTGGGAGAGAGAAAACGAGTAATATAGTCAATTGTTTGGCCAGTCGATGCTTTGAGTCACTCGGTGAGGGTAATATTGCGACTTTGATACGAATATTTTGACTCTTGCCGTAATTGCTGTGCATCTGCATTATCAGCAACTTACAGTTGACTTGCAGCGGGTAATTTTGAAGACAAGGGTACGATGGCGCAATACGGGGACCTAGTTGCGCCATACCCAAGTAAAAGTCTTCTCTACCTCGCTAAGACCCCGTCCTGCTCTCGGGGCATCGACTCAAGCAGCATGCGAGTAAGCGGTGATGGTGAGCGAACAAGATAACCTAAATCTAGAGGTGGCCAACAGATTTGAGAAGCCTGTTCTTCCATGAATTGATATGTCGGCATGGCGAGATTCGGCTGTGCTGTTAAGAGGTCCGCTGTATTGTGAAAGGAAGCTTGAGGCGTCTCAAAGACAACAGCGTCGCTGTCTGATCCTTCGAGCAAGCGACCTGAATTGAAGATTGCATCCATCCTCATTGTGAGAAGTGACAGTAAAGTCCGATTGCCTCCTCGACAGGAGGATAAGATATCCCGTAGCTGGTGTAGAATTGGGCCTGACTGGTCATCTGCGACCGTTAAATGATCGCTGGCCATTGCATCAATCACAGCTGTCGCAATCTCAAATGTCTTGAACTCCTGTTCAATTGTAAGCATAACCGAGGTCATTCTATTGAGGTGATGGCTTACCAGCGTCGGTCCATGAGACTCAAGCGCGGCTTTCGGAAGCTCAGCAACCAGACTCAAAAAGTCTTTGGCGATGTTAATCGGGTTCATGGCCGGAATGACGATCCCAAAGCGAAGCGCTGCTCTCCATAACACAGCGCGCATCCATTGACGGGTGACAAACATGTCTGCACGCTGAACTTCATTGATCGGGCCCCAATCGTCGTTGTCGGCCGAGTCAAGAAGTTTCTGTTGCAGCAACTCAAGACAACTTTGAGCGACCGAGGCCATGTTGGGTATATCTGAGTCTGCATCGGCATTTCGAAGAATCTCGAAGATACCACTTTGATCGAACACCCAGAATAGATGGACCAACTTCAGAAATGCCGGTAGAACCTCAGCACGGTCATCAGCTCCTCCGAACCAGGGGAACAAGATATTTGGCTTGAGGACTATGGGGAGCTTGTGCAGAAGCGCAACACCTCTGAGCGACAAGTGTTAGTGTATGGCCTGTCGATGAGCTTTTGAGCACGCACCTCTCCGTGACGAACAACAGCCATAGAATTCGTCGTGAAACATGCTGATCAGGTTCCGACAACGAAGCATATGTCGACTCACGATCAAGTCTCAAGATTTGAGCCTGCGTGATAGCTTCACGCAAGTATACAAGAGACTTTGTCCCTCCAGGTGAAGCATTCTCATGATAAATGTGCAGGAAGAATGAGATACGAAGTGCATCCAGGAGACCAAGGGTCTCACTCAACCCACTTGTCTCTGCCTCCTCCACACTGGGCTGCCATGCAGTCTCCAGTTTCAGTTGCGCAATAGCAGCTAGAGCTACGGCATTAGCAAGGCAGCGAGCTGCACCGTCCTCACTAGGATTCTGCCGTATCTTGTTCCTCAGGTCGGTAGCATCGACGATGGGCCAGATAGGATAAAGCCTCTCAGAGTACACCTCAAGTATCTCGAGCAAGCAGGCTACCTGGTCGATAGGCGACGGAGATTTCTTGGCTACAACTCGATCTGGACTTACTGTAGCGCTTTTTGGAGTATCTCCTTGGCGTCTGCGCTCAATTTTGTCCAGAGTCCTTGGCCGAAGTCCTCTGGGACCTCTTGTGCCCTGCAATTTGTTGAACGTGCATTCTATACCTGAAGCCTCGCATCCTGTACAGGGGGGCGTCTCTGAGCAGCGGATCTTGCGAACCTTGCATGAATCGCAAGCCCGTCTTGCCAGTCTCTGGCGTGAACCCGTGTTCGGAGTTGTTTTCGGAGGTCGACTTGGAGGCGGGGTCATGGCTCCGGGAGGTCGGACTGCAGGTTGGGAGTCTCAGTCGGAGAGATCACCGTTGGCTAAACGGGTACTAGAGAGTAGGAATGAAAAGGCAGCAAATAAGGAGAGTCCTTGGGAAGGCGTTTCATGAACAATTCATCCTGAAGATGACGTGCTTGCAGGTCTTGATCTCGTCTTCATGGACCCCTGTCTACCCCAGATTCTCGGTTAAGCTTCTGTGGGTCAAATGCTTGTCGATTAAGCACCATCGTTTTACGGACCATAATGTCAAAATTCAGGATACGGCCAAGTTAGATCATGGAATGACTTAGTTTAGGCTATCCTAATACTAAACTTATGATGATATGAGAAAGGATTGTGGTATTTATAACCCTGAACTGGGCTATAACATAGTATTAGCTTAGCGAAGAGAATAGGCAAGAAAGTAGTTGAGGTGTTGGCCTATGAAGATTGAGAGCAACAAATTTGACAACATAGAGCGCACGTCTAGATGTCGTCTTCTTCATCAGCTGCCTTCTCCACCAGCAGGAATTTGCTTTTGCCGGTCTTTTCATCGCGCTCATGTTCGATAGCAAGTTTCTGCAAATGACCGAGGACGTTCTCAACCATAGTATCCTTTGAGCTGCGGTTCTTTCTACCGAGGTTGTCCAACCAAGAGACCTTGTTGAGGATAAAGTAAATGATGGCAATGACCACTGTGACGCCAAAGGAATAGAGCCAAATTATCACAACAGTGACGATGTCAACCCAGCCGTTGCTGCTCTGATTGAAGTGAGACTCGGGATGGGAGATTTCTCCTCTGCCAGAGAGCCATCCAAAAAGAGCGAAGAGAGTAGCGAGAACGTCAACTCCAAAGATGGCGCCAATGAGTTGCCATGACGGCCATGTCTTACCGCCTCGAGTTACGAAGATGAGCCAGTTTTCTGTCAGGGCTACTTCGAGGAACAGAATCTCCTGCACACTGCCAAAGTTCTGAATGAAGCCTCCGTTCGGTAAGAACATGGCACCTCGAATAACCCAAGTACCAAGAGCTAGGAGAATGCCCAGGATGACACTCAGAACCCAGATCTTTGGGATCTGCCATTCAACGGGGCGTGGCTCCCAGTGAGCATTATCATAAGCCACAGCTACCGTAGCAAGATCAGCAAACAGGGCGAGAAAGACGATCAAGTCCGTGCGGATGGTTTCGTTGATGATGACCATGGATAGCGTGAGGTAGATCTCGAGATGCAAACACAGCGCAATACGGTACTGGATATACGCCTTCATACGCTGAAATATCTGCCTAGCGGTTTTGATAGCCAACACGATTGTGCTCAGGCCTGGTGCGAGAAAGACGATATCGGCCGCGGCTTGGGCGGCTTCAGAGGCGCCTTCGACGGCAATACCGCAGTCGGCCTTTTTCAGCGACGGAGCATCATTGACACCGTCGCCAGTCATTGCTGTGAGATGGCCTCTTTGCTGGAGCATTTCGACTACAGTGTACTTGTGCTCTGGGAAGACCTCCGCAAAGCCGTCGGCGCGCTCGACGAAGTCGTGCTGCACACTTCCGGATAGACCGCCATGTATAAGACGTTCTGAATTGTAGACCTTTGTACCAAGGGACAGCATTTTGCAGGTCTCTTTGGCGATGGCGATAGCATCTCCTGTCAGCATCTTGACTGGGACTCCCAGATGGCCTGCTTCGATGATAGTCTGAGCAGTATCCTCACGAGGAGGGTCAAACATAGATAACAGGCCCAACAGGATCCAATCGCCGTCGTTCTTCTTGTAAGCAACGCCGAGAGATCGAAAGCCGCGGCGGGCGAATTCTTGAGCCTTCTCTCGATAGATAGTCGCGATTTCTTCAGAGCAGTTGCTGAGCCGAAGAATTGCTCTAGGAGCCCCCTTTGCACAGACGAATTTGTCGCGACCGAGGCGACATACGGTAGTAATTCGTTTAGAGACAGGATCGAAAGGGGTGAAAGACTCTGTAATCCAGCCCTGTTTAAGGATCTCACGAGCTTCAGGATACCGTTTCAGTGTCAGGATAGTGATCTTATCAATAGGGTCCAGAGTCTTCAGATTATGCGACGAAGCAAGGGCTGCCACAGCCATCATCCAGTTGACATCTTCGCCTTCGGAAACAAAGGGGTCGCGAATGGAGAGCTTGTTTGCTGTCAAAGTTCCCGTTTTGTCAGAGCAGAGGATGTCGACGCCCTATTTAGGATGTTAGAACGAGCTATCGGCAGGGAGAGCGAGTCAAGCAAATTGATAGAGATATATGCCTAACTTTAGGCAAGAAAGCTGAGAGATGATAAATTATTTAGGTACTTTGGGCAAATTTTAGCCTAAAGTATGCCTAACTTTTATCACAACTGCTCCTATGTTGCCCGACCGACCACATGCAAGACTTACAGCAAGGGATTCAATTGCCGTTAACTTCTGAACAATGGCTTTTTGCTTTGCCAAGTAGGCGGCGCCCACGGCGAGAGTTGTGGTGGTGACAACCGGGAGACCGACGGGGACGCCGATGATGAGAAGAACAAGCGCATAATGCAACAAGTTCTGTGACCCATGACTTGTCATGCCTATGTGATGGAAAAATCCACCGATCCTTAAACAATTAGCTCGGTTCAAGGTTCATCAGGTTCGGCAACATACCATGCGATCAAAATCCAGAACATGACCAAGACCAAAAGCGAAGTGCCGATCTGGTTCATGATGGCCTTGAAGTGACCCTGGTCCTTCGCCCCCTGGACGAGATCCGCTGTACGACCAACGAAGGACTCCTTGGCTGTTGTCTGTACTAAACCAAATGCTTTTCCTCTCTTACAGCCGGTTGTGTAGTAGACCATGTCGCCCAAATACTTCTCGACGGCTAGTGACTCGCCGGTAATAGCAGATTGGTCAATAGCGGCGAGAGGACGACTGCGATAGTCCAATGGTTCTTGCTCGTGACTATGTCGACGAACGTCTTGATCCTTGATTTCGATTTGATGGTCTCCATTCTCTCTATCTTCTCCATCTTTGTCGGGACCATCTCCCATATCATCATCTTCGTCACTTCGATCAAGCTTGTCCTCAGCTCTCAGGCGTTTGTACACTTCAAAGTCTTCTGGACGAGTGTAATCGCAGATAAGACGTGCGTCTGCAGCGACGGTACCGCCCTCTTGGACGAGAAGCTAAATAGGTATTCATTAATATTTCTTTGTCTCTGAAACGAGAGCATGTACTTACAACGTCTCCCGGAACTAGTTCTCGAGCTGGTATCTCCTGCTCATTGCTGTCTCTTATGACTGTACATCGCATAGCAATGTCGCCCTTAAGACTCGCAACCACATCTGCGGCTTGCTTCTCTTGATAGAAACCGACAAAGGCATTAAGCAAGAGGATCCCTACAATTACCCCGAAGTCTACCCAATCGCCAAGACCGACGGCAAGGAGTGCGGCAACTTCCATAACTGGGATGAGTTGTTAGCAGCAGACTTGTTCAGTCAAGTAAGGGGGGCTTACCGTAGAGGATCGGACCAGTAAAGAAACCCAAGAACTTGGCAAACATGTTTTCCTTATCAGAAGTTAATTCATTCCATCCAGATATCTTTCTCCGCCCCTCAACCTCAGAAGAAGCCAGTCCGGTTGTTATATCCGTCTCGAGCCATGATTCGGGGATGCCTTGCTTAACAGGGGCATCTTCCTGGGTATCTACACCACTACCGAATTGCCACCAATGCTTCTTCTTGACTTTACCGCCCTCGTCAGCTACGCTGCGGCGGCGGTCCTCGCGATAATTGCTGATGTAGTGGTCGAGGGCAGGATACTCGCCGAGATTTTCGTCGGGCACAATACTGCCAGCTCTGCCCTTTGAGGCGCGGGAGGCTCGTCTCCCAGCATTGGACTCTAGGTCGCCGGCATTCTTCTTGCGACGATGGAATAGCTTTGACATGACTGGGGTTTTTTTTTCTGACTGCGACACTTTGATGTTTCAACAATGTGCTCTCCGTATGTTTGGCTGTTCGTAAAACAGACTGCACACACATACACGCAGCGCAACTTACTGTTGGAGGCACCTTCAGCTGTATTTATTGTATTGACGGACAGCTAGCTTCCTCATTCAGACAGCTCCCAAGCTCAGCGGTTGTCACGGGTATTGCAACCACACGCAACAATCTCGTCCCTCCTCGCGGTCGCGAACACAACAATACCGTTCTATGACATGCGAGCGGTTTTTCAGCTTGGCCGAATCATCCGGAATTGGAATGAAAGCTGAGATCTACAGTATCACTAGCCGTCCACACCCACGCGCAAGTTGATGATCCATGGGGTAAAGTCCCCGGAGAAACAGAAGAGTTGGTGTTGAGAATTACTCGCTGCCGATTCGGCAAAGCATTTCTGGTGATGGAATCTCCTGTTGGAGCATCCAATGCCAAAGTTTCCTGATGTTCCGCAGCCTCGAGCTATACTCATCAGACCCTAGACCATTGAGTTGGAGGTGCCAAAGCTGACATCCGTCAGAACCGAAACCACAAATTCATTTATTCCCGTCTAACTTGTAACGGCTATGCGGCACTCAAGGATCGTCATTATTATGCATACCGCATCCAATTGTCACGAACGTCGCCCGGCATTTATGAGCGGTTTTGCATCGAGTGTGCTGGTTGCTCGGCCATGTTAGCACAAATGGTAACGCCATTCTCATCATCACGTCACTCGAATACTCACAGTTTTTGAGATTAAAACCAGTTTTGTTCTAGAAATCTGGACCGATGATGACCATTTTGCTGGAGCATCGTTGAAGGATTTCCTCCGCCCGACGGGCCGGGGCATATCAACCCTTAGCAGGCTGTAACTCAATTGACAGAGGGACGTATCAGGGTGCCCAGTTCATGATAACACCCTCTGCGACCGACGGGACTTCCCTTTTTGCAACTGCGAATTCTTCCACCGATTATGAGCAGAGTGCTTGAGAGGAACCTATCAATAATCCAAACCACTCTAACCGATATAAACAATTGAACCACTCTCTTACCAAAGTTTTAGACTAAACTTATACCATATTGTAGCTCAAAAGTTATGATGAGAACAATAAATAGTTTATCAGACTGTCATAAGATTAATAGCAAGACAGCATAAACTAGGTTACAGAACTATTGTTAATTATCGTTGAATCCCATGGATGAGCCACAAGTACCTGATATGCCAGCCATGGATGAGCCTTGAGTAACAGAGCTTTGAACGAGAGACATCACAATGCGCTTCATAGAATGTCATACTTTGGTCTTATGCTTGAGAGGTCCGTAAAACGATGGTGCTCAGAAGTTCTGGTGATTTGTCATTAAACCTGAATCGATGCCGCATGCCTTTTAGCCTCACGAGGAAGATACAGGTCCAGTACTTGTTTAAAAATATCCCAGATTCGTCTTCGGTTTGTAAGTGCAAGATTCATATCGCTCCAGTCGCGGACAACAAGACCATAATTGTATTGTCGCTGTCTTCCCTTCTTTGGCGGCTCATTCTCTCTTTCCCGTGCGATTTCTCTTGCTTGTCGAGCGATCTTCTGCGACCGAGAGCTTACGAGATCAAGCTTCTCATATACTGACCGCCAGTTAGTATCCAAACTAGATGTGTCGTCGTCAACTGGAAAGTCGTAGAGCCATGGCATGTCGCGGTAGATCCTTGACTTCCAGAAACCTCTCTCAAGTGCGAGACGAGCCACAGGTCTAGAGGATTTCCGCCAGCGAAAGACGCTTGGCGTATCCAGAAGATCGATAACGTGCAATAGAATCTCTGGGCTTAGTGCGTAGAAGGGGTCAGAAGTTTCATTTGCCGCGGGCTCAATCTGAGGCGATTGTTCTTTCGCATATGGTGTGTCCCTAATCAGAGAATGGTAGTACTCGATAAGATCTGGGCTCGATGATGGAGAAGTCACAAGATCTTCAATACCAAGTTGCTCGGCCCAGAACTGTCCCATACACTCTTTGGCAGCTCCGTAATCCAGCTTCAAGGATGTCACATAGTTTCCTTTGGAAATGCTTTTGAAGGTCTCGTAAAGAACATCAATATCCACGAACTTGGGAGAGAGGACTATTCTGAATTGGTCAAAACAGTCATAGTGAAAGGGAAAGGCCATGACCTCTCCCAAATCTTCGGTATAGCTGGAAATCAGACATTTAGTAAGACAACGACATTCTGAAGTTTATCACTCACGTTGATATGATAGTCTCTCCATTCGGAGGGAATGTCTCGCCCTCCGGTGCATGAAAGTACACGGTATAATCAGCTTTGGCTGGGCCAGTGAGGAACGCTCTTCATCTGTCAGTCTGGGACGAGTACCAATAATTGTTGAGCCTCTCACTTTCTAGAGGTGCTTGCATTTGGATTCCATCCCAGAACTCTCACATCTCCTACCCATTCGCAAGACTCGGGCGAGACGAAGTCTGTGTTATATGGAGCGTTCCGTTCGCCCTGATAAAAGTTCGGGTCATCAGGCCAGTAAACGTCTCTCGTCGAGACTCCACAGAAAGCGCAGTAGTTGCCGCTCATGTTTAGATCAATCTCGTCGAGTATCGATGTAGATGTTTGGACGTAGATACGCGGCCTGATAGGTATGACATGGTGCACTGACACTACTGAGTAGCACGTGGCCAAGGAATCATAACCAAGTGCAACATGGATAATTCTATAAATTGCGATAGTTCTAACAATTCTCAGTCGTTTTTAAATTGGCTGATCGTACGTCTCATCTCAATTAATTAATTACGGGATGCACAAAGAGGTGTTACACGCATCAATCGGATTGGTTGTTGAAGTCTCTAGGTTTGTTGGTCATCGGGCGGGGCATCTTGTGAGTCTCAAATTCATACCTATCATAGTAAACACATAAGGCTGCCACACAAATCAAAGACAACATGTCTCTTGGGTCTTTGCCACAGGAACTTATTGCTGAAATTGGAACATTTTGCAACAGTCAGCAGCTTGCATCTTTGGCTCTGGTAAATCGTTGCTTCTACACCATCTTCAATCCGCTTCTCTACAGGCACAATGCGCTCTACGACAAACCCTCCCAAGCTTGCGTGTTGTGGGCTGCAAAATCCGGCTCATTGAGGACACTCACACTCGCCTTGGCCGGAGGAGCTGATATCAACACTATAGGCGCAGATATTGATGACTCTGTTTGGCATATGGCCAACCATAATCCTCGTTCCTGGGATGCTTATGCCGCTCCCCTCCATCATGCGATAGCTCAACAGCACGAAGATATAGTGAAGCATTTACTCGAAAATGGAGCTCGTCTGGACATTCCTTCAAGAGGATTATGCGACTGCCACAGTCCAGACTTTTTTTCACTTTCCGATGTGGAGTGGTACCCTCTTCATCATGCCATATGTCACAGCAACGGATCAATACTGTCTCTCCTCCTCAAGCACGGAGCGTTTTTGTCCGCAGAGGGCTTTCCAGGTATAGGTTGTGCCATGAACACATCGCTTTCTGTCGTTGAAATCTTCCTTCAGCATCACAGTGTCTATCCTCAATATCGGGGGGTCTATGGCTTTACTGCTCTACATTTGGTCGCCAATTGCCGGGATCACAACCTTGGGGCCCAAATCGTACACAAACTTGTCGATCATGGTGTACCGATCAACGTGCAACAAAACGGACAGACTGCTGTCGATATGTTAGTCGCACAACTACTGTTCAAACCTGCCATCGCACTTCTGGAACGCGGCGCTGACGCCTCTCTTGATCGTGGGCACGGGCTTGGCATTATTGACCGCCTATTTCATGAGGAATATCAATGGGACATTGAACAAGCTCAAGTCGACAGGCACGCTGAAGCCAACAAGATGAAGCAAGACCGGCGAAGATTATTAGAACTCCTCATCGCGCGTGGTGCCGATGTCAACAGACTCCTGGGCCAAGGAAATCCACCTCTATCTAGGCCACTATACTGGGCACTAATAGTGTCAAGAGATGTCGAATGTGTGAGGATGTTGCTCGATGCTGGGGCTAGGATTGAAGATGCCTTTGTTGACACTCAATCCCGATCTGAGGGCCTACTCCGCGGTTTTTTCAGTGCTGACGTTGGTTATGCCTGTTACGGAAGCATGGGCGCACCTGAAGAGGTAACCATAAGTTTATTTGAGAAGTACAAGGACTCTGTGAACCTTCTCCTGGAAAAGGGCGCCCGGATAGACGCCCCGGATGGTGAGGACTCGGCTTTGTACCACACTTGCGAGCGCCTGGCTTCTCCGAAAGGAAGCTGGGAGCTGGAGTTCCTGGTTAAGCATGCAACTGGTCGAAATGTCACTGTCGAGTATGTGGAAACTTCTATGAAATCTTGGACGACTCACAATAGAGTGAATGTGCTGCTGAAGCAACTGCATGGCAAGTTGATCAAAGAGAACGGCAGTGAATCAACAGGAATAGCGGAGGAACAGAATGGGGGGTGATAAACGGAGTCCAAACGAGTTACTCTGATTCATGCAGTCAAATTAATGCCAAAAGTTGCTGGGGTTTCACCCAAATCTCTTTTTCCTGGAGCTTCTTCCTTGGTGTTTACATTTACTTTGCACATCAATTGTCACAATTATTGCCATATCACCATCTCATCATTGGCCACCAAGTTTGTACGACAAATGATGGATACTCCATATGTATCAACACCCAGAGCATTGGCTGATTGGAAGCAATGGGATGATACCACGGAGACGGTTTGGCCTACCGTCGCCTCTGTTCCCCGTCCCCCGACTCCCCTAGTTGTTTCTCCTATTGAGCAGGACGAGCCTTGGGTCATGGTCCCCTGTAAGTATTCTATCTGGCTTTATTCTGAAGCTTTGTTTTATTCTGAAGCTTTGTTTTATTCTGAAGCTTTGTTTTATTCAGCTAATGAGTTGTGGCAGGGAGAGAACTACAAGCCAGGGCCGACGATAAGGTGCTGAGAGCAGCAAAGGCTGCGAGACAGCACCTCCTTGGTGAACTATACCAGCATCTATCTCATTCAGAGGTAGATTGGTCCCTTGAGGGCCGTGGTGTTTGCCGTGTCGTTGGGATGGCTTGCTACGGCGAAGATCAAGGAGACCTGCCAAGCCTCGAGGACCATCTCCGTATCCAAAGTCACCTAGTAAGCTTTGATAAGTGTACATCTGGTATATCATTTTCTCTACTAACACTTTCTATTCAGGACTATGATGCCAGACTTGCTACTGAGTTTGTTGTGCCTATCTCCCGCGCCCCGACATCGGTTCCTCAATCACCAGCTCCTGTCGCTGAGATAGAGCAAGTCGGGATCATGGAAGTTGATGAGGAAACCCCTGCAGGAAGAACCATCGACACCGCGCATTCTGCCACCAGTCAAGAGCATGAAAAGCTCCTCCTAAATTCCACCAAGCGTTCCATGTCACCTTTGGACGCCAAAATCTCCGAGTCTGAAAAGAAAGGGAAAAGGCCCAAGCACCAGCTGTGAAAAAGCCACAGCGGAGGGGTATGCTCCTCCATTAATGTGTATTATAATGAAGAGCCTTCAGTCGTGAAAAATACCCGGGGTTCATAGTTTTCAACTCTTACTTTCCAAAAACATTGCTCTAGATGCCCAAGAGAACGAGTCCAAGTGAAATGGCTGCGGGAGCGGCCTGTACATACAAGATCCTCTTGTTGGCCGTCAAGCTGCCATACACGCCAGCCACTACCACGCACCCGTGGAAGAAGACCTGAAGCTGCTTTGCAAACTCAGGATTCGGGTGAACAAGAGACCAGAGTAGGCCGGCGGAGAGGAAGCCGTTATAAAGGCCTTGGTTGGCAGCGAGAGCTTTAGTCTGCTCTGCGAATTCGGCGGTGAGTTTGAACGTTCGGCGACCCCGAGGAGAAGTCCACAGGAACATTTCAAGGACGAGAATATAGCCGTGCAAAGCGCCGACAAGGCCGGTGGTGGTGAGTCCGATGATGCCCATTTTGAGTGAAAGGCGGATGTCTAGCGAAGCTGCTGTGTCGAGAAGAGCGACTAAATGAGATGATAGAGTAGACGAGAGCTGATTGGCCAGACTACTTGTGTGTAGCTAGATAGAAGCCTATCAGTTGAGGATAATAAAGGCTTGACACAAGAGTTGACGACAAATGCTGATGGTGAAAGGAATGTGATGTTCAATAAAGCAAGTTCGCGATGGATGCATGTGCCCAAACGGATGACTAATGAATACCGAGCTTCACCAAGCCACATTAAAAAGTCCTTGCACTCATAACCGAATTTGGAGGATTCGACCGCGAAGCGACGGAAATATCAGCTCAAATGGGTAACGGCTTAAACTCTAATACCCAATTGCAAAATGTTCAGAAAACACGGTATTCGAAGAGCATTCGAAGGGTAACCTTGTCAGTCAATTATGTCGAGTTGGCAGGGTATTGCACCTGCCAGTGCTATGAATTAGGTAGGTAATCGGCCATTACCGTCAACTTTTACAACAGATACTATAAACCATAGTCTTGCTTAGTAGGCAAATCGGAAATCGAGTCGCTTGTTTCCGTCAATCTCTCTCTGCTCCTTGTCCGTCTGGTATTCGACCTTTTGCTCAGGTGTCATCTGTTCCCACTGTGTGATCTTCTTCTTGTTGAGGTAGATGAGCCACTGCCGTTGGACGATAAAGACAACTACAGAAAGACACAGGATTGAAATGAGGACCTTGTTGCCGTTCTTGTAGTAAGGGGCGTCCCATTTTCGATAGATTTGTGAGCTGATAACACTGCCCATCTGAACGATAACGTTATAAGTAGCTTTTAGCAGGTCAGTATGAGTATCTGGTTGAGGAAAAGGGTTGTTCACGTACCGGCAGCAACAGCTCGCTTCTTAACATCGAACGAGTTCTCCGAGATCCAGGAAGACACGAGAGGATGGAAGTATGGGTAGCCACTGATGAGAGTAATAATCGAGAATCGTCCCCATTCACGACCTTGGTCGGGAAGAGTGAGAAGCGCTGTGAGAAGTGGGAGAGTCCAGATCTCTCCGAAGAGACAGTGAAACGCCCTCTCGTTGAAGTACTCGGAACTATAGGCAAGCGCAAGCATGGTAATGATCTGGAGAGCAGCAGATGGCGCAGTAAGCAGGTTGCTAGCCAAGGTACTGAAGTTTCCGACTCGCTTAAGTGTGAGAGTCAAGTAGGCCTGCACAGGTGCTGCGGGAATGTAGGCGACGAGACCAATAAAGTAGAGACCCCAGAGAGAAGGATCGCTCCATGCAGCCTTGACATCCTTCCATGTTGCAGGCTCCTTCAGCGCCGTGAGGCCCTTCGCCGGGTCATCTCGAAGGATACGGTTGATCATGATGACCTCCTCACGCTCAGTGTACCAAGAGCTGCGCCAGATGAGAGACTTTGTACCTGTAGGAGAGGTAGGAAGATAGGCCATGGAGACAAGGCCAATGATGACGGTGAGAAGACCTTCGAGAAGAAGGAGCCAGAACCAACCAGGGCGGCCATGAACACCACGCATCTCGAGGAACCCAGCAGCCAGGAGGGCAGAGATAACTCGGGCAATGTTCAGAGTAGACCAGAAAGCTGCCAATCGAATAGACAGCTCCCTCGAGGTATAGAAGTAGGTTGCCATGAGGATGACACCAGGAATGAAACCGCCCTCAAAGGTACCGATCAAAGCGCGAGTAACGTAAAAAGCGGCTCTTCCAGTCATAAAGGCTTGGAAAGTCGAGACAATGCCCCAGCAAACCATGAGCGTGGGCAGAACATGCTTGAAGCCATATCTCTTGGTGAGGAACTGCACCGGGAACTCGGCTAGCAAGAAGCACAACACCTGAATGGTTGTACCGTTGTTGTAGTCATCAGTAGTCAATCCGAGATCGGTCAAGAGGTCGTCCGCCAGGGCATTGCTAAGGTTTCCACGGTCCAATTGCAGACCAAAGAACTATCGCGTGTAAGTGAAACTGAGCATCAAGGGAGCAACGAAACATACCATCAGACACAACCAACTCAAAAGCTTGAGATCGGTCTTTCGCACAGCCCTCCTCTCCTCCTCGGGCGTCCAAGTAGCCGAAGGATCCCACCGATGGCCGCCTTCGTAAGTCTCATGCGGTGGCAGCGCATGATGAAGTTCCTGGCGGCCAACGCCGACAGACGTCTTGTCGATATCCACCGACAACCGCTCCGCAACTGCAGGGCTGGACTCGATATCAGGATTACCCATTTTGAAACAAAGAATATCACCCGCGATTATTGTATCAGTCTTGGTAATGATTCAGAAAGGACCTGTCTCTTAAGAGTCGAGGTGATCGTCGCTGATGATCCCAAACTTTGGGGACTCGGGTCGAGATATATAGCTATCTACACATTGACCACGGGCCAGACTTGTACATTTAGACTACCTACCTAGTTCAACTTACCGAAAGAACCTCCGGGCGATTTACAGTAGTGGCTAAGTGGCCATCCCCGGCAAACGGTGTGTGGCACGATCGCGCACGCCATAAGGACATGAAGCCGATTCTGGTAACCATGATGGCTCGTCGAATGGACAGTCCAGGGGCCTTCAGCGGCCAAGAAATCTACAGGTGAGATGCAATAGACGGATTAGCTTAGCCGGCGATTTCAGGACATGATACAGTGACCTTCTGACAGGGCACTAGTAGAAATTGAAGCATTGAGATTGGTTCCAGCCCCTCGTAGGAGCTGGGGTCAAGAGTCCGATATTTTCTCCGTCGTGCGCATGTCATATTTAGTCCCGATGTCGTCTTTGCGGAGAGCCGTGATTCGACGTTATCCGTTTACATCCAACGGTCCGTGTGTTCCATCTGGGGTTAGTCTGATTCCGCTGCCTCGGGCCCTTGTTATAATTATTCTAAGCTGCCATCCGAGGATTTCTCCGGACTTGAATAGAGCCTCACATAATTGCCATAATTGCCTTCTTTTCCTGGTCAATTGACTGAATTGTTCAACATCAATCAAATATTGCACCATGCCTTCTGCTGCACCCGAATCCGTTTCTGGCGATAATATCCTCGGTGGTCATGCTGAGAGTCGTCCACGCCTGACTCAACCCTTGACTTACACGGGCAGCCTGGACGATATCCCCCAATTCGATACCACCCCTACCATTGGCCGTGAATACAATGGACTTCAGATCCGAGACCTTTTGAAGTGGGATGAGAGACACATTCGTGACCTTGCTGTTACCATTTCTCAGCGCGGAGTTGTCTTCTTGAAGAACCAAGATGTCACTCCAGAAGAGATGAAGGACTTTATGCTCCGACTCACAGATGTTTCTGGGTGCCCTGCTAGTTCCGGTCTGCATGTGCATCCTCTGACTGAAGAGGGTAGTGAGTTGGGTGATCAGATCAGCGTTATCTCGAGTGAGAAGCAGAAGAAGGGAGGTGGTTTGACACACCAGCTGAGTGATGTGAGCCGTTTTGCATCCGCTGGATGGCACAGTGACATGCAAGTACATTGACATCTCGAACCCTGAAGCACGCTGACCATTGAAAAGTACCTTTGAGAAGGTCCCTTCAGATTATGCAATGCTCAAGATTCACACACTACCAGCCACTGGTGGTGATACGGTATGCTCACCTACACTGAGATGAGGGATGCTAAAGCAACTTGTGTTGTTTCAAGATCACTCTTTGTCTCAACTCTCCGGTTGCATCTTGCTGACGTTCATCAGCTCTGGGCATCAGGTTATGAGGTCTACGATAGACTCTCCGACCCTATGAAGAAGTTCCTCGAAGGACTGACTGCAACACACGACGCTAGCTTCTTCCACGACGAGGCACGACGTCTCGGTAACCCTATCCGCAAAGGCATTCGGGGTTCTCCTCTAAACCAAGGCGATAACCTGACGTCCGTACATCCTCTTATCAGAACGAACCCGGTCACAGGATGGAAGTCAGTATTCGTCAACAAGGGCTTTACCAAACGCATCAATGGGTTGTCAAGAGATGAGAGCGACACATTGCTCGCTTATCTCTTCAACCTGGTGACACAGAACCACGATGCTCAGGTCCGATACCGATGGAGCAAGAATGACTGTGCGATCTGGGACAATAGATCAACGTTCCACTGCGCGACGTATGATTATGAGGCAGCTCGAGCTGGTGACAGAGTAGCCAGCTTGGGTGAGGCGCCATATCTTGATCTCAACAGCAAGGGACGTAAGGAAGCATTGGGTATTTAAGCGTAATGATGAATGGCTATGAGATTTGGATAATGTGGGAAAATATGATCACAAGATAGCCACAAGACTCTTGTGAAACGACGCAAGTTTAGGACAATGATTGATATGAGTTTAGGACAAGAACATGAACATGGTCTAACTTAAGGTGATTTTATATGGAGTCTCTATATTTAGTGTCTGATAAATTATCTGCAGCATGAGGTGGTCCAAGCTCTCGATCAAAGGGTGACAACCAAAAACTTCCAATTGCACTTTGTTCTCCCAAGTACAAGCAGGTCGCTATAGTCAGCCAGTGCCAGTCAAGGCCATGAGTCCGATTGTCGCATCACAATGAGTCAACAATTGAAGGCTCAACTCGTATCCTTGAGCTTGCGGCGGGCTCTGCGCCTACCGCCCAAATCTGCCCTTAAGCTTTCCTCTACAGCGCTTGCAATCGGAGGCAACAACGCCGACCCGCCGATGACCCGTGCCCATGCCTTCCACTCAGGACCCCTCCCCCGCATCAGCTCAAGAACTTGGACAGTCTCATCTCACCAACAGGCACAGGCTTCAGCTTCCTCTTCTATAACAACTTCTTCTCGGCCTTTTCATACCTCTCGGTCACGTTCATTTCTCTCCTCGAGCTTCTCGACAGCTCCCTCCTCCCAATTGACCCTCCCTCGGCCTCTTCGCGACTCCAAGCGCACCTCGTTTCTCTCCCGTCAGCAGCAGCGGAACTGCTCTTGTCGTCGAGTCATGTATCGCAACGGATCCGATGTCGCCAGTGCGAGCCTCGATGTTCGCCGTGGTCGCGAGGTTCTGCCCAAGAACGTCAAGCCTCTGCATTACGATCTTACCCTCGAGCCCAACTTCGAGACTTTCAAGTATGAGGGTACCGTCGTCATCGATTTCGATGTGGTCGAAGATTCAACATCCATTGCTCTCAACACGGTAGACCTCGAGATTCATGACACCCTCGTCGAAGCCAATGGTAGCACTGTCACCTCCTCGCCTACCATCGATTACAACAAGGACACCCAGACTACGACCGTTACCTTTGATCAGACAATTCCTGCGGGCCAAAAGGCGAGGTTGACTCAGCGCTTCACCGGTACTCTCAACGATGATATGGCAGGCTTCTACAGATCCTCGTACAAGGACGAACAGGGCAATACTAAGTACATCGCTACCACTCAGTTCGAGGCCACCGATGCCCGTCGAGCATTCCCTTGTTTAGACGAGCCGGCCCTGAAGGCGACGTTCACCGTAACCCTGATTGCTGACAAAAATCTCGTCTGTTTGGGTAACATGGATGTCGCTTCTGAAAAGGATGTTGACTCCAAGCGCAAGGCCATCACTTACAACAAGACCCCCATCATGTCTACCTACCTCTTGGCCTTCATCATTGGCGACCTCAAGAGTTACGAGACCAATAACTTCCGAGTTCCCGTCCGAGTGTGGTGCACTCCCGACCAGAACCTCGACCATGCAGTTTTCTCTGCCGAGCTAGGTGCACGAACACTTGAGTTCTACGAGCAACAGTTCGGTAGCCAATACCCTCTCCCCAAGATGGACATGGTTGCTATTCCTGATTTCGCTGCCGGAGCTATGGAGAACTGGGGTCTTATTACATACAGAGTCGTCGATCTTCTCTTCGACGAGAAGACCAGCAGTGCTGTCACCAAGAAGCGAGTGGCCGAGGTCGTTCAGCATGAGCTGGCTCATCAGTGGTTCGGCAACCTGGTTACAATGGACTTCTGGGATGGTCTGTGGCTAAAGGAAGGTTTTGCAACATGGATGTCATGGTATTCTTCAAATGCTTTCTACCCTGAGTGGAGGATCTGGGATGGCTACGTTATTGATGATCTGCGATCTGCCCTTGGCCTCGACTCTCTGCGCAGCTCTCACCCTATCGAGGTTCCTGTCAAGCGCGCGGATGAGGTCAACCAGATCTTCGATGCCATTTCATACGAGAAAGGTTCTTGCGTCCTGCGCATGATCTCCAAGTACCTAGGTGAGGATGTTTTCCTCAAGGGTGTTCGAATCTACCTCAACAGACATGCCTACGGAAACACCGAAACCAGTGACCTCTGGGCGGCGCTCAGTGAGGCCAGTGGTAAGGACGTCGAGCGTGTGGCAGATATCTGGACCAAGAAGGTTGGCTACCCAGTCGTGGCAGTCACCGAGGATCAGTCCAAGGGCACAATCCATGTCAAGCAGAACCGATTCCTTCGAACAGCCGATGTCAAGCCGGAGGAGGACGAAGTTCTTTACCCAGTATTCGTCAACCTTCGAACCAAGGACGGCATCCAGGAGGATCTCGCGCTGAACACCCGTGAAGCCGACTTTAAGGTGCCCGATTTTGACTTTTACAAGGTCAACTCTGGTCACTCTGGTATCTACCGTACGTCTTATTCCACCGAGCGACTTCAAAAGCTCGGACAAAACGCAAAGGCGGGTCTTCTAGGCGTTGAAGACAGAGCTGGAATGATCGCCGACGCCGGTGCCCTTGCTGCTGCTGGTTATCAAAAGACTTCCGGCTTGCTATCTCTCCTCCAAGGCTTTGACTCTGAAAATGAGTTCATCGTCTGGGACGAGATTACCCTCCGTGTCGGATCCCTTCGTGACGCTTGGGTCTTTGAAGATGACAAGGTCACTGGTGCTCTCAAGGCTTTCCAGAGAGATCTGGTCAGCCAGAAAGCTAACAAGCTGGGATGGGACATTACTGATGCTGATGACTTTACCGCCCAGCGTTTCAAGGCACTCATGTTTGGCAAGGCTGCCATTGTAGAGGACGAGCCTACAAAGAAGGCGTCATTCGAGCTATTTGACAAGTTCATCAAGGGTGACCGAGACGCTCTTCAGCCTAACCTACGACCAAGTGTTTTTGCCGTTGCATTGACTTACGGAGGCGAGGCTGAGTACAATGCCATTGTCAAGGAGTACGAGACCGCCAAGCAGAGCAGTGAGCGAAACACAGCTCTCCGATCACTTGGCTTTGCACGGGACCCCGCTCTCATCAAGCGAACTCTAGAGTACACGCTCAGTGACCATGTCAAGACCCAGGATATCTACATGCCTCTCAGTGCTCTCCGCGCTCACAAGGACGGTATTGTGGCACTTTGGGGATGGGTCAAGGAGAACTGGGATCTACTCAAAAAGCGACTCCCACCTGGTATGTCACTCCTCGGTGACATGGTAGCTATCTCGACAAGCTCTTTCACACAGAGCGAGCAGATTGCGGATGTGAAGAGCTTCTTTGAGAAGCAGGGCACCAAGGGATTTGACCTGGAGTTGGCACAGAGTCTTGACTCGATCAAGGCCAAGCAAAGCTGGCTCGCGAGGGATAAGGAGGATGTCAAGCAATGGCTCAGCCAGAACAAATATCTGTAAAATAGTTGCATAATAGAAAGGGGAGAGCTACAGTGTGCTGAACGCTCCACTAAGCATATCCAAGAATAAACAAATCGTAAAATGATACTAGTCCGCACAAATCTGTGTTCTTATGACGTATGCTGGCACAAAGTCCAAATAAGACCTATACTTGTTTATAACTAATGAGTGGCTCAAGGAGCCAGAGAGTTCTCTGAGTCTCTACATGTTCACCAACGGGCGAAAAACAGGCCATGTCGATGATATCGCCAATGCAAATACTCGATAGCCATACGTTCATGTGGGGGCTTCTTAAGTCACATACACAGCTATCTATACGTTCCATTTTGCTCAAAATTACACATCTGGAAGAAGGCTTTCCTTCCACTACAAAGTCGATGAATGTTATTTAAGCAACACACATCTGTCTACAAGCTGACCCCGAGCTGAAGGAATCAACATTAAGTTCCCGCCACAACAATCTGATGAGCAGACAACGACAAAAACATCCCACATTCAATAAATATATCACCAAAAAAGGACTTTGCCAAGTGCAAAATAAAATCTCCGGTACAGGGAATCGAACCCTGGGCTCCGCGGTACTTATCCCTCAAGTTATGAGAGCGCGAAATGTTAGCCACTACACCATACCGGATGTTGCTTATTAATCCATGACACTATTAAAATCCAAGTAACCGACGAACTTGGTGCATAGGTTAGCAGATAGATGAGGAACACTGAACCAGTCGGTGTTTACATACCAGTAATCGTTGAGTGAGTAAATATTGGAATGGAATTCAGTATAAAATTATCAGAAGATACCTGGAAACCTCTGCTGATTATGACAGTTTATAATGAGTTCTTACATATGGATAACCTAAGTATACATTAGAACTCTATACTCCTACCTGGTCTAGTATCGCTTCTGCCGCATGGCATGTGATCATAAAGCAGTATTAATATCGAGACTGAAGGAACAAGGCAATATGTCTTTGTTTGTCTATTATACATGTACAGATATACACGGTTGTACACCACTTCTCAGTTCATACATCCATCATCTCATATCATTTTATCTCCTTAAGCCTTGCCAGTCAACCAATCCCTCTCCTTATTCTTGCCCAGTCCCCCTGTACCGGTAATAGGCAGATCACGCTTCCGCAACTCCTCCTCAATGACCTTCCATCGACCAACAGAAACCTCACGGTCAATAGGAGTAACTCTCTTGCTGTGCACCTTGACGTTGGGGAGAGAGGGGAGGGCGTTCTGCTCCTCAAGAATCTCGGCGAGCTTCTTCCCGCGAGTGGTGGGGGTTAGAGTCACAGTGAGAAGTTGCCCTGTTGTGTGAGCGGCGGCAAGCTTGACGTCGGGGATGAGGTGGCCAGTAAGTTGATAGAAACGCTTGCGGATCTGTATTTTTGTTAGTCTGAGTGACAGTGGATATGAACGAATTAGAGACATACAGCAAACTTGAAGTTGTCGTTGAGAGAGATAGCCTTCCACGAATCATCCCATGTCTTGACAAGCTGCTGTGCCTCCTCAACAGAGATCTCGGCCGCCTCTACAGGCTCCTGAGGAGGAGACTTTAGCCATTCAGCGACGTCCGAATGGCTGCCCGTGAGCGCAGCAGTTCCGTCGTTCTCGACACGAATGTCAACTGCCAACGTCTGGTCCAGCTGAGCTCTATCGATAACAGGCCACTTTGTTACCCCCAACTCCTCGAGGCCAGCCTTTCCCAGCGAGAAGGCCTCAGCAACAGCCTGACGCATATACACTTGAAGCAGGGCCTCGTCCTTTACTCGGTTTACAGCAAAGCCGTGGAACTCACTCTCCTCACCCCAGTGGCCGGGTTGCTCCCACCAACTCTTAAGCGGCTCAATGGCCTCCAGATCCTCCATTGTAGTTGCGGGAACATAGCTGCTATCGACAGACTCAATCTCCTTCTCGGTCATGGCCTCGGAACGGCGTGGAGGCAGCACTAGACGAGAATTGCGCACGGCGAAGGGAATACGGTCGGCTCGTAGTTGGGCCTGGGCCTCCTCGGGTAGATTCGAACCATCCTCAGGCTCCATTCGCTGGGTATAAGGGTCCTCAGGACCGGGAGCGTCACCCTTCCAGAGCTGTTTACGGACCCATTGCGATGTCTTGCCGACCTCGTGGACGGGGGAGGAGGTCGAGAAAGCGGCGCGGGTGACGAAGGCGGTGCGGTTGACGGGCGCGATGGCGGATGGCAGAGAGGCGAGACCTCCTACCCGCGGTATTCGAGGCATTGTGAGAGTGGTGGGATTAGGAGATCGGATGTGAGATCCTGAAAGAATTCGAGATGATGGGACGTAGGGTGAGGTACAAGTCTCGATGGGAACTTTTTCCAGTGTGGTTCTATTGGCCAATGGGAACGTACGAGGCTGAGGTGGATACGGGGTCTTGATCCACTTGTCGCCAACTATCGATAGCCTCAGTGATTGACGTGCAACCTCCATGACTTGAAGCGATATCCCTAGCAACAGCACGCAATGGCACGAATATCTCTATTCATTCTCCTTCTAGGAGCATTTATCTCTCTGGCTGCAGCTTGTAGGCATAACCACATCAATCCCCTGACAATAGCTAACATCTTCCAGCCGCGCCAACCTTTTGCAAATGCACATGCTTTAAGAACAGCACCATCATACCTCTTGGTCCCAAAGACGAAACATCTTCCTCCCAACTCCGACGCGCCGTCCTCGATATTCCAGCTCCCCAACTCGAACCACGATCAAAGTCCAAGTCATGCTCCGAGTGTACAAAGGCCTTCTGTCTCAAGCAGGGCATTGACTTCTGCAAGGACGCGACTGAGGAGGACGTCACTACCATGTGTTTCCAGCGAGACAGCAACAAGGACAAGATCATCGTCTGGGGATTCATTGTTGGGACCGTCGGGTTGTTGGGTTGGGCGGCGTTCAAGAAGGTTGTGGCGTTGCGTGAAGGGACTGGGTTAGGGAGGCAGGGCGCCAACTACGCTCCCATGGGAGGAAACTTCCGATGAGTTTATGAATAAAGCGATATTCAAGATTTGTCTTGGTTCAGTCAGCTATGATACGGTTCGGTTTTCGTCAATGGGTAGAAATAGGAGTTCGGTGTCAGTGGGTATCATGACTTTACAGGGGTAAACTGCGACTTTCAGGTATATCGCAATACGAATCAAGATCATATTTATGAGCATATATGTTCAAACAGACCAAATCGTCGTGATAATTCAATGCAACCTACATGCGCCGACTTTTCCACCTCCTGACCTTTCTACCTAGGTCTGGTCATTAACTCCCGGGCCCTGACATAACTCTTTACAAACTAACCCTTCACATTTTCCGAACCCTGTTGGCTCCTACGCCGCAACTGCAACCATCTAAGAGCCGTTAACCTCACGACGAGTGCGGACCGCATCGGCGAGATCCTCAAGCACGGAAACGGTATCCTCCCAGCTGATGCAGGCATCAGTGATGCTGACACCGCGCTTGAGGGCAGCAGGACCCTCAGCGGGGACCTTTTGGTTACCCTCGCCAATGTTTGACTCGATCATGACACCAACAATGGCCTTCTCACCCTCACGGAGCTGATCGCCAACAACCTTGGCAACCTTAGGCTGGTTCTTGTGGTTCTTGGAAGAGTTACCTGGTACAAATTAGCAGTGAACGTGATAGGGGAAATTGGATGAAGCGTACCGTGAGAGCAGTCAATCATGATAGCCTCCTTCTGCTTCTTGTCCTGCAGAACCTTCTTGGCAGCCTGGACGCTCTCCTTGTCAAAGTTTGTGCCCTTGGTACCACCACGGAGGATAACAAAGCAGTGCTCGTTACCCTTAGTGCGGGTAATAGCAGCAAGACCCTGCTTTGTAACACCCATGAAGTGGTGTTGAGCAGCAGCAGCGCCAATGGCGTCAATGGCAACACCAAGGCTGCCGTCTGTGCCGTTCTTGAAGCCAACGGGGAAAGAAAGACCAGAGGCAAGCTCACGGTGAAGTTGAGACTCGGTGGTACGGGCACCAATAGCACCGACGGAAATACAGTCGGCAAGGAACTGAGGAGAGATGGTATCGAGCATCTCGGTAGCAATTGGCAGACCCTTGCTGGTCAGATCAACGAAGAGCTGACGGGAAACACGGAGACCCTTGTTAATCTTGAAAGAGTTGTCGATATCGGGGTCGTTGATGAGACCCTTCCAGCCGACAGTTGTTCGGGGCTTCTCGAGGTAGGCGCGCATCACGATGCAAAGGTCGTTCGAGAGCTTGTCTGAAAGCTCCTTGAGTCGAGCAGCGTACTCCTGGGCTGTGGCGGGGTCGTGGATGGAGCAGGGACCGACAACAACGAGAAGCCTGTCGCTGGTACCGAGGACGATATCGGCAGCATCTTGACGGCCCTTGACAACGGTGTTTTGAGCCTTCTCAGGGAGAGGAATCTCGGAGGTGAGGAGAGCAGGAGGGATCAAGGGATCCTGTCCGAGGACTGATTCTAAGTTAGCAATGGACTTCTTCATGCGTTTTGCGGACAGAAGTATGAGGGTATAGAAATGACAATGCGCAACATGTCAAGGAAGAACTATGAAGCTTTGAGCTTGTTCTCGCAGAAAAAGCAGTCGTTTCCAGTCGTGAGAGTATGTCCTGGCAGGTTTGCGCATGGCGAGTAGAGTTGCCACAAGCATCATGAGTGCTCTGAACCCAATTGCAACATGCGAGAGCCAAAACAACCAAGTCCAACGGTAAATACTAACCTCTGGTGTCATCGGCAGCAATAGTAGTCATGTCTACGGCTGAAGGCATTGTGAATATGTGAGTTGTGGTGTTCTCCTAGAGAATAGAAATTTTGATATGGAGGGGTATGGTTTACCTTGGGCGGGTAGTGGTATTTAGTGCAGCTCCAACAAGTGGGACGGAGTAGGCGATGGAGATCGAAAATCGTGGGTGTTGAGTAAACTTCAGTAGAACGCCACGAGGCTGAGTTCGATAAGTTTATGATGAAGGATAAGATGCAGGGGAGAAGTATAAACCAAGAGGTTGTCGAAATACCCTACCTTACTGTAGACACAATTTTTTCTAGGGTGACTCAAAAGGCTGGATGGACTTTGAGGGACGTAGCACCACACCGGAGTAGCTTCGGAGGTGACCCCACCGAGGGGTCAACCTCAAGGGCCCTATGGTCGCTTTTTCGCAGGCCCAGGCCCGGGAGTTACATGCAAAATACATTGACCAACTACGTCAGGGTTCTAGAATTTTGCAATTATCAATGGTCTAAGCTCAATTGGCTCCGGTTTGGGTCCGTACAGTAGGTAGTAGAGCTCACGATCTCGGTTATGCGAGGTATTAGGATGAAGCTAGGTTAGATAAACATAAGAACTATCTTTTTTCACATGTGGATAGTTGATGTTCTTTTTTTTTTTTTTTTAGAGTATCACATGCCCTTTTGGAATAATGTTATAATGTTGAAATGGGTGTATCGCCTATGTCGGAGGTTGGTTGTTGAGATGCATGCAAGTAACGGGCGATCGCTTTGACCGCCGCCTATTCATCCTGTTCGCTTTCAAAAGGGTGTAACCCTCCGCAAATACCTGTGTGAGAAGCCATCATGCAGCATTTGGTACTGGTACAGTGGTACTGCTGATTCTTTCAATTGAGATGGTGCGGTCAGACCTGTGTGCATAATTTAGGGGAATCTTCAACCTCCGCCCAGGCTGTGAGTGCGAACGATGGATTGACCAGACTACTGGGTATTTCCGACTGATTCTCGTGTTCATACCTATTCACGGTCCGTAGCTCGGGCTTACGGAGTGTTGTTGATCTCTGATCTGGGGTTCAAGGGTCTTCTCCCCAAGAAACTAGGGTAATCTAGTGCCATTAGCACCACCATCATCTCTCCCTACCAATAGACGCGTCTCGGAAACCACCGTGAACATCCGGTGATTAATTGTGCCCCTTTTGAATGTAAACATGGACTTTCCGTGCCGACAGGAATTGCATCTGAGAAAGATGGAATAAGGGAGAGATTTGTAGTGACGTCGGTATGCAGCGGATATTGTGACACGGCTTCTTGGTATCGTGGCTGTTTGCAAATCTCCCCACGTTGAGAGCTTTGGAGAATCATCTCTGTTGCACAGAGGAATGTGTGTCGCCGAGAAAAGGGGCACTGGTGGCACCAAAACACTGAAATTGAGTTGGAATAGGCCATGAAATCAATTAGATGCTAGTATTCTTCGACGTGGAAGAATCGGACTATGCTCTCTCCTGATCAGGAGGCTTCGTATTAACAGTCGAGGTTTTCGCACGACGCTACCCTACACGCCATCCCTAGAATCGAATGGCCGAGCTCGGGATCTGAGCCAGGTAGAGGTTGTCTCAGACATTTCTGAACCAAGCGGTGCCCATTTGTGACGTCTCAGAATAACTCGTGCTCTACTGAGACGAAAGCCAACCAAGCGAAACACAACTGAAACCCAGGCCCCAAGTTCAGTTGACAACTTCACGACTCTCACGACTCTTGTCAAACATGGTGAACCGCGTTGCGTCTGGGGCCCTCGGACTGCGGATCTGTTGGTCCGTGAGACCCTTGTTTCTCAGTCCAGGCTGCCCACTCAGCCCGCCTCTTCACTTTTCTCGTGATGATGAGCATGGATATGACAAGCCTCGTCAGAAGGGCAAGGGTCAATTAGGTCATTGGTTTTCCCAAGGGATCGCTCGGATTCTCGGCGACCCCACGACTAAAAAGTGAATGGAATCAGATCGTCTGGTGAAAGGCGCGCCATGGCGTGTGTCTCCATACAAACTTTGGCTACCATTTCTTCCACATACATTCACAGAGCCAACCGACCCCTTTTCCTTTGACAGTGACATTTTACAATTCATCATTCGATTTATTGAGCTTCTGGATAAGCTACTCAGAGTCTTTTCATCTGCATTGTTTTCTTGAATTTCCTGATACCCAATTCGTCAATTGCAACTCTTCATCTATTATCCGCCCTTTCGTCTTTTGTTTACTTTCGTCCGATATCTACCAACGGCTTTACAACCAACACCCCTAATATCAACCAAGACATTAACGATCGTCTTATTTCCCCGCTCCTTCCATTTGTTTCACTTTTTTTGTTATTCACCTTCTCTGTTGTTTGCCCTTGATTTGCTGTTGATCATCGTCAGCCCCAGCCCAGCCTAAAAAATCCAAGCCCCAGCCTCTCCGCCCGCTGGCTTACTGCCTGCGTTCCAAGCTTCCCTCTCCCCTCACAGCCTCCGATCCACTACCCGTGCCTTCCTTCGCCGACGACAGGCCGCCACCTTCTTGGTGAACTCAACTCTAACGACCCTTTCCCACGCCAACTTCAACTCTCTTCAACACTACTCAGCCCAACCTCTTAATCTTGGCTTTGTCATTGACGTTATCACATTCATCTTTTGACGGCAACATCAGTACAAAACCTCGACTCTTGTGCTTTGACTCTGAGCATCACGCTATTACATCGCCCTGCATCGGATACCCCCGCGGTACTGTACTTACGAACTTCCAAGGGACCTTTTGGCCGCCTACAGGACTGTACTGTACTCCACCCGCATTAACACGCAGGGTCCAGCAAGGTCGACACACTTGATCGCTGCTCGGATTTTCCAGTCTGCTGGTTAACAATCTCTTCCACAACAAACCGTAGCTTGCAATCAAGGACAAGATGTTTGCTGTTCAGTCTACTGGATTCGAGCAACGGAAACGAGCTCGAGAGGAAGAAGAGCTCGCTAATACTAATGGTTCTACGAGCTTCGGTGAGCATCGAAACGTAAGTTTACTGAAGCCACAGCTGAAGGCATATCGTCTGTAGCATCGGATACTAATCACTAGCAGAAACGACTCCAGTGCCTTGCTCTCCGTGCATCTCCTCGAACATCGCAACAATGGCCCGATTCATCCATGCCTCCCCCAAACTTGGCCTCGAATGAGCACTTCCAACAAAATAACTTTTCACAATGGGAATCGTCGGCAAACATGACATCACAACCCCAAGCGTATTCCGAGATGGATATGATGCAAGCAAACCATGTGCAGCAGCATCCGGGCCGACTGGGCATGATGCAGCCAGAGTCTGACAACGCCAACGGGCGTATGCCCACACCTATTCAGCCCAGTTTCGCTGCGCAAGTTAGAGGCCAACAGGCTGTGACAAGTCCTAACGGCGTTGCAAATCTTGGCCACCAAAACAAGGGGTTTAACGATGATCAAAGTGTCCCTCGCACAATGGTTGGAGGATGGCAGGCTGTCCAGAACAACCGACGTCTTCCTTCTCCCATCTCTGAATGCGATGACTCCATGGCATGCCAGCCCATCACCCCTACTGGTATGGAGTTTGACATCGGTGCTCAGGGCTTTGTCACACCCGGCATGGAACACCCTAATGTGACTGTCGAGCCTTCACCTCCCCACGACATGGAACATCCTAATGGGACGATGGATGTGGAATCACATTGTTCGGCTCACTCAGCCGATGGTGATGCCGACCCAACAACTCCTTCTCCTCGAAGGGGACATATCCGCAGTCGACACACCGTCAACAACTGGACCTGGCAGCCCGGCATGAAGAAGAGTTTCAGTATAGGATACCGAGCGGACTGTGAAAAGTGCCGCCTCAAGGTTCCAGGCCACTTTAACCACATCATCGTTTCCTAGGGGAAGGAGAAAATCATTGTGGATCCTTGTGAACAACGTTCGTTATAGGATAGTGGCGTAAGGCCATTCGATTGGAGAATCAAACGATTCAAGCGAAGGATTGTTTTCAATGCTGTTGATCTACAGGATTCATCGGCTGCGACCAGCAGATCGGAAAACACCAACTTGGTACCGCCAGTGTAAGCCTACAAGGCTTCACGAAGGGGGGATACTGCGATTGGAAGAAAGTGATGAGGAAGGAATTTGATAGGCCCAGGCTGTCCTTGTGTGAAGGACATGTGCAAGCGTGGACCAGCGTGATGAACTTGACTGGAGACTGCCAGCAGAACACGATCTTTTCATTTCACTTTGTTATATGGCGTTCCGGACACGGATTAGCGGGTTTGCGGATAGCATTTGGTCATTAAGATATTGATTACCCACATGGAAATAGGGAATCAGGAGTCAGCGACAAGGTCACCGAGACCGCCAGGTATAGATGGAAATACCAGAATAGCGATAATGTCATATATAAATAATGGAGCCGTACCGAGCTCAATATCTCACATAACATTACCATAAACGGGTGACTGATGGTTGTTGATCGCTTAATATTGAATAGATATGGTAAAGTAGGGCTTGCTCCCCTTGATGGTACATACAAGATGGTCCCCCGACGCCGTCTAATGCACTGCCAATCTACACATATGATACACTCCTTTTGGATCCCACCACATACATTCCGCTCTTTATTTCCTCGTGTTGCCATCCATTCGTCTTTCCAATTATTTTTTTATACAATTCACCAGAACTTCCACCAGGACTTGCCAGACGAGCCACCCGCAGGATCTACGCCTAGCTGGTCCAGAGGGCCTCCCTTCTGCTGGGCCTCCAGCTGCTGTTGCTGCCTCGTCTCCTCCAACCTTATACGATTCTCCTGGAGCTCGGGCTTGTCTGATGATTGCACCTCGGCATCCTCCTGCTTCTGCCCACTAGAGAAGATGCCAAACACACCCTTGCCACTTGACGTCTTTGCGGCGTCGTCCTCGCTCTTGTCCTGGAAACTAGGCTTGATGTGCTCCTCGAAATGTGTGCGGTGTGTGGCGGCGGGGAGAAGAGGTGGTAGCTTCTCGCCCCTTGCCTCGGCGGCGCGGTTAGCCTCCTCGACAAGAAGGATCTGTTCCTCGGTAGCCTCGCCCTTGATGTAGGCAAGACGGGCCATAGCGAGCTCATCGGCTTCGAGTCGCTTCTGGGCTTCGACCCATTCGGCGCGGCGGGCGCGGTTATACTGGACCATGTCCCAAACGGAGTAGACGGAGACGACACCTGCGACAACTGATGGGGTTGTCAGTGACACTATTTTATTGAATTTTTGCTTGTGATGCTGGCATACCTGTGAATATCACAATGCCTCCCACGGTCCATCGGTGCGCTACGTCAAAGAATCTCCTCGAGGCATCGATGATCCTATCCGTCTTGCTAATCTGAGCATGCTGAGCAGCAAGATGGGCCTGTCGTAGTCTCCTCACACGCTGCTCGGGCGATTCGCCGGGAATGCGCGACACCTTGGGAGCGGCCTTTGAAGTAGCGTGGGGGATTGTGGACGTGAAGCGGGTGGCGTCCTTGACACTCCTGGGACCCATCCTAGAAGCCATTGCTGCTGCGGTGGTAGTTTGCGTGAAGCGAGGGGAGCTTCACGGAGAGGAATTGCTTCAAATTTCGGGATGGTGGACCGTTGGCGGTCGTGGGTCTTCTTGGTCGTCGACTTTCGGGATGGATGGGAAGTGGTGTCATGAGATTTTTCGGGTCAGAGATGTCAAACGGCGAACAGGAGGAATTGCGGGGCTTTGATTGGTGCGGAGTAGCTTCGGGTGAGAGGGAGTGGGATGCTTGGCATGGATTGAAGACGACATGGAGAGGTTGAAGATGTTGGTGCACGTCAATTGATATTGGATGATCTATTACTACGGCCTGAAGATAATGTCTGATATGTAGCCACTCTACGGCACCATGCTGAAAAACCCCGTCACAGAACTTGTGTTTACGCAGTAGTATTTCGGGGTAAAGCAGACGCGCTTCATGACCCCTCCATCCAGCGATGCCCATCTTCCAGTGCTTTAGTATGTTAAGAACCGAGAAGCGTCGGGGAATTGCCAGTGGTAGTAGCTATTGGATATTACAACCTCAAATGGTAGGGAGGCTCATGTCTTGCGTGCTGAGTTAGGGACACATGGACGCGTCGTGACATCGCCCTAGCATCACGGTTGACGACACGGTGCACCTATATTTGACCTCACCACACTGTCCTTCAAGCACATTAGAACACGCTGCACGAAACACGGCACGCGATCAAACACAAACAATGGGTCTCTTCTTCATGTGACAGCTTCAAGCCATCAACACAATGAAAAGTTGGGATAAATCAAAAATTACGCCCCCCATGGCCCCGAAGGACAATGAAGTGCTTCAGACTCCGCGAATGTGCAATGCAGGCCTTCCACACTGAGAACCCCAAATCATGAGCTAGGATTCTCGGAACAAGGTAAGTATGAAGAGAAAAGAAAAATCATGTTAAAGGTCGGAGGGAGAGCGAGTTTATATAGATTTTGGGAAGCTGAGTTGATGCCTTGAGCCTGAGGCTGCATGGGGGCTGGGAGATTAGATGGCAGGGGCCACGTCGGTGCCTAGCAGTGACGAGCAGGAGCAGCGTGCACCTGCCAGGCAGACGAGAAGACCAAACTTTGTGCATGTTTTCATAAGAAGTTCATGAATGAGTTTGGCATGTGGTTCATTGTGAGTTTGTGGAGTGCATTCACCTTTTGATGGATGGTTTGGACTAGCGCCAAGTTAGACTATCAACAGGACCGATCAAGGAAGACCTGGGCTCTGTGACATGGTGCAAATCCAAAGAGCCAATACTTGTAAAAGGCCTCATGTGTTCTCGTTGGCTTTATGTAACACGCTACTGTCTTTTTGTGCTCTCAGATGTTGGACCTGGCAGGCACTCCAGTAAATAATCGACATATACCCAAGTTGAGGTAACAGAGATCCAAGCATCAAAATAAACCAGATGCTTTCGTTGATCCTTAGCCTAAAGTATGCCTCAAATATGCTCTGATTATTATGGCAGCTTATCCCAAAGTTTGTTAAAGTCCCGATTATTTATTAGATTACCTGCCTGCCTGAGACGTGCTTGATTAACTGGATCTAAGCTCACATCTTGTACTCTACTACTTGGCGCACTGAATCGGATATTACTCGTAAGCAGCCCAAGCTTGGCCAGAATGGCATCGCCTATCTTTGCCTTGGCATTTGCTTTATTGCCATATCACGAATCGCCAGCTCTAAGACGGCATGATTCTCTCATTATTGCGCCTTCATTGGTGATGAGAAAGGTTGACGCTTGGGCTGTCTTGTGAACACGGAGGTAGTGCCATTCACCTCCTGAACACAGTGGAATCCCGCTTGACTCGATTTTCTGTATGGTGGAAGTATGCGCTTCTTTGAAGAATGATCTGTTAGGTGGCGGAAACTATCTATAGCATGACGGCCAACCAAACACCAATTCCTGTATTGTGCCTCGCGGTTATTGGATGACTTCCATTTTCTTGACTCTTTACTGACGAGTGCCCGCGTCTTTTTTAACATTTTATACGTGTGTCAAATATGCCTTTGTAAGGAAAACCACTCGACTCGCAGCCCCGACTATCAGAAGCTGGAGATTGCGCATTTCTGTTGCGTTGTGTGTAAGAGCTTTTTCCACATGAGTCTAGACTCTAGACAACTTCAGCTGTGCAATCCTTTCAACCAATCAAACCACACAAGGTGACAATGTTCTCGACTCACCTCCAAATCCTGACCGGCACTCGCTTCAATGATTTTCCGCTCACAACTTTCTCGTCCCAAATGCATGATTTGGAAAGTGCGACAAACCCACACACCACGTGACCCGCACTTTCCACACTCGCCTAACCCCCACCAGTGCGTAGCACGTAGGGCTCCAAAACCCTTCTAGGAATTTGACAAGCCTCAACCCTCCGAAATTTCCACGCCTCACGACCCGACCGAAGCATCGACAATCGGAGCACGTTTGATCGCAAGCAGACACAATGGTATGGATACTCACGCCCAATGCGATGGACATCATCGCTCTCGCCAGCATTTACTGACCTGAATTTCTACAGGCGATCAAGCACAACCAGAAGCTCGTCAACAACCGTGAGCAACACCCCACGACAAAGCGATGTGATATCAAGGACTTCAGCGACTGACTCCTCATATAGACTTCCGCAAGGATTGGCAGCGCCGGGTTCGAACCCACTTCGACCAGGTATGGCGATACCCCGACGAGAGAACTCGATTTTTGGAAATTTGAAAAAAGGCACACAAATATTGACTATTGGAATAGCCCGGCAAGAAGTCGCGGAGACGCACTGCTCGTCAGGCCAAGGCTGCTGCCCTCGCTCCCCGACCTGTCGACAAGCTCCGACCTGTTGTGCGATGCCCTACCATCAAGTACAACCGTCGTGTCCGCTCCGGCCGCGGTTTCACCCTGGCTGAGCTCAAGGTATGATTTTAGCGATGCATCAGTCGAAAAGACCAGATCTGACACACTCACAGGAGGCCGGTATCCCCAAGGCTTTCGCTCCCACCATCGGCATTGCCGTCGATTTCCGCCGACAGAACCTCAGCGAGGAGTCCCTGGCCGCCAACGTCGCCCGCCTCAAGGCTTACCAGGAGCGATTGATCCTCCTCCCCCGCCGATCCAACGCCCCCAAGAAGGGTGACACCAAGACCGACGTCTCCAAGGTCGAGAAGGCCTCTCTTGTCTCCTCTGTTCTCCCCATCGCCCCCACCGACATCGCTGTCAAGGAGATCAAGAAGGGTGACATGCCCTCCAACATCGAGGCTGGTGCTTACCGAACTCTCCGTGTCGCTCGCGCCAACGCCCGATACGAGGGTGCCCGACAGAAGCGTGTGCGGGATGCCGCCGAGGCCGAGACGGCCAAGAAATAAACTTGCAAAAAGGGAACTGGTGTTTGAGGGTTTTGCTCTTTGCGTCTCTAAGACAGGGGCAACGTCGGTTCGAGGCTCTGATGAAAGGCTTGGCCGGGTTTGGAGGGAGGATACTCTAGGTCCAGCTCAAGAAATTTACTGCATGATCACCGGCTTGTTCTGTAATCACTTGGTCAATGGATGCATTCGTGCATATGGTGTCTCAAAAGTTATCCGTTATGATTCCAACTTGGCCCAATGCTTCCACTGTAAAGTGACTTTGTCTATCAATCGCCATCATTTTGTGCACGTCTATTCATATGCTCTAAGACTAGTTTTCTACTCCCCTGCTTTGCCTGTCAGCAACTCTGTACCCTGTCTAATCAAATTTTGCAGCCGACTCAGTCGTGCCGACTCAAGAGTTTCCCCATTCTTGACAATCTCCGTGCACAATACCAAGCAATTCTCCCTGTCAACCTTTGCCATGTTTGCCTTCTGTTTAGGATCAACCTGCTGAGGTTCCAGAGCAAGGCCTTCAGGAATACCTGCGGGGATTTCCGGCTCGCCAGCCTCAATCTGAGGTACTTGATCGTTTGATGTCGCTTGACCGGTCACTGCATGGCTAAGAGCGTCCATAGCCCCAGAAACAGCAAGTACATTGGCGATGACTTGGGCTCCATCCTTGGATCGTGACATGAGAGCAAAGACAAACCATGCTTCAGATTTCAATATAGGCCACTTTTCCTGGGTGATGAGGAACGAGAGAATCTGGGAGAGATCATGCTCAGCATAGAACAGACTTCTCGGCTGTGTCTCATCGTCTGGGGTCCATTCTGGAAGAACCTCGTCGACAGGCGCCGTATGAATTACACGGCATACAGTAGCAACACTACGCGAGGCCTCGAGCCTGGTAGGTTCTGTGTCAGAGCGACCAAACAGTGCGATGATATCCTGGACAGTTGTGTGCTTGTTAGAGGAACCCTCAGCTTCTACTGTTCTGGGCGTGGCGACACGATGCACATTGCCCGCGCTGTTGACAAGAAGCAGGCGAAGAAGTGATACAGCCGAGAATTGAACTTGGGGGAGAGTGTCGATGGTCAATATTCTGGGTATACTTGCAGGTTCCAGCAGATCGCCAAGCAGCGGCTTGTTCTGGGCAGGAATTGCGAGGTTCTTGAGGAACGAGAGTGCCGAGTGAAGCAGTTGGGCCTCGGTTACCGAAGGGTCGGAAAGGAGAGCAATGAGGGGAATATGAGCCTGAAACTTTTGGACAAAGGCTGTAGAGGCCTCGTCTGAGCGTGAGAGATTACCCAGAGCCAGGCAAGCTGCAGACTGAAGAATAGCATGTGACCCTTGCAACCATTTGAGAAGAGATTGAGGCACGGAACTTTCAAGGGGATAGAGCGTAGCAAAGGCATCATTTCCAGTCAGATCGGCCAGCGTAGTAAGCAACGAACTGCAGAGTTGTCCCAGTTCCTTGGCTGTCTCATCATCATCAAGCTCTGCATCGAACTGTGTGTGTGCGATGTAGAACACCTTCACGAAAACATCCAACTGCTTTTCATTGAGTAGCCGCTCTTGCAAGGTTTCATTTGCAAGATAGTTCGCTGCGGTAGACACAAGAGCGAGGAAATCCTCAATGTCGGAGCGGAAGTCAGGGCTGGCAGCGAGTTTGAGGAGGGTATAGGCAGTTTGAGGGTCTGCAACGGCTGTCTCACCATCCTGGGCGATAAGAAGGACAAGAATTTTGCAGAAGTAGGTGATTAGAGGGTTAAAGTTGGCGAGATTGGGAGACTGGAGGAGTGTGATGAGATGGCTGCTGAGTCTTGACTGCGATGCGAGGAGTTGGGCGGGTTCTATCAACGTCAGTATTGTATCTAAGAAGTCGTGAATGAGGGACTTACCGTAGTCAACAATGACATTATAAAGAACGGGGATCAAGTACGGAACAAGACTCTCATCTTGGAGATGGTTGATGAAGGAGACGATATACTTCCCCTCAACAACTCGAGCTCGGTTTTCGTCTGTATCAGCACAAGAGTTGCCGGTAACACGCAGAGCCTGAACCTTGACACCATGAGCTTGCTGTTCGCTAGAAGCAAGGATATCAAGAAAAAATTCGAGGATTCCAGAATCTCCGTATGGTATTCTCCAAGCCACTATGAGCAAGTTAGCGACACAACGAATTTGCGAAATGCTTCGGGTTGTCCTCACCATCTCGGCTTCCATCACCCAGGGCCTTGGTTATAGCTTCTAGCGAGGCCGGATCCTGTTTTTTGAGAGTTTCCAACACAGGAGACAGCAAGCTTGTCCTTTTTGAAACGGCATCTTGACTTTCGTTGGCCTTGTCATACGTATCTGGTGACTGCCCGCTACCCTCACGCTGCAATAGCAGAGTAACATCTTGAGGAGTTACTGCCATGTTGTCAACCCTCCTTCGAAGAAGTTAAGAAAGTTGTTGTAGTTGGATGTTTCTGGTGGTGAGGTTAACTTAGTACACAACCACCGCCTATTGTATGCAGTGGAATAGGATGCCTACAATGGGAATTCTGGGTGAAGTCCTAGGCGTAGGGTAGGGTATGAATAATGTGAAGGCTTTCTTTGCTAAACTTAGTTAAATCTCGAGAACCACGTGAGAATTTCAATTCCTGATCATAAACCTCTTTTTTCAGTTGGCAAGTTCTCACTTTCATTAAGGGTACTCATTGCGGTCAGCTAATATTCTACTCTGTGACCTCCATCGCGGGGCAGAACCCGGTGAAGCTCGGTGAATCCCGGTGAACTATTCCGCTACATGCCCGGCTAAATTCCGGTAAAACTCTTCATGCCGGTCGGTCGGAGGGTCAAAATTCCGACCTCGGAATGATCCGCACCCGCCGACTTTGCACCCGGGGAAAAAGTCGACGGACCAGCAGCCGTTTCCTCGCCGCCATCACGATCCTCTTCCCCGTCGCGAACGTGGGCCACTATTCAACATCGCTTCTCAGCGATACCTCGACATCTCTCTCCGTCACACCTTTCTGAGAATTACCTCTTAGTGCTAATAATCCTTCACAATGGTATGCGCGCGCATTATCCTCGATCCCGAAACCCGACGATGACTTTTGCCTCTTGAATCGCTGGCTTCGGTATCCTACAACAGCACAGCTGCTAACATTCCCTGACCAGGCGCACAAGTTTGTCATCACAGCCTTCTTCACAGGCTCCCGAATTCTCGGCCGTTCCTTCGTCGCCGCCTATAAGCAGGCTCAAGCCGCTTCGGCATACCAGCGAGCGCAGGCCAAGGCCGGTAACACATCTGGCGGTGCCTCTCTCTCATCAGGCATGACCCTCGACGAGGCATGCAAGATTCTCAACGTCAAGCCCCCGGCCGGCGGACAGGCCAACGTCGAGGAGGTCCTCAGTCGGTACAAGCGACTGTTTGACGCCAACGATCCTCAAAAGGGCGGCAGTTTCTACCTTCAGAGCAAGATTGTAAGAGCAAAGGAGCGATTCGAGCGCGAGATCGGTCCTATACGGGAGAAAATGGAGCAAGAGGCCGATATCAAAGAGGGATTTAAGCCCAAGGTCTACAAGGACTAGACGACCCCCTTGAAGTTGAAGGACAACAATAGTCCTGGAGAAAATGATGCTTGTACGATTTGGCCACGGAGTGTTCTGGGCCTCGTAAAGGAGTTCTGGAGGATTTTGGAGAGGAGGGAGTTTCTCCGTGTAAACATGTACATCTTCACTCGACTGCGGCATGGCACGGCGTTTATTGGGTTATCAGTGGCGTGATGAGCCGCCCGAGGTTGGTTCTTAGACGAAGAAAAAAAGACAGACGACCTATGCTATCTTATGTTTAATACAATTGTACGATATTGAATGGAGCACTTAAGAGGACTCGTTGTCCTTTGTACGAGAGCAAGATGTGCCCAGTTGTATTGGGTCAATGTTAGGGCTTGCGAATGAATAGAGTTTTTGAAATCAATAACTTGTAAGGTTTCAAAAGGCCAGATGACAACGAGGGTGCCAGTCCAAAAGTTAGATTGAAAGTAGGGATGTCTTGACTCAAGACAAAACATCATATATCTCTAGTAAGTTCTTAGATCTTTGATCATTCAAATTAGAAGTTGAGAAACTCCTTTCTCGTGAATGACTACAATGAAATGGTCTCTTTATTTAAACCCAGCTGAGCCCTGATATCATGGAGAGCGTTGTATTGCCAGCTGAATTGTCATGCACATTTTCTTTGTTCTACTTGGCTCTTACACTCATCATGACCGCCGCCTGACTCACTAAGATTGTCTATCGATGTTTTCACAAATAAGTCTATCGGAAATGAAATACATTTTGATACCTGCCCACCTAATTTCTGCGTCTCATATGTCCTCGCTATACGTTATATCTAAAATGAGATGCGGGCTCTGAGCTCGCGTGAACGGTGACAGGCGGCGAGTTACGTCTCACAAACCGGTTCTCGCTAGTCCTTTGAAGTTGGGTAACCAGACGCCGACCAGTTTCGAGGACCTTGCGGTACATGTCCTGGCGCTTTTCCGAGCCAACAGCTCGCAGCTTCTGAGCTTCCAATCAATCACTAGGCTTCCCCTTCTCCCAACTATCACATCATATACGGAGAGTTCATATCACGAGGGCACAAGCTCTGGCGACGTTTACAAACAGGATCCTACGATCACAAAACGTCGATACAAATCGACTCTCATATTGCGAGATTTACAGCAACAACCACGATCCGAAATATGGCTAAATGATAAAAATAGGGCTTACTCTAGTCTTCTGATTAGTGATGATAAAGTCTGGATTACTCTGTGTTGTTTTGAGGACTTTCAGGCTGTCTGAGTAAAGAAACCCTTCAACGTGAGTCCTTGTTAATGCCCGAGGTAGGATACTGGTAGTGCAAACAATGCAAAAAAGCCTTCAAGATTAATAGATCTGGTAACCCCCCTTAATTGAATGGTCATATGGGTGCGAAATTACACTGATTCGATTCTGACTACCTGGGTATCTCTACCCCCTATTCCAACCGGAGAAGAACATCAGCATTAAATCCAACCGCCAGAATTCCCACGCTGTCTCGCCGGCTCGCTCTCCTGACTATAGACACTCGACCCGTACGCATCGACGATATCATTAATGGTATTGTCGATGGGTTCTTCCGGAGAGGCCACCTCCTGCTCCCCTTCCTGCCCGAGCCTCAGACCCAACTGCAGGATCCGCGACGTGATTCCATGTCTCCCAAACATCCCCGGATATAATCCCACAAGTTGTCGGCTGTCATTCGAGATGTCAAAGTACGACTGGCTCCCGCGTGCAGTGGGATCGGGGTATGGTCTCCCGATGACCCGGATGTCTTTGGCCCCGGGTTTGTGACTCCCGGCATGTCGGCGGCGGTACATCAAAGTAATGTAGCCGAGATATAAGAGAATGGCGGCGGCGGCGACGGTACCAATAGAGATACCGGCTATTTGTCCACCGGAAAGTGAATTATTCCTGGTGGGTGTTGGAGACTCAGTCTCCTCTGCAGTGGCCACAGATGCCGTATCCCTTACCGTAGTTGTCTCGAGCGTAGTGATCGACTCCGTAAACCATGGAAGGGTACTGCCTTTTTCAGGGCCTGGCAGAGTTGACCACCCGACCACGGGCTTGGTGAGGGTAATGCTGATGGACGTGATGCTCAACGTTTTTGTGACTACGTTGATCTTGCTGGAGGATTCATCGTCGTCGTTGTCTTTAGTGGAAGTTGGAACAAGGTGAAGAGACGTAAGCACGTCAACTAACTCGGTTTGAGAAGGCTTGAAGTGTACATGATCAAGGTCTTGTTCGGCGTGGTTAACGGGAGGAACTTTGAGCGCTTGAGCGTTGACCTCAACGTCGACGTTGGAGGCGATAGACTGGGCCTTGTATTCGCTTCTCGGGAAGCAGACATCAGTGTGAGTATACTAGAAACAAATAAATTCGTAACTTACCTATCATCAGGCCCCAAGAGCGAGGTAACCTCGCTTTCAGTCGAAGTGTCACAGCAAGAGCATACGGCTTGGGCCGGCACCACCGCGGCCGCCAACATGAGGAACTTGCTAAACGACATGTTCGAAAGTAACCTTGCAGCGAGATGAATATTCGAATGTAGATGGATTAGATAGAGACGCGATGGATGTTGAGATGGCTTCAAATACAAGCAAAGGAGACCGGTAAGGAGCAAGCAGAGAGTTGCAAGCAGATTTCTTGACGAGAGAGCATCTTGAGACTGGATCAACTTTCGTTTGTGAATTTGGGCCTTCCGTTTTCCAAATCAGAGAACTATATATGTTTGTCGAACGGCTTGAGTGAACACACATTCGCTGTCGGTAGCTCTGTGTCAGTTGTTTGCTGATCTGTATGACTGTTTGCCACGGAACTTTGCGATGGCTCTTCAGACGCCAGAGCTTTGCACATGTATTCACCTTAAATGCGAATCCAAGTGGACGTATTAAAATTAAACCTTTCCTAGCTAGCAAGTGATCATTTGAAGCAACATCACTTGTGTCTGCCGATTGATGTTGTAATACTGCTAACGCCCTTCACTGTGAAAACCATGGCATTTGACCTTAGAACTCTTCACGCTGTTTGCCCTTCCATTTAGGGTCATTGCAAACGGCCGAGCTATATCCCTCAGCATATCTTGACCCGGACGCCTCACCCTCAGTGCCTCGAACCCCCAAATCGTATTCCTGGTAATCCCCTGCCCAGTACCTCTGGTTCAGGTTCTCGTAATTCGGAGGCGAGCTCCCAGGGCCGAGAGGCCGTGGTACAAAAGTAGTCTTCAGTTCTCTACTATCAGTGTATCTTGAGACTGAAAGCTGCGATCGCGAGGTATCCCAGCCTGAACGTGGGAACGGGCCGTTGTCGAGTTGGATATTGATGTTGTTCTGGCTGTCCGCAGGACGTGGACTGTGTCGACGTCGTATGAGAATGACCACTGCAAGGAAGATCAGTGCTAGCGCAACAATGATGCCGACCCCGATTCCAATCCACTCGACTTTGGATAGTGAAACTTGCGCAGAAGCAGGCACTTGAGTCGAAGTGGGCGGAATATCAAGCCTTTGGGTGGCTGAAGAAGATGCAAACCAGGTGCTGGTTGGTGGAATTAGATCATCGATCGTGATCGTGCTAAACATGCTTCCTTCACTGCTGCTGCTTGTTTCGACATCCGATAAGGTAACAGTGGAGAATTCGTCGAGGGGGTCGGGGTTCAAGATTGTCCTTATAGCATCGCTAACGTCGATAGAAGAGACTAAATTGGAGACCGTTGTCTCACTCCTCACATCGGATATATATATTGTCTCCTTGCTGGTCCTAGTGGTCGTGCTGGTCATGGTAGTTGTACTAGTCGTGGTGGATGTCACTCTCTTCGTGTGTGTGCTGCTGGGCCAGACATTAGTCACGTTAGACTCATCGAACCCGGCCGGGTCATTGTCCTTGGGATCAACAGTAACAGCAATAGAAAAAGTACTGTAGATGGTTTGATCAGAGGGGAACGACTTTAAAGTCTTGCCATCTTCGTCGACGATTACTCGAGGCTCATTTCGAGCGGGAGGCGAAGCTCCTTCAGCGTGCTGGTACATTGTAGGACCAGTAAATAGAGAGATATAGCACTTGAAATTAAATCCAGGAGAACTTATGTCCTTGAGAACTTTGCGGCAGGCTTATATATGCTTAGATGGCGAATAGATCAGAGGAATTGGAAGGTCTTGCGTACTGTCAGCCGATCTTAAGGGAGCTGGAACATAAATCCGCCAAGGTTGGAGGGAGTCCGTCCGTCGAAAAGGTCGCTGGAAGGAGAATATATAACTGCCATTCTAGACTGATTCAAAGCGTAGCAGGACATTGAATGAATATATAGGGTCATTCGTTGTGAGGTGTTGGATACGGGCGAATAGATATAACTGTGAACAGGTTTATATAGGATGGTTTCCTCAGTGATCGGTTATGGTAGTCTGTGTAACTGTATAGGGGTCTGTCATGAGACTCTGTATACACATCTACATATAGCGTTACCGTATCACGCAATCACTCTCTTACGTCTTCCTCCTGACCAAGCCCTTCCAGTAGTCAAAGCTATTCTCATCACTCTGCAACGACCAGATCTTACCCGTCGGTCTCCCATTAGACATCTCCTCAACCCTCAACATGCCCCAGTCACGTGTAATTCCCAGCACACGCGCTTTGACACCGCCTTCCGCCTCGAGAGTGACATCCTGTTTTGTGTGCAGCCAGTGACGGTAGTACCGTGTTTCAAGGTCGTGCGAGAAGCCTTCGCGGAGGAATTGGGCATAGATAGCCTCGATGCGTGTGAGAACGCGGGCTAGTAGGGTTTCGAGATGTATTTCAGGAGCGCCGGGAGGAACAAGGTCGGAAATGGAGATTGTGGGACGAGGGTTGGTGGTGTTGAGGCCGACACCAAGGATGATTTGGTAGTTACCGTCAAAGTAGAGGCACTGAGAGAGAATACCGCCGACCTTTACGTAGTGAGGCTTATCCTGTGACTTTGTAGGATCAAGGGCGTCTAAAAAATGTTAGCTTTGCGCTTCCTAGAAGCCAGACCAGGACTTACAAATATCGTTAGGCCACTTTAGCTTGATGGGAATGTCTTCGTAGCCATGGTCGTAAGACCGGACAGCCTCGACCATAGCAATAGCTGTGATATACTGAATGAACACCACGGGACGAGTCACGGCGAGGTGAGCCGGGTGGTTGATGACAGTTGAGTAGATGAGCATGCCAGGAGGAGCAATCCAAACGTTGGACCCGCGGCCACGACCAGCAACCTGGGTTGTGGCTGATACAGTGAAGCCGGTTGGGAGTTTTGACATGATTTTGGGGTTCCTGATATTTGTTAGATTCAAGTCTCAATTGGGACTTCAGGGGTTTAATACTTTTCAAGCATCGTGTTTGTGCTCGTCACCACTTCGCCATACATGAGCAAGTTACCCCAGTCTCGAGCAGTGGGCTCAATCTGTCGGTAACGCTTCAAACTTGAGAAGAAGAGACCATGATTGAAGTGTGGTGTGAGTTTTGGATGAGGGAGGCCCTTTTCGTGGGGATAAATCTTCTTGATAATCTTGCTGTAGTCGATGCTGCCATTCTCAGAGATGTTAGAAGAGCCATTTGTAGTTTCAGTCAAAGACTGCTGAAGGCCTTCGAGACTCCAGATGGTATCTTCGTTCTGGATATGGAAGGTATCGGTCTCTGCTCGGACCCATTCCTCACCGTTTTCCTTGTCGATAATATCGCTCCAGTCAGATAGTAACTCTGACACACCTGTATCACTGATGGAGGAAAGGTGAAGTCGTGATAGCGACGGTATTCCCGTATCATGAGGGCTGACCTCGAGACCGAGTCTGGTCAGACATCCTTTGAGAAAGTTGGCTCGATCCTTGTCGGCAGATGCCAGTTTACTGACCAGCTCGTCGTAGCCCGGGACGGTCGGCTGAGGGTTTAAGTTGACCGCAGCAAATCTAGGGGATATCAGTAAACCTGTCCGTAGCGAAGATGAAGAAGAGATGGAGTCCCGTACTCTGGATGAGGTCCAGTAAGTAAAGCTTTGCCGTCGCCAACTGTACAGAGGACAACTGCTGCCTTGCCATCTCCACCGTCGACATCAGTCTCTTCAACATAGGAAGCCAAAACCTCAACCTTCCTGTCTTTAACTGAAGCAGCATCAACGAAGATGCCACCTCCATTGTAGTAAGAGATAATCTCGGATGCCACCTCCTGCTCGAAAGCATTCTCAGCCACGGCAAGACGCACAGCCCTGGCTCCTCTTTCGCTGCGATACTCAAATCCCTTGAAAGCACCGCCTCGACAAGTTCCAGGGAAGAATCCAAGCTCCCTTCTTCCAATGACCTCCATGGGGCTGTTTCCAACCTCGAACTCGCATCTTGAGGTTCCGTAGTAGCCACCAGCACAGAAACCAAGGTACGAACCGCCTCGACGAACATAGTCGCCAATGCGACGGTTCCCCTCACCATTCAAAGCCTGGCAATAGCCGAGATCGCCACCGCCTGGAAAGACAAGCAGAGCGCATGTTGATTGCCACGGCTCTTTGAGAATAATGGTCTCAGTGATGGGAATAACGGCATAGTTGGGTCCCAGCAGGCGGCGGAGGGACCAGATGCAATGCCGGACTGACTCAACGGTTGTGCCGAGGCCTTGAGTGAGTTAGTCAAGTCAAGATGGTAATGCTCAGTGCATAGAGAAGAAGTCGAACCTGTATAAACAAGCACATTAAGTTTTGCCGGGGCCATGGTCCGTGTTGTGCGGGTAGTATATGATATGAATAGATGCTTGTTCGTCACTTGACTTTTGCTGGATCTCGCCTCAGCCAAATCTCCGCCTCGAACCACCTTTTAACCTCCTTCAACGACACACGTCGAGAGTCAACTCAACTACCGCGTGATAAAAAAAAAGAGAAAATGACGAAAGAAGAGAGTAACGCGCAGCAGAGCGCAGAAGCTGAAGACGATGATGAGCCCGATGAGTGGTGAGTGAGCGTCTTTTCCGTTGAGATAGTGTCTACACCTGCTAAAGCCGAGGCCTTTTTTACCGCCGATGCAGGGACAAGCGGATCTTTAGCACCGGATGCGCAGGTGAGTCAACTTGAAGAAAAAGAAAAGAACAGAAAGAAAAGGAGATAGACACGGTCTACTTGAGTGGTTTTACAAGTCTGCGCCGTTGTTATCCGGTCTTTACCTTTTCACGCTCTGCTCTATTTTGTTGGGGAATGCCTTTGCTAATAGATGGATCGTCGACTTAGATGAGAATGCCAAAATGACGGATTGTTACTTTGAAAAGAAGGATTGGCGCGCATGTGCCGCAGAAGTAAGTATCCTCTTAAAACCGCACCATTCATTGTTATCTACTTCAAGAATTATTCAATTGTCATAGACCATGACTGACAGAATCGCAGATGGAGGAATTCAAACAGTGCTGGAAGGCTCATAACAACGATAAACGCACTGAGACCAAGGACAACTAAGATGAACTGAAGGAGATGTACCATTACTGTATAAAAATGTATTCTAGGGGTCTAGACTCTGCTCCTTGCAAAAGATCACTCACAGGATCACAGGTGCTCACTGAATGAAGGCATCATGACTATACCCGCACTGTACTCACACTGTCCCAACCGGACTTTATCCACCCGTCACAAATTATCACTATTAGCTTCACCAAGCTTCACAAGCTCAAGCTCGCCCATCACACTCACCCATCTTACCACCATGATCCCCCGCCGGGCCCTCTCCGCCGTCCGAAGGCTCCCCATCGCCTCCAGCCGTTCAATCACGCCCGTTCTACGATACTCCACCGAAGCAGCAGCAACAAAGCCCGCCACCACTTCAAGCTACACCAGGAAAACGAAGCCAGACGTGACGCTGCAAAAGCCCGCGCAGGACGTTACAGAGGTGAACCAGGAGGATGTCATAACGCCAAAGGCAAAGCCATATACCGCCAAGGCAAAGCCTGTATCAGCTGCGAAAACGCTACCCGCTGCGAAATATACTCCTACCTCAAAGCCTGCCGACAGCAAGGCTCCGAACCTAGTCAACCCTCACACGGCGGCGCCTGTCTCCGAGAGCACGTTAAGTGAGACCAGCGAGGTCGATGCCGAGAACACGCACGAGATCAACTGGGAGAAGAGCTGGTATGGCCTCGGAGCCAAGCCTGTCACGGTCGAGCAGAATGATGTTCTGTCACGGCCGGTCGATCCTGAGGATGTTGAGGTTAAACCTGATGGTATTGTCTATCTGCCAGAGGTCAAGTACCGAAGGCGGCTAAACGAGGCGTTTGGACCTATGGGTTGGGGTATGGTGCATCGTGGAGAGGTTGTAGTTGGCAACAACATTGTGACGCGCGAGTATGCCCTCATTGTCAACGGCCGGTAAGTTTCCCTTTTCTCAGTACTGTGAAATCGCAATGGCTAAGTCGCAACAGCATGGTTTCTCAATCCCAGGGCGTCAACAACTACTTCTCCGCCGAAGGTATCCCCGCCGCCATCGAAGGTGCCAAATCCAACGCCCTGATGCGTTGCTGCAAGGATCTCGGTATCGCCTCTGAGCTTTGGGATCCCGTCTTTTTGCGCTGGTTCCGTAAGAACTACATGGAGGAGCGCTGGGTCGAGCACCAGGGCACCAAGAAGAAGAGGACCTTTTGGTACAAGAAGGGTCTTGCTGAGGCAGTGTACCCCTACAAGATTGTCTAAACACTTGGTTAGACAAGCTCCCCTTGTAACTTTACCTTCTCCCTTTTGTATAGAATCTCGACCGAGTTAGACGAAAAAGACGGATTGTAAGATATAGGATTATGGATGATGGCAGGAGATGTACGAAAAACATAACGGCTTTGGCGCATGGAGCAACACTAGTTATTTGGGGCGAATGGATGGATCAAGGTGTAGCCAGACTAAGATCTGGGTTTTAGAAGAATGGGGATCTGTACACCAAACTCCCCATCTATAGATATGCATATCCATTGTTGGAGTAAGTAATCCTCCCCAAAACATCATGTCGGGGCCCATATCATAAAACACCAAAGTATCATAAGCATCATGTCTAGCAAGAACCAAACTCCTGCGAAACCCACTTCCCAGAACGAAGTTTCTACCTTGCCCTTCCAGAGGCGCTCGCTCCGCCTCCTGGTGCAGCATCACCGCCCCATCCCCACGGTACCCATGAGCCTGATGCATTCCTAGTGCCAGCTCCCATGTTCCTCCTGCGGACTGGACGATCTTCGTCCGAACTGGTCTCGGCGTCGATCCTCTCAAAGTCTGTTTCGCTGCGGCTCTTGCTTATACCGCTCCATGCGCTCAGTCCACTAGGCGGTCGCTGAGTCGGCTCATCGTCATCATTTTCGCCGTAGGCCATGGAGGGAACCCGGCGAGGGCCTGCGTTTAGCTGCGCACGCTGAGCTTCGGTACGGAGGTCCTGCGCTTCGCGATCGAGTGCTGAGAGTAAAACGTTTAGTCGATCGCGCTGGGCTGAAATAAAGTCCATTCTGGCGCCAGACTCGCGAAGATGCGGGGGGATTAGCGCTTCCGAGTTGGTAGCTTCTCCGCCGACTGTCCTGGTGCCAGCCGATTGTCCGCCTGCGTTAGTGGCAGCTGCTACAGCGCTGGAGAGCAGACTGTAGAAATCTGTACCGGCGCTGTTGGTCCCAGTCCATCGCGCCGCAGGAACGTTAAATCGTGACAGAAGCGACTGCGTGTAGCCTTGGTTGGTCTCGGGAGGAGGCGATTCGGGTTCAGAGGGTGGAAGGCCGAGGACCTTGATTTTGAACTGCTCAATGGCGAGCTTGAGGTAAGTTATGCCGGCTGCAGTCAAGCGCTCATGTGCGCTCGCAATGAAGTCGTCAATCTGCGTCTCGTTCTTTTCAAGCCAAGGGTGGACATATTCCTCGTATAGGCGTCGAGCGCCTTGGGTCTGGGGGAGGATGAGGTAGAGGAGGAAGAGTAAGCGGAAGTAGCCGTAGAAAGGAATCCTGGGGTTGCGCGTCAGTATGCGAGGGGTCGTATAGTCCAGAATGGGGCATACACACCATGAGACGATAAACCAGACCCACGACTCAGCGAGGAGACCGATGCTGAGTACGACCCAGTACATCAACCATGGCGTCAGCTGGGCCGGATCATGTGTCTTGAGCGCTTTGTAAGATGCGAAGATGGGGAAGAGAAAAGTCGCAACGGAGCTATTCAGATGAAGCCGACAGTCAGTGAATCAGATCCATTGGAATCGCGAGTCGATTGCTGCGGTTGTTGCAGTTGCGACTATGACGCCTCATGACGATGGGTAATAAAGCTTGAGCTTACGATAAGAGCATAGGAAAAAGGTCAAACATGGCTGCGACGTCTCGAGGAAAAGCTCGTGTTTGACTGGGAGTTGAAGCTTGAGATATCGAATAAAGAGACCGACGGAGGGGGGGATAACAATCTCCGAGAGGTGAGGAAGAAAAAGAGAGAAGAGGTTGTAGGTGAATAGGTAGAGTAAGGTAGGGTACCTAAATTAGTTGAAGCCCGATCTTCAAATCTGTAGCTGAGATATGGATGTTTGTGTGAGCGGGTCAGTGGGCGCCGAAACTCCCGTGAGCGGGGGCGGGGCACTTTCGCGTGACGGGAGGGTGACGGCCGCTAAATGACGATGACCCCACTAAAGATTTAGTGCTGCAAATCGAATCGACGAGTTTGTCTTGGGCTGGAATATCACCTGAATCAAAATTTGAGCCTCGTGATGGAGTCGGGGCATAATGACCCTTCTTATGCTGACTATTTATGGACTGTGCCCTAAAATGAACACTGTTTTCTTTGTTGGGTATGACTCTTCAATTCTATAAAGCCGCGTCATGGCTGCGAGTCCTGCCAAGTTAAAGACAAGTGTTTTCATATTCGTGGATGATTATTCAGGCATTAAACACTCACAAAAGCCTACTTTCAAAAAGGCCACTGTGGTCTTGCCAAAACGTATGAATAGGCTCTGTAGCCGTGAGTGCGGCCGGTTGAGGACACATTATCGCACAGCATAGTCGGCTGACTCGTCCGCCTGTTGTGCGTGAGTAATTAAAAACACCGACGAGACTGATTACAATCAATTCAAGGTTATATACCATCAGAGATAAACAAATTCTAAGCTGTTTCAATTTTCGGCATTGATATTGCGGACCGGGACAAGTCTCTGAAAGTCCGCTCCCGAGAGGGCCAAGACTGGTCGGGCTTGGCTGAATTTGTCTGCGACTCACCAGGACGATTGATCTCTCAGCTCAGCCCAGTTCTCACTCGCAGGACATACTCTCTACTTCGCACTCCACTCTTTCGGAACATCAAGGCCGCGACATTGAAGGCGAAAGCATTCAGTAGCACCTCGCCGTGCAAGGACCATCATTCAAGTGAGCGGCATGATATCAGAACCCGAACTGGCTATACCACGTTGACATCCCCTTCCGAGCTACCTCTCTCCTTACTATTCTCCCAATATAGTCTTAATAGCACCACAAATCGATCATATGCGCCCGATCGTAGCGGCACAGCCAGACCCGGAGGGCATAAATCGATTCTATCTCACAACAAAACGATGATACTCACCCACAGGATGCATCACAACCCACGACACATGAAGGAAAGGAGGCAGGTATCCAAGTAGCTATCGGTTACAGTCTAAGGTACGACCTACCTGTGAGATCCAAGTCTATTATCTAAAGGCGCACATTCCTTTTCAGGTCACTAAATGGCTTCGGTAGCTAACACTCGTTGCGCATGATCCAAGTCAAGCCTCGGGTACCTCGTCGATCTTGTAAGGGATGGCGATCTTGATCGTTTCGACAATATCTAAAATGTCGAGCTGTAGGGTGTTAGAGCGGTTCAACACGTGTCACAAGCTTGTCGTGAGCGCTGTCTATCTTCGTGAGATTCAGGCTGGTGTAGTAGTTGATCGAGTTACTGTACCTGACAACAACAAGGTCTATGTGTACTTGTCAGTGCAGAAGCTCGAAAGCTCCAGGGTGCTCATAGTATTTGTAGATCCTTGTTCTATAACTACTAGATACGAGAGACTAGGTCCGCTCAAGCCTTGTGCATTTCGTTGAGGGCGTAGCCTTGACAGAAGCCCTTGATGTGTCTTAAAGCTCTAGCACATATATACTTATTACGCTATTAAATCAGGCCTCAGCATATTACTCCCACTGGCTAGGATTATCGCTAACTGTTTGTATATCTATATATATCTGACCAACTAGGTAGTTTACACCTAGCTAGTTTACCCTACAGCCAGACTTGGTGCTTGTCGCTCTATGTAATTCTTACCTGCGTTCTGAAATGGCTTCTATGGGTTTCTATGAATTATGATTGTTATTATTTATATAAGAGGATACTTTCATTGATCAGCTATGGATCAGTGAGTATCCCAGCGTGCTTGAACATGCAATTCTCAGCCTAGGCCATGTCTAACCATTTCCTGTTGTGTTGAAGTAGGATCAACAACTACATCAATAGCAAGACATGCATTAAAATAACAATGGGATAAAAGGGTCTCCATACACAAGATATACTTGGTTACGATAGACGTCCCAAGTCAGAACGTCCACATATCTGTAGGAACCCATTGACCCGATAAAGAAACTAACGATTTGGAGCGGGACGTATCGACGGAACAACTGAACAAAGATACATGATATAATGGTATTGATCAAATATGCAAGAAACTCCTCGATCATTTTGTAATTCCTAGAACCTATTCATCTATGATTTGTAGTCCAGTTCTCTTTCAACCCAACAGGACATAATGGCGCCCTCCGATAACCCAAAATATCTGCCAACAAATCACATTTTCACGCGACATTCAAATCCTACAATCCCATTACGTGTATTGCATAGCCTCAAACACTCAAACATATCCAGCGAAGCCATTCCCAAGTGCTCATCAGCCTCTCGCTCCCCCGCGGACGCCCGACCCGCCGGAGCCCCGGATAGATCGGAGGACCGGACCCACCACCAACACACTCGTTTTGCCTTGAATTCAGCAGGAGTTTACCCACCGGAGCTGAAAACACTGACAGAGTGGATGTTATGGAGACTGATTGCGTGAGTTGACGTCTGCGACCCGCGGAGTCGGGATGGAGATCTTGTTCTCCTGTCCCGACGGGAATCCGAGATTTAGATCTTGAAAACCTGTCTCCTTTCAAAAGACGTCAAGTCTCCTGTTTGTTTCCCCAAATATAAGGGATATGATAGCACATATTGAGTTCCGGTTTTGATAAACACCAAAGAAGGAAATCTCGATAAAGAACATTACCGTATATCCGACTTGACCGAAAAGTTTGTCAACTTCAAGCCTTGACGGGAAAAACAACAGCAAAAATGAGCATGTCAACCCTGCCCAACGGGCTCATCACGTTTGGTCCCGATGCCAACTGTACTCTCGATATATGTCCTCTCGAAGCGAGTATCTTGCGATACCAACCCAACATTCCCGCCAATGCCGTATTTATCGCCGTGTTTGGCTTGTCCATGGCCATCCACGCCTTTCAGGGCATCAAGATGCGGACATGGGGGTTCATGTTGAGTATGATGGCGGGATGTATACTCGAGATTATTGGTTATGTGGGACGGCTTATTATTCATAATAATCCTTTCGACTTCAACGGGTTTCTAATGCAAATCAGTATGTGTTTCCAACTTGAACGTTGAGGGCTGGATGGACATGAAATGGTTTCTGTTAAGGGGAATGCTTTTACTAACCTAAGACAGTCTGCATCACTGTAGCACCCGTCTTCTTCTCTGCGGCCATTTATGTTCTTCTGTCGCAAGTGTAAGTTCTCTGCATTCACCTAGGAAGCAACCAATTGACCCTCCTCAGCATCAACTTCGTCGACCCAAACATTTCTCGATTTCCTGCCCAGTACTTTTACTATATCTTCATCCCCTCCGACATCATCTCCCTCGTCCTCCAAGCCGTCGGCGGTGCACTGTCGTGTGTTGCCTCAGATCGAAATGCCGTCAAAACTGGAGAGCATATCTCCCTTGCCGGCCTCATCTTCCAGGTCGTAACTCTCATCTGCTTCTGCGCCTTGTTCGCCGACTACGTCTTTAAGACCTCTAAATCGAGCTCTCGATACCGACTCAACAAGTCCATGGCTATCTTCCTCACCTTCTTATTTCTCTCCACCGTCTTCATCCTTATTCGATGCGCCTATCGTATCGCCGAGCTTGGTCAGGGCTATTTCAGCGCTCTCTTTCGAGATGAGGGTCTCTATATAGGTCTCGAGTCCTGGTAAGTGTCCATCGTTGCCCACGATATTCACATGGGCTGCCGCTAACTATTTATAGCATGATGTGTGTCGCCGTCCTTCTTTTGAACGCTGGTCACCCTGGTTATGCTTTTGATGATCAGCAAAACATCAACGAAAAAGACCAAGACCAGACTTCATAATCCTCGTCGAGCAAGACACTGTCCTCGAGTTTTTACCCAGGTCGGATGCAGAGCGATAGATTTTGTAGGTGATCTGATGATCAATCCGACCGAATAACCTTGATGGTTTCGTTTGTTATACCCAGTGTTGCATTTCAGAGTGGCAGTGTATAGGAGAATGGCGTTATATGGTAGCTGGCATTTTCGCTGAGAGGATGCAGATGGTTAATAGATCAATATAAATGTTTCGTTACTCCCACAATACGACGATTGTATCCACCTAATGCAGCATCGCATAACCTTCCCTAGGACTTAGTCACTAGCACCATAGAGATCATCCCACGGTTTGGCAGAATGGTGAGATCCAAATCGCTACGCTCGCCAATGTGTTTTTACCTTGGATAGCGAAATGGGGGCAATTATAAGTCGTATCGTAGACCCGCCACCTATGAGCTGACTCTCAGAAGCATACAAAGACAAGGCTAGAATTCGGCTGATTCGTTCCGTTCGCCTCATCCTAGGCTTCTAGGGAGATTCTATCTCACGGTTCATGTGAAAGTCAGGCCATTTGGACCCTGTCAACGGTACAGACGAGGGTGAAAGAACCGCGGCTGCATCTCCAGCGCCGCATTTGAATGCCGGGGATTGATTGCTATCAGATGCTTCTTTGAGGGATGGGACGACGAATAAATGATCAAGTGTGACTTCTGCATTCGCCCTGCACCATGCATATGCCAGGTTGTCGTGGCTACATATGATAACCAATATCCTTCAAGAGCGTGAACATGCTTGGGCCTTGATCAGATTAATTGAGCAGTACTGGATGCTGCAGTTTTATGTAGATCGACGTAGTCATGGTGCAGCTGCAGACGATCACGGCTGTACCCGCTGGGATGAGAAGGCATGCTGGCTATATCCCAGAAGTCTTTTGAGGATTCGTTCGAGAGCGGACTGTCGAATGAAAAACAAGGCACCTAGGGATGCTTTGGAAGGTGTCGAGTAGTTCCCATAATACGGCCGGTTCTTCATGACAACTCGAATGTTAGTTTTTTTTTTTGGCCCGTCCCGCAACTTTCATGTTAAGTTGAAGACGATACAGACCCGAGAAAGACCAGCGGCACTCTAGATCAACGCACAACAACACGTCGGTCCGGCAGCTGACGGTAAGTAGATCGATCGCCTTTGTAAACCCCGCGTCGCGTCGCGTCTTGGGAAAGGCCAAGTTCATTGTTTGTTGCGATTGTTTGCTTTGCCATGCACTAACCCCGCGTAAGTGGGCTGTAGAGATTAAACGGAGCGGGTGGCTTTGCCAAAGATGGACGGACTCATCAAAGCCTAGATCTGAAGCTAAGGCGTGGACCGTTCACCATGCCTATGCAGTAACTTAGTAGACTGCGTGAATAATACTGGAATGAGCATAACTCATGACCGCGTGTCGCCTTGTCCGTGAGGGGAACTGCATCACGAGAGCAGATGGGATGGATATTTGCTGTTATGCGGAGATTATGCTCGACTGGTCGTGTTAGTGCGTGCAGGGGCAGGGGCCCAAATACCTGGGATCCTGGACTAAGTCAGGGCCTATTCCATCATGAGTTGAAGTCGCCGACGATGACGCAGACGATCGAATGAATTTCGGTAGGTATGGTAGATTGGATTGCAGAACAACTTTTTGAGGTGAATCTGACACCAGAGGGTAATTGTCAGGCTCGGTTGCGTGGTTTCAGCAACAGACCATTTCCGGTGTGGCGTAGAAAAGCCCCAGAGACGTCAGAAAGACGGGCACATTTCATCTCAGAGAAATGAGATGTAAAAGTGTATAATAACATCTGAGCGTTGTGCTAGATCTAATAGTGAATAAGTTAACTGGCAGTATAATTCCTCTGCTTGAATAAATGCTAGCACTTAGGCGGGCAGGTGTCATAACATCGCATCGAAAATTCCAGGGCCATTCCACAGCCGCCGCACCGGGTTTGCTGGGGGCTAAATAACATCACCGTTACCACCGTAAACGAAACTCAAGTTATTGACTGGGGTTGTCAAGATTGATCCGTAATCAAATCGCCTGGAAGCTTTGAAGAAGCACGGTATGTAACATGGTAGCAGTCGACAAGGCTGTTGGACAAGGCGCCTGGACTGATAGGGCTCGAAGACCGAATGTCATCATGTCGGTTGTTAGCGAGGCGAGCCGTTAGGCGGTCCCAGCGAGTTGGGAGAGAAACCGGGGTGACAGCTCTACACTCCTCAGAGTTATGATCAGCGTGAGAGAAAAGAGCCGATGACTAGTCGATTGGGATCGCCTAGGCCGAGCTGAACTGTTCTCAAAACCTTCAGAATAATCTCGCCTCTTTTTGTGGACAGACTGTGAGTTTAGTATGTTGAACTTGGATAGCGCCACGACGGCGACAATTAGCTCAAAGGCGTCTGCCATTAACGGATATTTGAAGACGGTGGACCGTTTGTGTAATAGTCATAACATTGACACCGAGTAACATGGACAAGTGAGAAAGGGATGAGTTAGTGGCTGCTGATGACGATGATGGACAAGATTTTCCGCGTGTCAGCATACTCCCAGCAACTTTGCAAAGGCAGATCCGATTTACACGATGTTACCTTTCCAACCTGAGGCAAAACCCATGTGCGCAAATGCAGACCGAAGCCTGCAGACCAACCAAAACACCCCTCTTCCCCTTGTTCGTTGCAGCCAGGATGAGAGGCTAGGGCCAGAGAGGGAATAGCTTCAGGCACAGACCTGTTATTGGCTCGCGGAACAGCCCTCAACGTTGCCGCCGACTAAGGGAGCTTGAGCTGATAGGGGTGCGTCTGACTGTCGGAGTTAGCGAGCGCTGGCCGCAGAGAAGCGCCTTCGAAAGGAAGTCCGAGCATCGGGGATTGACTAGTCATTATAGGCTCCGGTCTTCTTCACCATGGCACGTATAGGAAGGGAAGCGGAGTTATCAAAACATGGGCGCTCACGACGACAGCTCTTGTAAATATTTGAAGTTGAATGAGGGCTCAAGACAGTAGCAGTTTGCAAACCCAAGCAGCGGTAAGCCTCATTGCGGCATGCCATCATTGTGTCTCAGGGCCAAACGAACACCGACTGTACTGTACAGACAGCATGCACAATGACAGCTGCAAGGCGCTTGATCATGTGAAATGTCTTCAACAAGTATATGAATTATCGAGAGCCATCTCCGTCATAGGATCTATGCGGCCTCGTCGCGCTGAGTGAGATCGAATCTCGGGTATTGTTTGGTGTAATGAGTGGTGTATTCCCATCTTGTTTTTGATGGGGATCCTCTCATTATTTAATGATTAGCCATTTGATGTACAGAAAGACATGGCATGATGAGGTTGGCTACGCCTGCAAGATGAATCTCGAGAAAAGAAAAGAAAACTCCTGGTCTGGGCGTAACTCAACAACCTAGGCGCACCTAGGTGTATGTGGAACCGAGCACAAAGGGGCTTCGCGCCTTTTCTTGTTCTCGCAAAATAACCCTAGACGGGCTGAAGTTGAAGTGCAGGGAGACTGAAGATCCGAACACTACTAGTTGAAGATGTCTGGAGTAAAAAGAAAGTAAATCGCGAATATTAAGCCGTGATTCGTCGAATGACAAGTTGACCTTGACGCGAGCAGGGACCAGCGATGTAATAGCATGCGAGTTGTAAGCCAATGCAACGTCCTATCGCCTGAGTTGCAGTTCGGGAGGACTGGATTCCGAAGGCGATCTTGTTAACTCAGGGGCTCGATGGTGAGTTTCGTTATGGTTTTGCGTAGAAAAATGTCAGTGATAACTTACAATTGTTGGTTCAACTTTTCCAATATTGACTTTGGTACCAGTATCGGGTTGACATTCGACTGGGGACAACTGCAGGGGCTCTGATGTAAGGTTTTGTCATTGGGTGTTAGAACGGGCGGTGGAAGAATCTAAGAGTAAGTGCTGATGGGTGAGCAAATGTGCACTGCAACGCTGCAACCAACATCTGATTTGACGCCAAGAGCCTTGGTTCCAAATATGATGGAGAAAAAAGAAAAGCCTCCTGCAGAAAGCACTGCGATGAGCATATGGGAGAACATTACCCAGTTCTCGTTGACATTATATCGAGCATGTAAAATCGATAACCCTTGAAATCTACAAACCCAGCGGTATATCCAGCGGTATATCCTGCCAAGTCAAAGTTTTGGCTAGCAAAAAGACGGACAACGGCTGCGATCCGTTCAATCTCCATTCGTTGTCGCAAGGGGCCCTTTTTCTGTTTTGGACTTTTGAGTTTGCGTCGGCCGTGAGCTCACATCAAAGTGAGTTTAGATGGATGTGATGGGGCCCTGGACGTTGCACCCGTTGCTGCACTAGGGGACGGATGGCACGAGACGGCAATGTGACCAAACACCGTTCCTTGCAGTAGCTTCTGCAACGGTTGTTCCTGTCCGGGTGGAGAAGGTCTCAAATCGCAAAGCTGCCTGCTTGGAAATATGAGCCGTTGACCCCTTATTGCTGTCGAGCCAAGAATGGGGGCCGAAGCGCGATAAAGAAGATTGATGAGATTGTTTTTATTGTAGTCAGTTTATTCGTACGCGTCTGTGAAGCGTAGGATAATAAAGCCAATGGAATGCTCAGCATGGCCTTTTGAAGCATGATAGGTTGCACCTCAAGAGCTGTGACGAATCCTGGTTTCGCATCAACGTCAGAAGCAACAGCCCAGGACTTTTCCTTACCATGATCGAAATTCGAGACTGGGCGTCGGTTCTTTCTCCGGTCCCTTGAGGCGTTTAGATACCAAGACGGAGGAGGTGGCGGACGGGTATGTAAGACGGGAGAGACCTGGCGTTTGCAGAAGGCAAGGCAGTCTCCCGTTATCCGCGGCTGAGCAAACGTGGGCAGAGAGTCCCAAGTCTGCAAGGAACAGGGTGCCCAAAGCCATGGACCTTTCGTGTGAGACGCGCATGGTTTGTGGCGGGCTTTCTCATTGTAATCTAGGATTTGATCATTAAATTGGTACACCGGACATGCGTAGCACCTTGTGTTCACTTAATAAGGAGTAAAGCAGACGATCGAACATCATGTCACCAGCGTGCTGTGGTCTCCTTTGTGATGCTCAACCCATGATCGATGAATGTATGGTATGGGCATCTCGCCTCCTGGTAGAAAAGGAGACTCCTATCGGGCTTGATTGTTTGCTCTGACGCGTTGTTGATCTTGATGAAGTCAGGGTGACATAACCAACATGCACAAGACCGCAGAGCAACAACTTGAAGAATTCCAGTGGTTGTCATTAAGTGGGTGAGGTTGGCCCACGATCTGTCGGGTCAGGTTCCATGTTGAAAATCATCCATTAGTGGAGGCCTTCCACTGTCCTGGGCTCGGCAGTCCACTAGACACCACTGAACCGCCTGTGAGAATTTTGAGTTTGGGCTCCAACATACCCAGTTTACAGGGCCTTGGCAGTTACCGTTTGGGCCTGTTCGCTCCTTCCTCCCTTGCCGCACCATCTCGAACGGCCGGTGGATTTTCACCCCTGCATGCTGTTAGCTGCACACCCTCATCTGTCCGTCCCCTGTGCCTGTGCAGCAGGTACCAGCACGCTGTTCATCCCGTTCTCTCAGGGCTAGGTCGTGCGTACTCGGTTTTGTGTACTTCGCACTGAGCTTTTTAGCACCACTTGACCAATTTTATGATCTGGTTGTGATCCTTGTCAACCATGAGCTATCGTTCCATTCAGGGCTGCAATGCTAGAATCTTGATGCTACGGGATAATTACTTGAGCTTTGGAGATCTCATATCTTCATAACGGAGTCAGAATAGTTTCCTGCATCGGTACCTATTCCCCTCAGATTGATCAAAACCAGGTAGAATTGTCCGTGAAATAATACGCGCCTGCTGTCTTTCCCGCTATCTTTTCCCCTTTGCGACTAGCTTCGCTGTCTCCACACCCCATCTTCCCCTGTTCCCTGCTCACACCCCACCTCTCATCCCTTCCTTCCTTCGCCCTGACGCCCTGTCAGTCTAATTCCCCCTTCAACGTGGTTGCCAATTTCTCATCCTATCCAGAAAAGCTTGGGAACCTAACTTGCTGGTTGGCTCAAACACAAATCGTCTCTAACGGTCTTCTTTCCCGTTTGTTCGTTCGTTCGTTTGTCAAACTCATTCTTTCCATCCGTTCGTTACTTTCGTTCACCGGCATCTTCAACCTCCTTACCCATTAGGATCACGAATCTCGTGCTGGTCCAGTGGTACCCCGGATTGATGAAATCAAATCAAACTGCCGGCCAGGAAGTTTCCATTTGACAATCCCTTTCACGGACTGCGTCGACTCGCACCGGTGGCCAAGTTCTCCCTTCAGATCCGCAAACTAGAATCAACCCAAACCAAACAGGGTGTATTCGACTCACCACCTCTCAAGCCTGTTAGCGGAAAACTCGGTTGTTTTGCTTTGTTCATTCTCCTCCGTCGAGTCTGAGACAGCCTCCTTTATCCGCCGAACTTGCCTCTTTCTCGTTTCCATTTCTGGACTCAACGCCCGACCCGTCTTCGTTTGACCACCAGTCGGTTACCTGCTTTCTCCTCATCCCTCCTACAATAACGTCTGGTCTGCCGTCACCCGTCTTCGGCCTGCAGCAAACTTTCAGATTGCACGACCACATCATCTTACGAGCTTATTGAAAGACGACCAGTCCGACGACAATATCACCGTGCGAATCCTTCGAGTACAAGCAACTCAGGCCTCGCGTGCCCTGTGTGACGACTAGTCGTTTGACTATTGATAACCGTCGACCTCTATAACGACCTGAGTTTTAGTGCTCAAGGTCTTCGCTTAGGCAGCTTTCGTCAGCTTTATATCCAAGCAGGTACGAAACGGTTCCTCTTATTCGATTCCTGACCGATCATTACACTGTGAACAATACCCATCCTGGTCTCAGGTCTAGGCCGCTTGCATTGTCATTCAATAATCGAGCCGAAAGCACACCAGCTTGACTGGAACAATTCCCTCCCTGAGACTTCATCAATCTCGCAGACTGGTCAATAATAGTGCTAACCAACGTAGTGTTCGAAGCAGGATTGGTCCCGTTGCCAGTCTAATTCGACCTCATTGACATTTATCGACTGTGATGAACTAAACGCTTGTGCAAAGTATTTCCTACGACATTATCTTCTCATCGAGCAGTTACACCACCTCGCTATCGGGTATTATCTATCAACATGAATCGATTTCGAAACAAGAAGAAGGGCAAGGATGACCTCGACGCCCCACGACCCTCGGTCGAGTCCGAGTCTTCCAGCCCCTTCAGAATGTTCGGCAAGAAGAAAGCTCAAGAAGAGGAACCTAAAAAAGAGATTGATCTTGCTACAGCACTCCCTTCAACAGACGATTTTCGAACTAGTCTTTTAATGACCAATCTCTCAGCCCGATTTTCTATGCTACGCGAGCAAGATGACCCAAACACCAAGGTTGGAAAGGCCCTCGACGACAGTGTTCTTTTCCCTAAGAGGCAATCGAGAATGATGGACTTCGGCTTCGCTGCTGGACTGGGGGACATCGCTGAGGTTGAATCTATCCGAGCTCCTTTCGCCCGCTCATCCATGCAGTCAAATGATGATGCCGCTTCGACAAACGGAAGTGTCATGGGCCGCTCGAAGCCCATTGAAGGAAACAACTTGTTCGGAGGTAGGCAAAAGGTTTACAAAATTGGCTCCGGAGGTACCAAGAGCGGTGCTATGAGTGGTCGCGTACTCTACGGTGACGACGTCGCCCAGTCAGCGTTTCAAAAGTGGCGACAATCTGAGAAGGAGAGGCAGTCTTTTGAAGACTTGCACCAAAGCGAATCGAATGAGTCTGAGACTGCTCGACCAGAATCTCCCGCACAGCCTGACTATAACCCTAAAAGGGAGACCAGCTCAACGACTTCTTCCGGCCCGGCAGCTCGGGACTCAACAGCTGCTAGCTCTATCAGCTCCTCACAACCATCTTTTTCAGTCAAGGATCGAGAGTCTTTCGCACATACATCCCGCACCGCCAGCCCGACACCGGGAATGGAGCGAAGTGTGACTCGGACACGCCGACTATATGAGCAAAGCTTGAACCAGGACCTCCAGGACCAGCAGTCGTCTGCCCTCTCGAGGATAGACACATTGTCGAGGCGCACCCTTGGAAGCAGAACGCCGGACCTAACACCTCCCGTTCCCTCTCCTGCCAGTGCTACGTTTGGAGATCGATTCATTACCCGTTCAGTCTTGGCTAAGGCGAGTGCTCCTAACTTGCGATCCTTCAGCCCTCCATCCTCATCCCAGATGAGTCCTGTGGAGCCCATGAATAAATTCCCCAGCCTGGACCAGAAGGCCTTCGGTGCTACACCTCCTCTTAGCCCCCCTATTAGTGAAACCGGGGAAGCCCAGCCTCTTGATCGAAGCAGGGTTGTTAGCAGGACGAGTAGTCAATTTGATGAGTCAAGGTTCGCCCAACGACAGATGCAAATGCAACAGGGTCGTGAAACCCCCACCAGCCGATTCCGCACCGGTTCCAACGCATCGCTATCAGCTCCTCGCTCTCGGTCTTCTTCTGCTCATCGTCCGCGCTTGGAGAAGAACGATTCCGGATCATTCAAGACTGAGCCTACTGTCCAAGAAGAAACCCAGCCTTCCACCTTCTTTGACGACGACGATGACGATCAACCTGCTCCTAATGAGCCGCCCCATCCCGAAGTCGCTCCACCACCACCGCCCCAGGTTACTGTCGAAAGGCCAGCTGATACTGAGCACCCGGCTTTCAGACGGTCTGCGCTGCCAACTCCATTGGCTATTAGCGATAGGCCTGAGAGCATGACAGCCAGCTCGACAAACGAACCCCCCAAAGACTCACCCACGTTAGGCCCCGCATCTGGAGGGCTGAGTGGCATGGTAAGGCAGCATTTACGATCAGACAGCGGCGCATCGTCTGTTTACGGAAGTGTGCCCAACGACATTGATCTGGCCTCGCGATTCCCGCCTGAACGCCCTGATGCCCAGTCTTATGAGCCAAAGACAGTTGATTCCAATACTTGGGAGTCGATCGAGAGAGATCTGGCCATGTCAATTGATGGCAGTGTGACAAGTCCCACAAGATCTTCTGGCTTGATGGAAGCTCAGGTATTGTCTGGGCCCAGCTCCGCCAGAAACTCGAAGCTTGACAAGGACCCCGAGGAGGCAGAGGAAACAGATGATTTCGCGCGTCATCTCGCAGATGGTGCACGACGTGTGAGGGAGAGACTCACTTCGTTTGTTGAGGCTGATAGCAGCGTTCCAGCACCGGAACCTCCTCCCCTGTCTGAGCTGCCTCCTCCACCCCGTCCAAACGCGTTGGGTATCTTGAAATCCAAGTCGAGTCGTGGCTCTTTGGTTGACCGAGGCCGATCAGACAAGGAAAACGCCAGTCAGTCAAAAGCAAAGAAGCTACTCGGTCTCCGCGGCTCATCTCCCGCCCCAGCCGCAAGCTCTCCCAGACGTGGCTCGTTTGATCTAAATGACAAGCCAACTCAATCTCCGGAGCAAAAGGATGGATCAGACAACCAGCAAGAACCCGAAGAGAAGGAGGGTGCTCACGCCGGCCTCAAGGCTTTTCGACAAGCTCGTCGAGAGCTCCAGAGGATGAAGGAACTTGAGGTCCAGCAACGTTATCAGGGTCCGCAAGGGCTGCAGAAGCAGCCTCTACCTCCCCCTTCGGCTCGCGAACGAGCTCAAACCACTGGTTCGCGACCACCGTCACAGGAACGCAGACCACCTCCTCCTGTAGCCTACAACCGTATACCGAGCGAGGAAGCTAGAGCCAATGCTGGTTCTCGTGCTGGTTCTCGCTCCGGATCTCGAGCTCCTTCTGAGCGCGACCGAAGTGGCTCCGAGGCAAGCAATGGAGGTCGGTCTGGCAGCCGACCCCCTCGTCTGAGGAATGGATCCGTTCCTCGTGAAGATTACCATGGACCTATGGGGTCTCCAGTTGGACTTAACGGCAAGCCTCGACAGGGCCCGATGATGAGACCGCCAATGATGCCTGGATCAGACATGCGACGCTCGCCACACATGCCGCCCCAACCTTATCCAGGCAACGCTTCACCAGGTCGCTTCAACCGCCCAGAGAACAGCTTGCACATTCATCCTGCCCATGGATATGATTCTGGTCAGCCTTCGCCGATTTCACCCCTGAATGGTGCCCCATCGCCTCATGGTGCTCCGTCACCATATGGCTTCCCTGGTCATGGCCCTGGCCCACAGGGTCCCCAGAGACCGTACGGTCCCCCATACCCAGGCGGGATGATGCGAAATCGAGATATGTCAGAGCCTTCAATCAAGTCACCGACTTCGCAGATGGGCCATCGAGATGGCCTTCGAGCCGGACCTCTTGGTCTCAATGGCGGTGCAGCTTCAACGCCTAATTTGCATAGCAACATGACTGCTCCTCCTTTGCCCCCGATCAACCCCCGACGCAAGAACACCGGTACGCTTGGTGACGCTCCGATGAAGGCCCATCACCTTCCCATGAACCCTGCCAATGGAGATGAGCATCGTGGCGGATTCCGAAGCGACGACGACGAAGGTGCTGGCATGTACCGCCAGAGATTGCGCAAGGCCACGAGCGAGGCGAACGGTATGAACGTACGAGCTCGATCGATGCAGCAGAATCCTCCCCCGCCGATGGCTCCTCCGCCTCTGCCTCCTAGCATGAGCAGCAACGCACTACCCGGAGGCATGATTTAACGGTCTCAACAGGCACCGTTTTCTTCATCTTTTCAATTCGATTAATCCATTTTTGCCGGTAGCATGAGACTCACGACGCAGATACCTCACGGCCCTTTTTCATTTTCATTTTCATTTTCATTAAACCTAATCCCAGCGCCGTTGACGGATAAGAAAAGTCGCTTTCAACGGGCAACCGAACATTCATGTGTATTTCCGGGGTGAAGGCTTTGTCACTCCTTGTACGTTTTCTTTGGGGGATAATTCAATTCGGTCTTCGATGGACAGTGGGAATCTAGTATCAGGCGCAAACAACCCGGGCTGGCGAAATGATCGAGCAGGTCTTTGATTCGCATAGCTGGCGTCGGGGCAAGGTGTGGAAGGAAAGAACATGTCTGGAAGCAGAATGGAAAGGAACAAGCGCGCATGCATTCATTCAACAGGGCGGGAGGGGTGTTTGGTTTGTACGTATAGGATTGGAAGCAGACGGCCAAAAGGCGCAATGAGGATACCACGTCAATTTACATGACATTGACCAAAGCATTGTCGGCATTGCAAATGATCACTCTATGCTGACTACTATAGATAAAGAGGTATTGGTGTTCAACGGTAGACCAGAAAGACCGTAGAGGAGGCAATTATTATATTATGATCGGGCACGACTGTCTCAAGGACCTCTCTCAAGTGACTTATATGCATCCAATCCCCATTCTGGCTGTTTTGTCGCTCATGACTCGCTAACTGGTCAACATCTTGAAGCACCGTGATAACTTGGCCAAGAGTATCATCAACCAAGAGGAAATTCTTCTCTCGTTCTTGTTTGGCATGCACAACAGTTCCGCGGATGTCACAAATCACTGGGGATCATGTCGCGACTACTTCGAGGCATGATTTTGAGAACCACTGGGGTTTGTGGCTATGCCAAAGATTGTACGTCAATCCTTTGTCTTCCCTTGACCCGCCTCGACGTATATTTGCTACGTGTATGCGCTGATCCAAAGGCATGGTTGCGTGGCAGCGGCGAAGCCAGGTGAGGCTGTCGCGCCTCACTAGCGATAATAAGGTAGCTTATATAAATTAACGTCCGTTCTCTTGTTGCCGATGCTACATCCCGAGGTGGTGCCATTGTGTGGGCTTTACATCTATCTAGATGAAAAAGGGCCGACGACAGGTGAACCCACGGTTGGTGTTTTATGTAATGAAGGAATTTCTCGGAGGGGAGTTGAGGCGGCAGATCGGAAGAGGTCGGGACATGGGGCAAGCAAGATTTTGGGGTTGGTTTTTTTCTGAAACAAGGGTCTAGTGAAGGGTTCAGTTTGGTGGCAATGGAGGCGGCATTGGAAATATGCACTTATGATTGGCGCGTCTTAACATTCACGATGGACTCTTGATTATTGAAGTGCTAGACCACACAAGCGCCGGGCAAAAAGAGGCCGAGAGTGGGTTGAGGATTGCAAAAGTATTGTAAAAGCCTTTGGTATTCTTGTCTTTCTAATTCAAAAGCCGCCAAAAAGACCGCGGGTATCGATATTTGTACAGTAAAAATCCGTGAATCCGTTTCCCGTTCGTCCCAAAAACCCCAAGACAAGCAAAAACGTAAAAGCAGCAGTAATAGAATGGTTGAAAAAAACGCCCTCGTAGTAAACACCTGACGTCATTCCTTCCCTTGGCGCCTCGCGATACGCACCCCGCTGAATGTCTCAAAAGAGGACAAGAAGCAAGCCGCGTTGTTGAACAAAGCTTCCGCTGGTAGAAGAGGAAAAGACCTGAGATGAACCAGTTGCTGAAACAATTTAACTGGAATGCCGGCTTCAAAAAGTTGCAGGGTATCAATCAAGTTGAAGTAGTGAAGAAAGGTAAAGGCGATGACCGAGCCAAAAGGCGAATGTAGAGAAGAGAACAAGCTCCAAGCGAAATGGATGCACCATCGTTCAAGTCGTCAAGTTGTCGTGTCTCGTACGAGCGAGGGTCCAGACTCTCATCTCGTGGTGTTGCAACCTCCAGCCATAATGCGAGAATTTAACGCGTGCTGGAGAGAGAGAACATGGTGGTCGAGACGTCTCCGTGAAATAATTTAGCACAAAGGGCAGTTGCTGCACTGCTTGTGGCCGCAAGCGGTGCAGGTGGTGCTGATGACAATCATGCCTCCACACTGGCAGCAGTACTCGTAGGCAGGCATGTTGGTGATGGTAGTGGTCGGTTGGTTTTGGTGTTTTGGTGTAAGTTGGAAGGAGCTTTGGAAAGATGAGAGTTTGTGTGAGTTGATGATGAAAAAGATAGAAAGAAGAGAAGCTCGAAAAGATGGAGGGAGGAACAGGAACCTAAATAGTCGCAGAGAAAGGAGAGAGAGGCAACGGAAGCCGCACACACCCTTCGTCCTCGGAAGTGATAATCGGAGGTAGGGCGGATGGATGAATGAATGAGAGAAAAGAATGGGGGCGGGAATGGGCTGGTTTCGGCATCTTCTAAGACGGGAAGAATCCACAGCTCGATTTTTAGTTTTTTATCACCGAGGACCATGGATCTCTGTCACTCGGAGCCTCAGGCTAGAGTGGGCAGTTGCGTACAAAAAAATGGTGGTGTTCTCTCTCTCTCCATCTCTCCGTCTCAAGTCTGACTAGGCTACTAGGTTGACTTACACGCTGTCTTGGCTTGTCCGCGCTAGGCAACCCTTAGATTCAAGGTTCCCTTGGCTTGGGTTACATTCGCGTCTCCGCCCTTTTGACACAAACGCCCAGGGTTGGGCCTGGATGAGGGGGAACTTGTACCGTATGAGTGGGTGGAAGATCTCAGCCGCGTCTCTGACTGGCTGGAGAGGCAAGGCGAAGACATATACTTTTTACAGTACGATATCAATATCTTAACCTCTCTTTTCTTGTTGTCTTGGGTGGCTTACACCGATGGCGAAGGATTGTCAGATTTGACAAGATTGACATTGCAGATGCTTATTGTACCCTCTACAGATGAGGATCTCAATTTTGAATTTGTGAAAGTGAGAAACATTCGCCTCCTTCTGATTTGTGAGCGGCCGTTTTTGCATTGTGGTCTGCGGCTCAGGCTAATTTAACTCTAGACCCTGGCGTCACAAGCTAAGGTCCTCCCATGTTGACTTCATACGTCATTGTGCCATGACGATGTGTGTGAGTGTGCGAGCAGAGCGGCTAGCCTTATTGTTGAGAGAGACACACTTTGAGGAGAAATGAGAGACGCACAAGAACCAGAGAAACAATGAGACATGGTGACGAGCATTCAAGCATGAATCGAAAGGACAAATGGCCCCGGCCAATCTGAAAAAGGATGATCCATGCCATTGAGTCAAGCGCTTGAATCAACAGGCAAAGATCCCCCCGTCCATTTTTCTGAACCTCCACGTTCACAGGGCCGCTAAAGAAAGAGAGAAGAGCGTCCAATCCCCAATCCAATCCAGTCCATCCATTCCATCCACTCAACACCCCCGTCCGTCATCTCCAGACGAGGCTAGCGACAACCCCCAATGTCTCTCTCTATGTTTTGTAAAGGTTGTCTTGTAATATTTCAGCTACCGTTCCCCATCTGCATCCGCATCCGCAGCCGCACCTATGCATAATACCTTGCTGTATATCGACCCACGCGGAAGAATCCCAGTGCATCCGAAAAAACTGACGACGACGTCGTCGTTTTTGTAAGAAACACAAAACTCAGAGCTGCGCCTCTCTACAGAGCCTGGCCTCTAGCTGACAAGATCGTCAGTGTACAAAGGCATCAAGATCAGGAGGGTCCCCTCCTTTCCGTGGTCATTTGCGGGGTAAAAGACTAAAGAGTCACTCACAGCCAAAAAGTCAAACCCATCCATCTCACTGCCGGCCGCCATCTTGCGCAAATTCCGTGTCGATCAGCTCTGAAACCCCAGATCTTTTCGCCCCTTTGTGCCCAAGAGTTGTTGTCTCGTTCTGCCTTGTCTCTCGCAGCCAATGCCCCCATCCAATCCGGGCTTTGAAGCTTGTGCAAGCCTCAGGCTGAGGCCCTCGCTAGCGGCGACGGGATGACGCATAGCTGTCGGTAATTTACAAGTGGGCAACGAATCGGGTGTCCTTGAAGAGCAGGGTCAAACGTTGAGTCTCTCTTTGGCTGCATTGGTTCCATTTCCTAAGTTAGGGTCCAGGCGATGGGCCGACCACACCCCCGCGCGCCACGACCGGGGGGAAGATCGAGTAGGCTATTATGAAACAGTATGGGGTAAACACTTTGATATTTGATATCTCTCACCTCTCACCGTCGAGCATTTACAAAATTGGGGTGACAGCGACGCGCGCTTTTGTCTCTCGGAAGAGGGAAGCGAAAGGCCTCGGTCTAAACCTCCGGTGTAAAAAGCAACTGCGGCTAAGACACAAGAGGCATTTTTTGCTCGTCGTCAAAAGTGTTGATGTTGTTGACGGTGATTTCACATGTCTTTTCTTGTTGGTGCATCTTACACGTGGAGGCTAGCGGAGATGCCAATGGTTGATCCCATCTCCGAACGTCCGACAAGAGGTTATTGCCAGATTTGTTAATTCGACGCGGTTACTATATTTATGTCCATGTTAGTGAAATTTTGGAAGTAAAGCAAAGTCGTTTCATTCAATATGTATCAATTATTAGTTTTCGTATCTTTTGGGACCATGTCGTGACGTCGTAGTAAGTGCAATTCAATGCAGCTGGCACTTTCCCTGTTGGTGCGGCAAAACCTAAACCCTTGTGAACCCCCAAACTCCCTTTCTAATCCAGCAAAGCAAAATCCTCAACTCCAAAGCACAATGTTCCATTCCGCTATTCCATCCCAATGCATCCTATCCCTCTATAACTTGCCGGTTCAAGTCAGCTATCCGAACCTAAAGATCGAGCCGTTGTTGGGTTCTCGCGTGGCTTCGTAGAAATACGCAGTCGGCTGGCGACGCACAGGTTGAATGGGAACAAGTTCGTGCTGCGAGGGTTGAGGCTGAATCTGGACTTGTTGACCGTACGCGCTATCGTCATACCTCATGACGTCCCCGGCGATTCGTTGGACGGTGTTCTGGCTAGTGTTCTGAACACTGTTGCGAATGGTGTTCTGAATGGTTTCCCGAATCATTCCAGGCAGCTCCGCATGAGGTTTCTCTTCAAGTGCATCAATACGCTTTCCCAGGTCGTCAATTGCTTTCAACACGGGTTCATTGTTGGTTCGAGGGGCAAGGCTAATAGCCCATTCCGTAAACATGGTGCTATCCGTCTGTGTTCCCGAGTCTCGAAGCACGATTCTCTGTGGCCTAGGCTCAAACGTTGCAAGCCTGTTCATCTCAGCAGCGGCCAATGTCTCATGGTCGACGTCGGTCTTCACTCTTTTCTGCGCCTGCTCGGCCGAGTGATTGGGAGCCTGGCGCTTTAACAGCCCAGCAGCTGCAGGAGGCATGATGGCGCGAGGTGGTTCGAAATACGGTTGGGCGGCACGGGGATCGTTGAAATCGAATTCGATTGACTGCCGGATCCTTTCACCCCTGTTTTCAATCCCGGCCTGCGGTGGAATCGCGTTCTTCATTCCCTCGCTACCCACTCCCTCTTCCATCTTGACTTTGGGTGCCTTCGGGGATGTGGACTCGTTTGTGGACAAAGTCGGGCTTCGTTCCTTGAGCTTTTGCGCTGCCCATTCTCGAAGACGACGTCTGTTGATCTGTTCGTTGAACTTGTAGTTGGAGGTTCCGTAGGCGTCGTAAACCGCCAATGTTGCTAACAACTTTGCAAGCTCCGGATGGTCGTCGTCACCGGCCAGGGAACACCAATTTATAAAGGTCCTGTAGAAACCGGTATCGATCCACTTGCGACCAAAGGATGTGGTCTCGATCATATGAACGACACTTTGATAGAGTTCAGAGTCCTTCTTGGCAGTGGAAGGAATGGAGGCGATTGCACGATCTTTTCTCGCGCGAATGACTTCTTGGGTTTCTTTGACAAGAGGCTTATGCAGCTTTGATCTTTTCGCAGGAGGGTCATCGACCTGGTTGGTCGCGTTGTCGGTTGCTTCTGCTTCGGGCGACATGATCACGGTGGCGCTCGCACAAGGTGAATGACTGGAAGAAGTAAGTGTTGGATGAGGATCAGGAAGCTTCGTGTTGGGGTGACTAAGGCTCTGACCCATGAGTTACGCCTCAAGACGCGACGAATGTGGATGAGTGATGATGCGAGAAGAAAGGAAGGAAAGGAGGGAGATCAGGAGTCGAGGTATTTATGCTCAAGATTTGATGGACGTCAGTGATTCACTGCCCTCCAGCCATGGATGACCGCCCCAAAGAAGAAGAAGACGAAGAAAAGAGGAATAAGGAGAAAGAGGAAGAGGAGGCGAAGAAGAAAGCGAAGAAGATGGGGAGGGTGAAGAAGACGAAGAGGGTGAAGATGATGAGGTTGAACCACGAAATTGGGAGAATTCATCATCATGGTACATGGGTATCAGTGATATCCTGCAATCGTTTATCCTTCAACCTTCGTTGCTCTCCGAACTCGAGGGACTTTCCCTTCTATGCTCAAGTGGGCTCTTTGTGCCCCAAATGCGGCTCTGTTGACGTTGCTCGGCGTCGTCAAACCTATCTGCCCCTCCAAGCGGTATCGAGGCCACAATATCACAGCGGGACCGCCACCAAGCAGCCCTAACATTTTAAGGACTTAGGTAAGGACTTACCTAAGTCTCATCCCAAGATCATAAACTATGCCATAATTTCACTGATCTTTATGGTGCATCGACCCGCATGAGGATCCCTTGTGGCCGGTGGATTGGGATAGCCTTGGCTACAGATCGTGCCAAGAGCTGCATGACCTGATATATCAGAAACATACCATGTCAGCTTCCCCAATCGCCAGTCATTCTTTTCATTCAATCATGTTATTTGCGTACGAGCTGCTTATCCCATTATATTATAGCGCCACAAGTGGTTCAAGGGTTTTGCAGATCGTGGGGTTGGTACGAAGGGTTCTGGGGTATAAATGCGAGGGTCTCGCTTGGCCGCACTTGATGTGATATCGATGTATATCCTTCTTTTACTTTTATTTGAATGAGTCACTTTTGATCTCCTTCATTTGCAAACTTTACAATCTTGGAATTCGATATCTATTCGAAAGTTACATATTGGTTGTGGGCATCAGCTGCGTTTTAGGCTACTCGAACGAAGCACTGCACTATCACCCGCGTCAACGGACCCAAACAAACCTCGTTATGGCTAGAGCCATCAAATTAATCGAACCTGCAGGTCTGCAGCGGCCTAGCTCAGCGTCGAGAGAGAGATTTCACCCTCGATGCGTCAAACTTCCCAAAGGTGCATGGCAGAAGTATATTGCACCAACAGAGTTTGTATGAACAATCTACGACCTCGCTTCTTCTCGAAGTCTCCTTAACGAAGGCATGGTTTTCTTTTCACAGACTCGATTCAACTCAAACCTAAACTCGACCAGCAACGAGTATAAGAAGTTGTTTACCTCCGCGCAGGCACCATCCCTGGCTTTCTTCCTGGCAGTGCACCCGCGAAGCAAAAGCCACAGAAACACTCGTTGCTCTCTTGAAACTCGACCCTACTCATCGTCTCTACTTCTCTCACCGCGTCGTTTTGTTGTTTTGCCGCTCAGTTCTCATCTTCGACAACTTGCTCAGCTACTCTTCAAGATGCCTACTACTATCAAGATCGATCGCGAGCACGACGCTCACCCTGGCGAGCATCACGCTCATCCCTTCTTGGGCGCAAACTCGAACGAAACCAACGTCTTGTTCCCTATGCCCATGTACCACGCTACAAGCGCCGACCTGGACAAAAGTATCACCAAGGTCCTCGACAGTCTCAACTCCGTGCGTCAGGAAATCAGCGCCATCTCAGCTAAGGAACTCGTCAACACTGATGAAATGATCACCCTCTTTGAAACTGCACGCTACATGACCAACGGGATGGTATTCAACGTTAAGCGCTACTACCACGACAAGGAAGAAGGACTTCGCACCAAGCGCGAGCGCGAGTACTCTGCCCTCGGCAAACCCAGCTGCTCCAACCGTATCAAGCGCGCTTTCATCACCGCTCGCTACAGCCTTGAGGCTCGAGTTGCTATCATGGCCCTCGCGCGGGATTCGCGTATCCGGAAGCTTCAGGATGCGCTGGACAAGGTTGAGATGCACGGCTTTGTTGCGATGCTGACGGACGGGGGGGCTGTTCCTCACTAGGCGTGGCGAATGACTTGAAGGACGCGTTGCGTAAAAGGATTCTTCGGTGGAATGTGAAACTTTGGGAGTTATTGGAACTTTCCGGCGTGGAAAGGACAGGAAAGGACATGGTATCATGTATAAAACCGCAGGCGTTGGCAGGGGGCTTGGATCCCGGGGTTGGGAACAGCGTCAGTCAGGCTTACGGAATGGAGTTGGAGGCATGGTACACATTGTGAGAATTTGCGATGGAATAATGAATTGATGAGAATTTGTCTTTATTTCCTGTGCCACGGCTGATCTCATTCTTAGGAGCGGGCTAAGGTTTGAGGCCGTTACTTTTGCGTTCAGTCTCTGTGTTTAACGTTGTCTTCAAGGTTTGAAGCCTCCTTGCCTCACAACACTCCGGCCTGGCTCACATTAGCTTCCTGTTGTGGGTTTTCTCTTGTTACCTATAGCTCGCTGCCCCCCGAGTATCTCAACGACTCCAGGTTCATAACGTCTTGCTTGGTGGCTCTCGTGACAAACTTGGTTGCTGGGAATATCGACCCTGCTTGAGGCCAGCATTGGTCACCTCCTTTGTACCAGTGAGTCGCTCTAACAAGCGTTTGAAGAACAGGATACTAATCAAGATACTTGCTCCAGGTGACTAGCGTTATCATAGCCCCCTTACAGCAAGGCGCCAGGACTTGAAATTGTGGTATCGATCGGTTTCGAATAACGACTTGGGAGCCATGGACTTCTTCGGCTGAAAGCTGGGCAGCTTTATAAGGATACGTCTGTCTCTATACCTTATCTCGACTCTTGAAATATCGAATTCGATTTGAGAAGCAGTAACAGCGCTTCGGCTGTCTATTCTGTGTACGAAGTTGGCTCCAGGTGCACAACTCGTTTCTCGGCCTCAATGAACAGACGTATGACGACAGGGAAATCACAAAAAGTGTGGGTTGTTATCCAGTGTCTGAATCGCCGGTTCGATTCATTCTTTTAGGGCTTCAGGGTTGGCTTCGGTTTTGTACACGGATTATTGTTGGCACTCTTGGTGTCGCCGCATCTGTCTGTGTATCAATCGCTCGGGCTGTTTTCGTAACAAAATACTGTCGTCTGGTTGAGCATCTTCGGTTATTCTCTCAAGGGAAGTATGTGCTCATGCTTTCAAGTACAACTAGGTCCCGTACGAGCTGGCTCGGATCGTCGCATCTAGGGACATGCTACTAATTGCATCAAGAAGTATAAACGGCCAATGGGGCGAACCACGTGGTCCGAGGGAGTATATCAGGGAATACGACCTCGAGGGGCTCGAAGGGTTCCTAAAAGAGGTCTGGAGGTAGGGTTGGATGTGAAGTCATAAGTGTAAAAGTGTGCCGGTCAGTCTGGTATTGATGTTGGTAGCTTGGTTTGAAGCCAGGCTGGCTGAAAGAACATCCGGATTGTTCGCCATCTTTTTGTTCTTTTTGTTCTTTTTGTTCTTTTTGTACAATAATGTGTGTATTCCGAAGCTCAGATAAATACTGTTCATGTCGTTCATTTGTCAATTAAGTAAAGCAAACCGTGTTCAAGGGTAAGCGCTGCGGGATGTCCAAGGCGTTTAAGTGAACAACGGCTACTTTTGCGAGAACAGCATCGATTCTCGAGAAACAGTTACCACGAAGAACTTTTTTTATTAAAAAAAAAAAAAAAAAAAAAAAAAACTTTTTCTTCGATTCAAATTGATCAATTCGAACTTGGTCTTATAAGTCGATGGATCTTTGGCAGCTCCAGAGCGACTCCCATCGAGAACCGCATCTCGATACCACTCAACATGGGCCATCTTACATAGGAAGATGATAAAGATGACAAGCTTCAAAAAGAAAAGTGCATGCCTTCAAGATATTATATGATGCGTGAGGCCCATGTATATTGTTGGTTTTTGATTCGTTGGCTGGTATTGACCGGATCAAGGATAGCTTATCTCTAGGATGATATCGCCAATCTTGGTCATCTCAACGAGTAACAAGAATCCCTTGAAATGTCTTGCTACAAGCCAACATTGGAGTTCTCGGAAATAAATTGTACCTCGCCTCCTACGTATCATATCCTCAACTAAGCGGCTATTTCCGAAGATACGATACTCCGGAAGAATCTATGACGAGATAGGCAACTTTTTGGGCATCTCTCATCTTTCTAGCAAGTCTTATCAGCTATTGGTAGAGACTTATCATGTAGCATTCAAGATCTGTCAAAACTACCGGCATCCGGCAATGTCAAAGAGGGTGTTGAAGAGAGGGGGATGTCCAAAAGTTGCAAAATAGCTGCCGCTTACGGTTTAGTCTCCCGGCCCTGTCCCCGCTCCGCTCCGGCCATACAATGTGAGACGCGGGCGCCGGGAACGAGCAATGGAAACTCAGAACCTGAACTGAACAATAAGACACGCTCTACGAATTAAACTGCGCTCATCGTTTGATTAATGAGCACACTTACCCCTTTGTTGGTCTCCGTAATAGTGGCTCTTGCAGCGAATCCCAGGAGCGGAACTCAACGCCTCCCGCTTATACGCTGCCAACGTTGACCCCTTGTCCTATTCGTTTACTGCAATTGATTTACTCTGCTTTACCTTTGAAATCTCGGAGCGTAATCCTCCATGGCTCCCGGCGGAAGGAAAAAAGGGAAAAAAGTACCATCTGGGCCAGTTGCCGACAAGCCATGTCATAACTGTCGACGTCGAAGACTTCGTTGTGATCGCTTACTTCCCCATTGCGCAAAGTGCGAAGCGAAGGGCGTTGAGTGTCTTGGCTACTCTCAGATATTTCAGTGGACAGGCGCCGTTGCTTCTCGGGGGAGGCTGGCGGGACAGCAGTCGAGTGCCGCTTTATACACCCCGGCTCGCCCTACCTCCGCTCGGTCAAGAGCCTCACTATCTTCTGTCTCCTCCCTTTCCTCTGCCTCCCCAGCTTCTTCCTCCTCCGCATCCTCCGCCGCCTCACCCTCCGTTCAGTCATCGTCACCTGCCTTTATCGCCCCGAGCCTCTCTCAAGTCGAGGAGGTAACAGAAACATCAGAAGCCGAGTCCGAGTCCGAGTTTGATGCCATCTATGGCTTCGACAATGAAATTGACGACGAGCATTATGATGATGATGATGCAACCCCCGTAGCGAGCTGTGACACGCAGCTCGTCTGTGCCACAGGCCATCCCCTGGCAACGGAAACGTCGACGCCGTGGGTGCTCGTCGATCCCTTGTACCAAGACATTACGAGCAACCACAGACAGTATCTCGCTTATTGTACGCAGCCCTCGGTCGCAATTGGTTGAAGAAGAAAGAAAGGAAGAGACATGGCTGACAAGAACTTCCAGTTGATGCGCGGCTCAGTCGAGACTTTGTAGCCTACGACGTGCCCGACAATCCGTTTCGAAACTTACTCAAATTCACTCAGGCCCACCCTCTACTACGTCAAGTCATTATCGCTGCTTCGGCCTCGCACATGTACAACCGCTCCCGGCCATGGTTGTCTTTGGAATCACTCGATAGGGGCCTTGGTCCGAGAAATTTGCTCATGGACGCTCTCGAAGCCAAACACCAGGTTCTTCGGATGTTGCCGTCTGCGCTACAGAGTATTGAGTCTACCGGTGGTGACATTGTCCTGGCAGCGATTCTATTTCTGATCAATGTAGAGCTGATAGAGTCTGGCAAGCACAATTGGAAGGCTCACTTTGACGGAGCAGGGAAGATCATGAAGTTGTTGGGGCCAGTGTCGGATGTAGATGAGAGCTTAAGGGACTATATCGTGTCCGACTGCTTCATGTACGTTGCAACCATGTCTACCAACACCAATCACTTGCTAACATTTACCAGATACTATATACTTGAGTCCACATTCCGGCCCACATCATCAGACTCGCATTCATACTTCGACTCTTGTGAAGCACTAAAAATACTTAGCAAGACGACAAACAGCTACTATTGCTGTCCACCCGAACTCCTCGAAATTATGCTCATTGCAGCACGACTCTCCAGCAAGAAGCACGACGACCTTGTCTCGGCTGATATGGTTACCGCAGCTGGAGCAGCATTACTGGACCGCGCTCGGAATTTCGACGTTCTCCCTTGGGCGCGAGATATTGCTATCAACCCATCTACCGAACAAGATCCAGTATTAAGTCGCTTCCGAGTAGCGACGTCACATCGACTGGCCATTTGTCTCTACATTCTAAATGCAATACCCTCGGTGGAGGCTTGGGTGGGTGATGGTCTATCCGACACCATCTTTGCGGAGCTACATCAGATATTAAGCATGATTCCCGACGACGATACCAACTTCAAAGCTACGGCATGGGTGACTTTTGTGTTTGGTGCGTGTGCCAAGACACCCGAAATGAAAGACTGGGTAACCGTCCAGATAAAGAAACTCATGCTCGAGTCACCCTGGGGATTCCTCTATGCAGCAAGAGATGCTCTTCAAATGCTGTGGAATGTCCAAGCCGAGGGCATGCCCATGACGAGTTGGGTGCAGACACTGAGGGATTTACATATGGACTTTCTCATTATTTAAGTCGGAGTTCATCTGGGCCACCGAACACCACCAACAAAACACCTGTCTGGCCAGAGCTCTCGATGTCTGGTGCAAGGAGATTGAAGGTCATAATCGGACGTCGAATGAACGATGCGATATCAGGAGTACGACACAACTTTTATTGTCCTTCGTAGTTCATATTTGGCGTTCAGCTGTGTTATCGCATCCCAAGGGCTCTCTATGGTATGAGGGATGCCTTTAGGATTTCTGGAGTATGCTTGACATGGGGCTCTCACGAGCTGGGCATGGGTGATGATTCATGGAATTACGATTTGCATCAAGGCAATCATTATATCGGCGTACTTATTTAAAGAAACAATTTGACCATTCCAAGATTCTTTGCAGCGGTTTCTTTTGAGTCTCATGTGAGATTATAATCCGCATTGCCACTGACGAGCTGGGCAACAACCAACCGGATTGACACAGTTTCTAGAGTATTATATGAAATCAAGATCTAGAAATGTTTCTTGACCCAAGGCTGAGCCCGTAGTCCGTGTTGGATAACTATAGGTGAAGCTTTATGGTCGTCCAAGTGATTCCAGACTAACCGCCGAGAAGTAAACCGATGCTCTTTCGACGTAAGAATGAGAGGCCGCCTGATACCTTAGATACCTATCTCAATCTATTTGGAGCTTTAATTAACCTTCTTTGTAACACAGAAGAGCTTCGAGTCGTGAATAGAAGTGTGCCTCGCCTTTTCTCAGGGACTAAAAGCGCTTTTGCGCTTTACTCAGCCCTAACAAGGCTGACCAAAGAAAAGAAGGCCAAGAGCCTTCTACACAGCCGACTATTTTCGGAACCTTGGGGTTGAAAACCCGCGGTCAGCCTTGGGGTTGTACACTTTGTTCGACGCCTCGACCGAGTATGTTCCACGGCCCTCTCTGTGTTACCATTTGCCCCTGACTGACGGCTTCGGAGAAGATGGCCCCCGGGAGAGAACGAAAGGTTCCGAAACATGAGCGCCAGATGTTTACTGGAGACACGTCTCCAGGGCTGGAGTTTCGGACAGTGGCATGTTGTTCAAGCGTGTTCCTGGTGCCAGCCGTCAAAGCAAGGGCTGAGGAACACAGCTGTGACATCGGAAGAGTTCCGATTCCCGCTGTAGAGGTTGAGATGACACAAGTTTTAATTTAAACTTATTGATTGTTGCTAAGCGCATGATTGGAGTCGCTCGTCCATACTTCTGGTACACGCATATAGACTCATAGCACTTACAACAGCCTAGTGACCGAGAGACATCCCCATGCAAGGACTCCGAGTACCGTCTTAGTTATACTTTCTGTGTTCATTCAAACTAGCAGCTATATATGAACTTGGAGTGTGAGGTCATGTTTTTGCACAGGCCGAGTAGACATACTTCAAATGGTGGACCTGTTGGTACGAGCTGTTGGTACGAGCTCATCCTGGTGAGCTCGCCTTCATACAACGTAGGTACACTCCTTCATGCTCTGCCATTTATATCACGTAACCAACAGTATCAACTTGTTTAGTTTCTTAAATGGTTGTATGGACATGTATTCATATTCTGGGACTGTTAGAATCACCCTCGTTGCTCAAATCTAGATTAATTAACCTCTAGATAAATCTCACATTTAGACAAGGGAAAGATTTCCGAATAGGTGAACTTCAAAATAATGTACTCCTAACTATCTAATATCTAGTAGCCAAACACTGACACTGAGTCCGATAGCCGATCTTCTGCATGTGAGCATTCTGCCTCACCTGGTTCATATCCAGCATTAGATGTTTCCTCCATAAGCGTATAAAACCCGGATAGTCCCACGTATATGACAAATATCCGTGTAAAAACACAGTAAACATGTACAAATTCCCGCCTAACACTCAAATCATCTCTTAGCAGCCACTCGGGTGCCGTTTTTGGAACATAACGCCAAGGCATACAGCTCCATCCAGTCCCTATCATCACGAGACTCGAGCTGTGTATAAGTCTGCGCCATCCTAGCCACCACATAATGAGTTTCTAGAAGGGCGTATTGTTCTATTCTCATGTCAGCTCATGTACCACACTTCTGCGTATCCACGAGGCTTAACTTACGCCCGATACAAGCACGCGCACCGCCGTTGAAGGGGAGGTATCCCCAGCCAGGTCTCAGATCCTGCCACCTTTCCGGGATAAACTCCTCAGGATCGGACCCGAAGACATCTTCGTTTCGGTGCATGGCGTAGACGTTGTAGAACATGGCTGTTCCTTTGGCGATGAGGAGTGGCGACTGACCGTCGGCGCCGCCACCACGAGGGATTGTCGTGTCCCTGACTGCGACGCGGGCGTTTGTGGGGATGACAGGATGCAGCCTCAAAGCTGTTGAGATGTGAGAAACACTGTAGGGCTGAGTGGGAGGGTGGTGACTTACACTCGTTAACACACCATTTCAAATAGGTCATCTCCTTTAACTGGCTTGCAGTGGGTGTGTCGTGGCCGGCAACACTAAGAACATCTTGTCGAAGCTTGGCGAAGATGTGAGGTTTCTTGGATAAGACAAAGAAGAGATTGCTCAACAAGCTTGATGTAGTGTCGCGGCTTGCAAGGAGGATATGCAGGATTTGATCACTAAGACCTTTTCTGTCACTGACGATAGCCATCATGTCCGTCAGAAAGCTGCCCTCTGAGTTATCTTGAGAACTCTTCAAGGACTCCTCGATAAAACTATCGAGATACTCATAGACTCTCTTCTTGGCCCTCTTGGATGCAAAGTTGAACTTAAGACAGTGAAGAGGGCCAAGCTGCATCTGTTGGATAATCTCCTCGGAGCATATCATGTAGTCATCAACGAACTGCTGTTCTCGAGTGTGGTCTGCCTTGTCACTAAGCATACTCGTTGAGTGCCCCATAAGGAACTCTGTTGACACATCCATTGTGAGACCCAAAAACAGTGGCTGAAGGTCGACAACAGAGCCGTCGGTAGGAATATGCTTGATAAAGGCTTGGAAGTTTCGTTCTAGGGTCTGCAGAAATGGCGCAGGGTTGTCTTTCCTGAAACTCTGTCTCAGTATTGACCTGGCGTGCTTCCATGTATGGCCAGACAAGACAAAGATGCCTTGGCCGAATACATGCCCGATGACTGAAGTTCGAAACTCGGGAAGGTCAAAGTCTTCATAGGCGGTAGCAAGAATCTGCTTGAGGTTCTGGGGGTCGCAGGTATAAACACACTGCCATGTCCACCTCTTCTCTATATAGGTTGTTCCCATCTCCTTGAACGCTTGCCAAGTGCTATCCAGGTAGCGCTCTGGGGACTTCCCAAAGAAGATCTTGTATAAGAAATCGAAACCAATGATAGGATCCTTGACCGGGACTTTACTCGTGGCATCTTGACAGCCTTGGGCTTGTGCGAGTCTCCATCTCCGGAAGTATGTCTCAAGTGCCCGGAGAGGGACAGGGAGGAGGAGGAGGATAACGGTGGCAACGAGGTGCTGCTCGAGAAAATTGATCAATAGTAAACTGAACATCTTGGGACAGGCTGAAGCAGCATAATCCAGCAAGGGGAGTACGGATCAAACGACAGAAGGAGAAGGAGGCTTGACAGCCACCTCTGAGTGGGATCGGGGAGGGTAAAGTAATGCTCTCAGATTATCCCCGAGAGGCCTGAATCAATGTCCCAGATCTGGGCCACAAACATACATACGCCCCCTATTGAGTCCATTCTATGCAGTTGGCCATCCGGATCACATCCGAGGATTGGGATGGGTGCGTGGTGTAGTCTCAGGCGCTACGATACAATCCCATGATATGCCATAGCGCTGAAATGGGGCTTATGCCGCGTCTGGATTCTCTTTATCATCACGATAGTATCCCTTCTGTTGTTTATTTGGGAACAAACAGACCCAATAGGGGGGCTATTTGGGGCCCAGGCTTAGAATAGGATCCCTAGTATACGCTGCCCCCACAACCTCGACGTGTGTTGGCACTAACAATACCTCCTGTTGTGCAACAGGAAAACAAGAAAGTGGGATCATGGATCTCTATCTTTACCCTGACATCTACGAGCTTGACAAAGGGTCTGCAGCGCCGCTGAGTGGCATCGGGACCTGGCGTAGATCGGCGTGACTGTACGGATACACGTTCTCCATCAGGAGACCAGTCCGGAGCGAGGCCAAGGACCTGCATACCGGCTGTGCTCGCAATCGTTTGGCCCCTCGACATCATCAGCTGAGTGTCTATTCCCATTATCAAGCAGACGCCACATGCTTTCATGCCGTGACACAAGTGATGACGGCTTCTATGTAGTCGTAGTCAGGGGTAGAGAGAGGCGCCGGGAACTGACAGCTGGCGCGCCGTGTCTCTATGACAGCGCATTGGGGCGCATGAATACGCAAGATTCAGATGCGGCACAGACCGAGACAGCGTAATTCACCATGAGACAACTGAGGTTGTGCCCGGTCAATTTCCAATTTAGACATCTTGGTCCGAGTATCTGACATGAACCAACCTGCATCTGGGATGCGGTTAGACGCCACCAAAAGCATAGATTCAAGGAAGTAATCATGATTGCTTCTATCTGGGCCAGGATATCACACCGCTTGAGGGTGGCCGGATAGAAGGAGATATAGGCCGAGGCAGGTCTGAATATGCTGGAGGTTGCCAAACACGATATGGGTCTTTGTTGTGATAAGTCTGGCCCATGTAATGTCTTATAATATCGGGGCCAGATCTTGGTTGGCGTTGGTCATCCGCAATGTTTTAGATTGTTGGTGGGGTCGACTATCTTGTTTGCCCATTATGTTTGCTTCGAATCACCTCTTCATCGGAGATCTCGAAGATGATGCCATGACGGGCCGAAACGGGGGATCCGGACTGTTTGTCCGTTGGTTTTCAAGGATTTCCTAGAGAGGAAAGTGTGAAGCCGTGCCATTGAAGTCGGGGCCAATCTTCACCGGGAGAATACAGGGATCCAGGCTATTATACACGGGTAGATAGTCTTTTGAGCTCTCTTTCGTTGGTGATTATCCGGCTCCTAGGCCTGAAACCTGGTCAAATCAACATAGAGCATTTCGTATCAACCAGGATCTGTATTTTGTTATTGGCTTGCGGCGGCAACACGGAAACACATGATGAATTGATGCAGGCCATGATTGCCAAGAAGACCAAGACCCCCACAATACCTTGCCCTGCCCTACAAACTGTAGATCATCATGTATCCCAAACGTTTGCATTGGGACAGTGTCTCAGATAGAATGTCTCAGTTGAAGTTGGGTGCCTTGACCAAGAGCTAGAACTAAAACTCCACCAGTTCAAGTGCTTCAACGCACGCCCCACGCTCAGAGATCCTGCAACTGAACTGGGGCTCAGAAACCTGCTGTTTTTAAAGACATGTTCGAGTGATACCCCGGGAAACGTTGTATAACCAGACGAAAATACATGCGGTTCCGTCGTTGGCTCCCAGGGCGAGTGGCTGTTGTGTTGAGCCATCGATTGGATCGGGTGCGCCATCTGTGCTACTCTCTCGACTCTCTCCGACGTGTACAGTGTCAGCCGGGCTCGGGCGGCCCAAGCTGTCGGATCCTTCTGAGATGTGACAATCTTGGTTGCATGGATCTGACATGGATTTGCAGTTGGGCCAACCTACGGCGAGGTACTGCACTGCACTGTAGTGTAGGTAGTGTCAAGAGATGCTCCTGTTGTGCCTCCGGGGAGTTTTTCTATCCTGTTCTGACCCCTTTTAGACCACTGGTCCTTGTCGTATTTAACCCTGCATTATTCCCGTCATGGCTTGGGATTATCATCTTTGTTGGCTTGTCTAGGTTGTTCAGTTCCAACTCTGTACCACTTACACGCGTGCTCAATATCGTTTATGATTCAGCCTCTTTTTTTTTCAATTTCCATAAAGACCATCTACGTTTCTTGGTCACATGATGGAGTCAATTGTCTCACAGGATGGTAACTTCATCGACGCCTCAAAGAAGGAGATCGCTATTTCGGAAGTCTTTGGAGATCCTGTTCTTGACTTACACCTGACGTTATGGGACCTCTTTCGAGATGCTGCAACCTCGAATCCAGATGGGGACGCAATTGTCTCTCTCTGGCAGCCACACGATCACTTGTCAAACACACCTCAACCAACCCTTGATAGCAATGGCGAATCCTACCTCAGATGGAGTTATTCTGAGTTGCAGGAGAAAGCAGAGAAGTTAGCCGAGTCTCTTCAAAACTTGGGCTGTCGACCAGGAATGCGACTTGCCGTTGTACTTGGTAACTGTGCCGAATGGGGACTTTTCTTTTGGGCAGCAGCCAAGATCCGCATGGCTTTTGTGCCTATTGATACAACGGTTCCTCGAGATGCAAGGGCGACTCTACTGTCTCTCAGGCCACATGTAGTGGTGGTACAAGATGCAGAGAGTGCGAAAGCCCTCGATCTCTCCGACACTCAGATCTTAGAGTCGAGTGTCTGTATACTGTGTACAGGGAACAAGATTGAGAGCTGGCTAAAGCTGTCTGATGTCTTGAGCCCTGTAGAACAACAGCTTGGCTCAACGATTAAGATCACAAACGGGGTCGATACAGCAAACAATGATGCTGAAGCAGCGTTGATCGTCTTAACCAGCGGAACAACTGGCGAACCCAAAGGATGCTGGCACACAAACTCCAACCTGATATCACAATGCTGCGACTTTGACCCAGAAGTCAACGCCATGGGACCGTTGCGATGGCTTATCCACACGCCCGTCTCTCACATATTCGCCATCAACAACGCCCTCCGCGCATGGCGCTGGAGTGGCACTGCTGTGTTTCCCTCCAAGTCTTTCAACGTGGATGCCACGCTCAAAGCCCTCGTGCAAGAGCAATGCTCCATCATGTCAGCCACTCCCACCCTTGTCAAGGCCTTGATGGCACATCCTAGCTTTCCCAACACTGACCAGCTGGATCTTCGCATCGTCACTATAGGTGGCACGTCCATCGGACCTGAGGATATCCGACTGTGCCGCGAAGGTCTGGGCGCCCAGTGCGCAATTCAGGTCTTTGGGATGAGCGAAGGTGCTCCCATTATTACATGGCAGAGAACGGACCCGGATCTAGTAGATGGCTGGCATTCCGGGGTTGGCAAGGTTCTCCCTGGGGCCGCTGTGAGGATCTGCCGGCCCGAAACACGGGAAATACTACCACGATCGGAGATCGGGGAACTGCACATTGGCGGGACCTCAGTCATTACGAAATATTTCAACAGGGATCATGATGGAGCCATGTATCGAGATGAAACGGGCAATTGGTTAGCGACTGGAGACCAAGCCAGGATAGACGAGAAGGGCGTCGTATATATCCTCGGTCGGTACAAGGATCTTATTATTCGCGGTGGAGAGAACATATACCCAATCAAGATTGAGCAGGAGCTTCAGCAACTGGATGGCTTGCAGGTGAGTTTGACCCAGAGTTACATATCAGTACCATTGTTAATAGTTCATCAGGTTCAAATCGTGGGTGTACCAGATGATTTGGCTGGTCAAGTACCTGTCGCCATCGTCATTCTGCCCGAGGGCATGACTAAAGCACAAGTCAGTGAGAAGGCCAGAAGCGTCGACCGACGGTACGCTTTAGACAGCGTCTATACCCTCGAGGAACTTGGCCTTGAGAAATTTCCATTGACGTCTCTGGGAAAAGTCAAGAAACAGCAGTTGAAAACACGAGTCCTGGAACTTCGACAAGCAAAGAGCGCGCCAAAACCGCAACTCAGCAATGGAACATCAGCGCCTCCTTTCGTTGACAAGCTATTGGATATTTGTGAGCAATTGACCGGGACCCGACCTTCGATTACAGAGAGCTTCAAGTACTTGGCTGATAGCATCACGCTACTACGTTATTGCGATAACGTACTGCGTGTTTGCGGCCAGCGGCTCTACTTGCAAGACTTCGCTGAGCATGACACTGTCGAGAAGCAAGCACGTCTTCTGTTATCTCGAAAGATGCAGCAAGCTCGGCTTGTCATTGCTCCAGAAGTCCCCAAGTTCAATCCTCCTCAACTCAAGAAACAGTTCCAGGCACTTCCAGCCTCCAAGTTTGATCAAGAGATCATCACTGCACCCAGCGACAAGCACGATGCATTCTACTTTGCCAAACGAGCTGTCGTACGCGCAGGCCTTTCATCTTCCGACATCGAAGACGTCCTACCCATCAGACACTCACTGCATCGGACGGCGATCGGGTCACGTCCGCAGTCCTACCACAACCGCATGGTCTTTCGCATCTGCAACGTTGCGCAGCATCAGATTCTGCGCGCCCTCGAAAAGGCGCTGGCCTCGAGGCCGATGCTCAGGACTATTGTGTTCCCTGATTCCAATCGTGTCCCGTTCCACGCTGTGCTGGCGTCGAGTTCGGCCCTTCTTGAGCAACTTGTCCATGAGGTTGAGGTTGACACTGAGGATGATGCGTGGAACCATTTCAAGGATGGTTCTACGCGGAGTCATTCGTCGCCTTTTATGTTTCAAGCTGACATGGTGAGAACGTTGTCGGATAATCAACTCTTTCTCAGCTTTACATTCAATCACTCTGTCATTGATGCGCTTTCACTTACTCAATGGTATCATGAGCTTGATCATTGGATTCAAGACATCAATGCAAATATCCCAGCCTTGACATCATATCGGCTCTTTTCTGATTTATTCACCCAATATGAGGAAAGCGAACCTGCACAGAAGAGCGTCGCATTCCACGTACAGAAGCTTCGAGGTATCTCTCGCTTTAGTCGTGCCCTATGGCCGCCTCAGAAAGCGCCTGGCATGATGATATGCAACGACGAAGGCTCACCATACGCAAAGGAGCGTCGTCAAGTCCGCGATAAGGTCTGGAACGGAAACTGGGAGAGTCGCGCGCATGAGTTCCAGTACCCACGATCAGGCCGAATTTTAGCATTGTCGGGTCTCACCAAGCTACAGGATAAGTACAACATTCATCCATCACTTTTCACCAAGAGCGCCATTATACTCTTCAACGTTCTTCAGACCGGCTCTTCCCACGCACTACTCAACGTCTGGGAAAGCGGTCGCTCATGGCCCTTCATGCCCAAGTGGATGGACAAGCTTCTCCCACCAGCAATGAGTATCGATGGTCCTACTGTTCAGTGGATACTCAACATGACTGAAGTCATCCGAGATGAAACTCTGGTCGAGTTTCTACAGCGTATGATGGCTGAGGATGAGGATACTAAGCAACATGAACATGTCCCGTGGAACAAGGTTGTGCAAAGTCTCAGTGACGAGGGCCAGGCTGCAGTCGACGCCTCCTTCAGACAAGCTTTTGTCTGGGATGTTTCAATGGCCATGAGTCTTTCAAGTGGAGGCCAAAATGGTTTCGCTGCTCTTGAACCCATCGCCCGCTATGACTGGCCTGATTGGTAAGTACAATAAACCTTGTCTATCTGTTCGGGGTTTCACTACTAACAAGACTGACAGTGGATTCTTTTGGAATGCGTTTATGATAGATGCAGTCAACTTGTATTTCATTGCCTCTTGGGACACGGCGCAGATGAATGATACGGAAGTTGATGGGCATTGTGACTGTTTGTCCGATGTAATGCGTAAACTTGGGGATGAGAGTAACTGGGATAAGAAGTTGGGCGAAGTATTCCGTCTTTGAGTATATCAAGAGTATTACGAAATGCTCTGGGAGTTATCTTTACCGTTACTATACCACTCACTTTGAATTACTTAAACATTTGATCAAAACTTTCAATTTGCTACTCATAGGACCAATTCATATCAAACGCCGTTCCCATCCATCTTTAGATCTGACAAAAGAAAGTCTGTCTCAATGACCTGCAGAGACCTCCACCAGAGACCAAACATCTACTTCTGAGGGCCCTTAGAGTCCTTTTTCCAAAATGAAGGATGCAGCGGACTAATCCCCTTGTCCTTGTTCGTATCCGCAGGGAACGACAACATCTTCGCAAGTCCAGCCTTGGGTCCGGTCCAAAGCTCACACTCCTCGCGATGAGCCGACTTACCATGCTTCTTTTGAAAAGCCATAGACTCGTGCACAATAGCCTTGACCTCACGACGCACACCAGCACGAATGTCCGGATGGCAAAGCACATAAATCCATTCGGCCTTGAGCTCATCGGCAGTCAGGTAGTCTTTCTTTGGAAGGCATCTCTTGATCTCATCATCCATGAATCCAATAGCTGTATGGATGAGACCGGACAGAGCTTCAGGGCTAGAAGGGCCAAGCTGGTGCTCGAACTCGTTGGAAACGTGCGTTAGATAGTCCTCGAGGCGGATCAACCCCGCGACATCCCTGAGTCGAAAGCTTCTGTCTTCAGAACGATCCTGTTGGTCGCCGGCCCTGAAGCCAAAGAGGCGCGTCCAGATGTTGTTTTTGTGCTTGGGACGCTTGATGGCGACCATGCATCCGCATAGCACCTTAGGTGAGTTACCGCAGGTGACCATGTCGTTCCGGAGGAGCAGTTCAAGACGACGAAGGCAACGGTTGAAAAGCTGAAGCTGCATCCCGGCAATCCTAGCGTCATAGCTGGGTCGTACGTCGGGAAGCATGCGCCCGATAGTAACATCGAGCATGAAGTCGACGGCCTGTTTGGTGTACTCAGGGTCAGAAATAATGCAATTTGGCTGCATGCGAAGCATCAGATCCCAAAACAACTGAGTCGAAAGCCAGAGGTCATCCCATCGTGCTTTGATCTGGTTCATCTTGTTATCATCCTGTTGCACATCGTCGTGGAATTTGGGGCCCTTGATGATGTCGTTGGAGGTAAAGTATCCTGCAATAGGTGAGCGAAACTGAGACACGTTGTAAAAATTCATGTCTTCGGCCAGACCATACGCACCTGATGGTTCGGAGATTCTCTTATCGATGGACTCTCTCCAAGATTGGCTCTGGGCCGCCTCATCGCTGTTCAGAGACTGCATCGTGCTGGAAGTGTTGCTCAGGAGACTTTGCGGAAGAGAAGGTGTAGAGCGAGAATAGTCAGAGACTTCGGAAGGGTAGTCGAAGGGCTTGGAAAGAGGATGATTGAAAAGCTCAGCTGAAGGCTCAAACTTCTCGGTGAATTTTGACTTGGGTTGCTTGCTGGTTTGGACGGATGGTTGAGGCTGACAATTGTGCTTTTCTCTCATGTCAAATGGCTTGGATTAATCTAAATCCAAGTCTGTTTGTTTGATCAAGAAAGAAGTTCGTTAAAATCTGCGGGAGTTTGTGGGATTAAATAGCTGTCAAGATCGAGAGAAATTCCTGCTCTATCAGCATGTTCTTTGGGAACATACAAGGGTCTTGTGAGAACGGAACAAGGAACATGTTTCTTCTTGAACAAAGCATGGTTCTGAAGACGAAACACTCTAATTATGGTCAAGAGTCAGGGCTGAAGCTATGTACTAAAGACTGCATAAAGGTTCACCAGATGATACACCTCTGTTCATTCATATCGTCATTCCCAAGCCCAACTTCACAAAAAGAACTTGGTCACAGTAGCCTAGAACATTATAAGAATCTTCAACGATTTCTTCATCAAAGAACACTAGTCCAGATTCTTTTCGAACAAAACGCCTTCACCACACTCTCTTTGTGTCCAACCCCATTGTTCAAAGGACCTCCCGCTCTTCTTTACCATCCTTTAGTATAAAACTCCAAAATCCCTAGCCGCAAGAAGACCATAGCTTTTCCCCCGTATCTTCATCATCTACAGCTTCAGCCTGAGATTAGTACTTTGCTACACTTGGGCTTATACGATTTCCTAACACCACTACACCCCCAAGCTAGCTCAACATGAGTTCACCAGCCAGTCCCGAGCAGCCCGCCTATATGAGGCCTCTTCCTTTTCGCCGGGCTGGCTACATTTATCGCCTTCCCTTCTTCTCTCAGCGTCACCGTAACCATCGTCCCAAGCCATTTGACTTCTCAAAAATCTCAAACTACAGAAACATCGTGAGCCCGGCATCATCTATCGGATCATCCAACTCTCACATGCTCATGGATTTTGGTGCACTGCCTCCCCAAGAACAGAAGCAGCCCAACTCTGCTTTGATCACTCCTCAAAAGCAACCTGAATCTACTTTGGACAGTAGCCCTGAACAATCCAAGTCTCCTCTATCCCGCCATGAGACTCCCGCAACCACCACTCATACCCAGCCTGAATATCCCCCGTTCTCACACATAGTGTACACTCCCAGATCCCCAATCTGGCACAGCCTCCCCTTCACCGGTCTCTGGCAATCCCCCGGCGGGCACAACTACGTTGTTCACATTCGCCACGAGGATTGGGAGTCCAATTCTGGACGTCTCGAGTCAGGTATGCGCTCATACACGGACAGCATTGTTGAACCAGAGTACAGCGAGTTGGTCGAAAGCCTAATTCTTGTCATTGGTGGGCTAACTCTTCTGGTCCTCTTTGCCTTGTATGTCGTACTTGTGTTTGCGATGCTCGAATGTATGATATCCTAGGAGCTAACTGGCTGAGCATGCTGGGTGAGTGTAAGATATGTCTGTTTTAGGAGTTTGGGTTTGTGCATGGGTATAGAGAAAAGGGAGTCTTTCATGGGATAGGTTGTGTAGCTATTTGCTCTACTTTATACGAATTGACTAAATTGGACTATTAACTGTAAATTGTCTACTGGCTCCAGATGCCCTAAAATCCCAAGAACTAAAGGTGTTGAATAAGATAAAGTACTACCATTAAGATGGATATCAGACTATAAAACCAAAGGCATCAAGCCTTCCCTATTCCCATACAATCACAGTGACCACCAATGCGCCCAACACCTTACTTACTTTCATCATACATGCATGATACATCACTCCTCCTTATCCTTTCCCTCCTCATCCTCATCCTCATCCTCCTCTGCGCCCCAATCTCTCCAGCCCTGACCTTGCAGCCAGCTAACTCCCTTCCTCCAGTTAGTCTCACGGATTGCTTGCGCATCCTTCTCGTAGACAACACCGGTCACCATAAGAGCCAGCATAAAGACCCAGACGTCACCACCCTTCATGCTCTTCCACCAACGTCGCTTCACACCAACCTTCCAGAGGCTGTCGACACTAGCACGAGCGCTATACAAGAACAGTCCACGGCCGTTCTTTCGCTCGACAAAGGCCCAGAGACCGGCAAAGAAGCCACCGAGGAAGAAGCGCTGGGTGGCAAGGACATGACGAGGAAGCCATGTCTGGAAGAAGCAAATGGACGCCCAGGCTGTAGAAAGAGCACCTGTTGCAAAAGTGGACATGCGAAGAGCCTTGGTAATGATACGCTGCAGAGTCGCCAAGGGGTTGTGGTAAAGGCTGGAAAATCGAGGAATGACCGTAAGCGCGGAAAAGACTGCGACGAAGAAACGAGCAAGTGGTGGGAATGATTGGAGCCAGAAGGTAAGATAAGTTCGAGCACAAGATGGATCTCCAGGGTGTAATGTTGCGCATGAGAGGGATGTGATAAGCGGATGAGCACGAGATGTCAAGGGCGCGATTGCGCTGAGGCTAGGAGGAAGGACTTCCTTGCCAGGGAAGAGAGTAGGAGAAACGTAGGCACTGGAAACATGTCAGTAAGAAGTCTTTCTATACAGGTTGGTTCACTTACGGCCAGTTCAGACGCGCCATTTGAGCCAGACTGTCAACAATCTGAGAAGTCTGGGGCCACTTGAGGCTAGATGGCCAGTCTTGCGGGCGCGGGTGCAGATAAGCCGAGGAGCTCTTAAACATCAAGTCTCCCCAGGGTTTCGGGAAACAATCACGATCAAAGACCGCCGCATGAAGAAGCTGACCAAAAGCAAATGGCTGCAGCATCCAGCTTCCAAACCACCAAGGCCTCTCCCTCTTGACGCCATTCTTTCGGCCCCAGATAAGACCGTCAGCCTCACAAAAGTTGTAGGCGAACTCTAGAGCACGGAAAATGGTGTAAATGGCGATGGTAACGCGCATCTTCTGGGCCGGGTAAATGCCAAGGGCAAGACCAGCAAACGACGCACCAATAGCGGGCGCAGAAGGCGAAGTAAGCATCGCTGCAGTGCGCGGGTTGCGCGCACGGAAGGGCTCGACTTGGGGGTCAAGCAGATGTCCGCGCAGTCGAGTAAAGAAGCGGAAAAGGATCCTATAAAGGAGAAGAATGGTAGAAAGCGAAATGGATAATCTCAGAGCAGGAGACTTGTAGAAAGGCTTCTTTTTCGCGCTCGTATTAGATCTGTTCAAGGTGGGTTAGCTATGCATCGCGCATTTAGTATATCAAGGGTCTACTCACTCGTCTTTGCCCATTCTCTTGGCGACAGCATCCCATCCCTTCATACCAAGAAATGTCATGACAAACACCCTCAGCGCATGGCGCACCGTTCTAGCGTTATAGTCGTCGCCGCCTTTTGGCGGTTGCAGCGCCTTCTCTACGCGGTTGGGAGTCGGGGTCGCGCGACGGAGCACGCGGGAGCGCGAGAGGATGTATTTGTGTAGAGCAGCATATTCGTGGGCCGAGATGGTGTAGCGCAATGTGTTGCGAAGAACAGGATCTGTCGTAGCAGCCGACGATCTCGAAGATCGCGAGCTCGAGGCGTCGCTAGAAGAAATGGAGGATTCCATCGTGATGAAGGAGCGGTTGTTGTCGTTGGTTTTAAGGATCGTGTGTTTTATTTTGGTGCGTGCGCAGTTCCACGAGCTGAGCTCCAGCGGCGCATTCGAGCAACAGCTTTAGACGGCATGAAGCAAGTTGTAAAACGTGATATTAAGCTGAGAGATCTGGACTTGTTACACAGCTGAATTGCTGAGGGGTCCAGATCTAGGCTCTCACATCTGTCAGTTTATGCCACACGAAGGGAGTGAAAGAAGATGATGAGGGAGGGATGAAATCACAAGAACTTGGAAATGAGCAAGACGTCGTAAAGTGGAGATAGAGGACCTCGGCTCCTGGGCTTAGCTCACCACGCTACCACGGAGCCCACTCGCTTTCTGGCATTTGCATATCGCGACCCTGTTAATGCGTCCCAGTTAATTAAAGGCAGACTTAATTTAGCGAATGAAGGGACACGATAGAGCGTTGATGGGGTCATTCTAGCAGGGGTTCCCCGCCCTCGGATTGATGCTCTTCAGCTGGGCCTCGGGGTTCAAGAATAATCGGCAATAGAGGTATAGTTCTTCTATGCCATGATCTTTATTAAAATTTAATAAAATCATAAAGAGCTATATAATCTTACAGCCTAAAATTTAGAGATTCTTAGGATATATATTATATAAAATTATACTTTATGATGATAGCGCAATTAATGATAGTAGTTGAACTATTTGGCCGATGGAGTCCGGATTCTTGCTGAACCCCCTACCTGGGCTATCACCATCACATGAAATTCAACGACATATTGTATTACTTCTCAGTAGCTCTACCCGAAGAGGCCTGTTCTCCGATAGAGTCCAGAAAGCCGAATAAACAAGAGCTAGCCGCATAATCATATCATCATAAATCACACAAAGTACCTGGGGGAAGTCTGGGGTATCAAACCATTCTCGAAGATGCTACCTAAGATCGTCTCTCAAATGAGACAGCATAACGCGTACTCCATTCGATGCCATAACTGCCTTTTAACTTCCAAAGTCACTATCATTCATCATAATCCCCTCCATACCGATCCAGTCCCCCTAACCTTGATGCAGGGTCTCCCCTAGCCCAGGATGAGATTGAACCATCATACCCTAGCAAATGTAGAATCATTAAGTACTTTTTGTTTCTTTTTTGCCTTCCCGTGCCTTCGATCCCCAAAGTTCCGGTCATTAAAAACACACCTCGCTTCAAAGGCCCAATGTTGACATGCCCACCAACGCCGTTCATCAACCAAAGTTCTCCAAAGAGCATCATATCCTCCCCAAATAGGGTTACAGACGCCACGTTTCCTCTCCGTCCAGGCATTAAAACCACTAGCTTTTTGTTGAAGAGCTGAGAAATCAGTCTCCATCTTTCTTTGCTACGTTTTCTCCCGTGATGCCTTTCTGATTATCCAGCTTTAACGCAATAGACAAACCTCAAGGGAATCCTAGTCAGTCTCTTCGCAGAAACTGCTATCCCACAAGTGGTGCAAGAACTAGCATCGTTAATCCTGTTTCGAAATCGCTTTGCCGTTTTGTCGATTTCGTCTTCATAAAGACAAGAGTTCGCAATAAGACAGCCATCCTCCGACGCATTCCAAAAAATATCCACGACTGCAAGCCTATCTTGCCAAGTGATTCCATAGGTAGAAGTTTCCGCAAAGAGGAAGTACACAAAACGCACTCGCGCATTAGGATGGCTCTGATAAGCTTGAGTACGAGCGCGCAGCTAAATGCAGGGATGAGGCGATGCCTTCATCGCTATCCGCAAACCCGCAATACCGTCAGTCAAATCGAAATATTCGTAGCATCAATCGATTAGCGTTCAAGGATATGCAGCTTGGGTGCTGTTCTGAGGCTCCATGAAAGGAATCCAAGTGCGACCAAGAGCTGGGCTATCAGAGGGTCCAAACGGAAGAACCTCCTCCTGCCAGGCCAACGCACTCCAAAGGCCAACGTATCGAGGCTCCGGGCTGGAAAGCTGTTTCCAGATGATCTCCCATCCTGGAACCTGGCGAGTCTTGACCAATTCAACAATCTGAAGTCGACGTCGCTCTCGCTCAGACACAGTGTCTTTGACTACGCGGTAAACAAGCTCTGCGTTAGGCCACCCATTTGCCTTGTTAGAGGTTGCAGACTCGAGTAGCGACTTGAGCGTGTCGAAAGGAAGGTTGAGAAGAACACGAGAAAGTATGGCGTAAAGTGGCGTTCGCTGTTGCTGAGATGCCCCTGAAGCATCCGAAGCTGGTGAAACCTTGCCATCTGTCAAGGAAAGGTCGCCGAATTGGATGCCAGAAATCTGCTGAGATCGGTGCCCCTTGCCTAGATGTACCGAAGTGCCTCTAGCGATGGGTGGCGGCGAAAGCTTGCGGTTTGTGGCGCTGCTAGTCAGGGCAGTGTGAGGCGGGAGGCGAGCGTAGTTGGCCGGGTCGGTAACTGAAGTGTCAATCTTGAAGCCCGGGTGGAGGTTGTTGACAATGAAAGAGGCAGTCTCGTTCAGAATAGCTCGAGATCCATCACCATATTTGAATACATCATATGATCCCTCGTCACGATGATCCTCAAGGGCAAACTCTAGCGCCTTTTCAACAGTCTGCCAGTTGAGAAGCTGCATGGCAATCTCACAACCACGTCGAGTCACTGGATCCCAGCGAAGAAGATGACCAGAGGCAGCGTACGAGAGAGCGAAGTCAAGCCGCTCCATCAGCGTGCCAGCATCAGTAGCAGCGCCCTGCTTCAAGCCAGCAGGGGGCGGCGGAATGGTAAAGAGCGGCAATCCATACAGACGCTGAACGGCGATATAGAACGAGTCAGATCGAATCCATTTGCTCTTGGTCTCAAGAACAACGGTGGGAAGGGATGGAACATTGGGGTTAGGTCGAGAGATTTGCTTTGACATGGCTGTTGCAAGCTCGGCACTACGGGAGAAGAGAATCCGATGGCCCGGAATGCGAACTGGAGGGGCTCTCTCATCCGCATATCGGAGCTCCAAAACGCAGTCGGCAAGCTCAGGGGATCCAAACTGTTGCTGGAAATGACCAACAAGACCCTCTGCATCATCCATAGGAGACATCATGTGCGGCGGGGGACCAGCATTCGGCATCATTCGCGGGTATTCGGGGCCTCCAAACATCCTGCCTGGGTGGTTTGGCGACTGGGTATCTTCTCCAGGGCCCGACACGCCGTTTCGCACGGGGGCTGAAGGGAATTGGCTGTACACGCTGACATCATCCGGATGACCGGATGCCTGTGAATCATGGTAACTGTGCGGAGTTGGGGGGCCGAAGTTGTTAGCAAACGGAGGGAAAGAGTCTGGCGGTCCGTATGCCATGGTGGGTCTTCCGTAGTTATCGAAACTGGTGACGGGAACGTGGTCTGCGCTATAGGGCATCATGGGAGGGAAGCCGTTAGCACCAGGGGCCATGTAGGGAGGTCGGCCATCAGGGCCTGGCATGCCAGGAGGAGGGGCGATGCCGCCGGAGAGAGGAGCAGGCGAGGAGCTTGTCGAACCGTGGAAAGCACCGAAGTGAATGCTGCCATTGCTAGGATGCGGCTGATGCATACCCGGGCCGTTGGGCATCGGAGGTCGAGGACCACGCATGTCGCCGTTCACAGCTGGTCCAAGAGGCCGACCAGAAGGTTGAAAAGAAGGGGGCATCTGGTATCGGGCCGGTGGGACAGCAGGGGGAGGGCGAGACTTGTTGGTGAGCTTTGAAGGTGGATGATTTTCTAAATTCGAGATATGAGTCCTAGGATACTCGTTCAAGAATTGAGGTGCCTCACCAGGCTGATATTTGATTTCACCCTTGCCCGCGACCCCATTGGGCTTCTCGCTCACTTCAATGGGAGCCTTGTCGGATGTTTGAGCGTCGACATCGGCCTGGTTCTTGGTAGTGGGCTGATCGGAATGGTCTGAGACCACAAGGTTTTTGTGGGCGACATCGTGGTCACTGGTGGTGAATGCATGTTCGGAGCCAGATGCAACTGCAGTAGGAGAAACAGAATGTGTAAGTGAAATATTCAATGATCCATCATAACCGAAATTGGTACGTTTGCGATACGTACCAGAAGAGTCCTGAGCATTGACCTGGTTCATGGCGCCGTTCTTTGTCTCGTGATGACTATCCGCCTTTGTCTCGGTCGCCTCCTTCTCAGCCTTGGTAGCCGAAGTAGAGGCAGGACTCGGAATTGAGCTCGCAGTTGCAGCTACAGGAGCATCTTTCTTGGCCTCATCAGATGTGTTACCATTCGTGAGCTTGAGTTCGGAGGGCGAGGGCGCATCAGGTTCCTGGGTCGTGTTGGAGGAGGCAGCAGTCGTCGTAGGGGCGGAGGCAGCACTGGCTCGAGCAGCAGCAGTGGCAGCCTGGCGCTTCACATGAGGCAGGGGGATAGCAGGGACGACAGGCTTGGAGGATTGAGCAAGCTTGCTCCCTCCAGGTCGGCGAGTCTTCAGAGTGCCGTTTTGGGGCGCCATTGCATGGGCGAGATCGTTGACGGTTCGGCGGGGAAGGTATCGACGAACAGGGAGGGGAGGCGGGCGATCAGGTAGCCAACGCCAGGCCTCAACAGAGGATTCGGAGGGAGGGAGACTCTACGGATCTAGAGGAAGAGGCATGGAGAGCAGTCGTCGTCGGGTTGACTGAGGTGCCCTGCGGTCGGATCTGGGCTCGAGGATCGTGGCCGTGGATCGGAGGAGGCGAACTGACGATGCACTAGAAATGAGGGTCCAGGTGCAGCTATTTTGTGCGGAGAGCAAGAGCTCAACCAGGAGCGGAGGGATTCGAGGAAGGGCGGATGGAAAACAAAGGAGGGTAAATTAAGGAATGGGGGGAAAGAAACTACAAGGTTTCAGAAGGTCAATAGACGATGGTAAAGTGATGAATGGAGAATATGTTGTTTTCACCAACCTGGAAACCCGGGTGATGATGATGTCGAGTTGGAGGTGCTTTGCTTCCAACGGCTTCCAAAGATGGAGAACGAGTCGCGAGGTTACAAAAATTGGGGCTTTCGTCACAATTTTTCTTGAAACCTCCCCGCCGTGCCCGCGTAGTGGCATCCACTAAGGTTAAGGTGCCTAGCGGTAGTGGGCTTAGCGTGGTCAACAACCTCCCGCCAGTGACCAACAAACCTCGAAGCTCCCTGTCTTCGGTGTACAGTCATCAACCATCCGGCTTCCGACCTACCATCCATGTCCGTTTGTATGGTAATGGGCTGAGGCTGGCTGGTGTTTGCCTACGGCTGATGTTGGCTACCCGACGTGGGTTGCCTACTTGCCTTTGTTTTTGTTTCTGTTTGACGATCCCTTGCGCCAAGTTGATTTGTTTGTCGTCACGTATGCCTGGCATCCATGCGAGTATGCGAGCTCATGTCTTGCATTGTCAAGTCTACCTGCTAGATGTATTAAACGATTCTACCTGATTGCATGAAACGCTGCAGGTTGCTAAGCAAATCATAGCAATACGAGAAACCCATCAAACATAAGCTCAATGTATGCCCTAAACGCCATACTAAGACGCGAGTCCTTTGATATCTGGCTTGTAAACCACATTGCGCCCGCCATCCCGCCAGTAATCAAACAACAAAAGCCAAATGAGTTAGGTACAAGCACATTAATTACCTCCATTTCTAGACAGCTCTGCATCACGCATCGCCGCTCACAAGCCTAGCGATGAGGACGTAGAAGAAGAAAGCCGCCCCAGCAACAAGGAGTTTGTTGCGGTATATCCATCCGGTACCGGCATCTCTCTGTTGGTTGACCACATCAACAACAGCTTGAGTTTGATGTCCGCTAGTCCCAGAGATGCCCAGCTGAGGTCGACAAGATCCGTTGTTGTCAGCATCTAATCGATTGCCCGTGACAGGGTCAACCTTGTTCTTGGTCATCCACTCCCAGTTCTCAACATCCACCTCTGGCCATTCTGCTCGGAACTTGGCACCGCCATCGCCTGCCTTGACATTGCCTTTGTTTGCTGGGTTGCTCTTCTGGTTTGAGCCATTGCCGGTCGAGTTCCACCAACGCGATCGAGCTGCAAGATACCGTCGTTCGGCGGATGTGCTAGAAACGGAACCAGTCGTCATCTCTTCACTCGTCATGAATGAGAGCAGTCCGATAAGAATTGTTGAAACCTCCCATGCGGGATTGAAGGATTTTGGGTGAAAGTCGGAAATGGAGAGACATAGTCGCGTTGAGGGCTGGAATCGGCCGGAAGGTGTGTGCATGCGAATGGCGGGAGGAGCAAACGGATAGTTCGGGGGGAACATAAGAGTGCCCCAGTATTGGCCGCCATGGTAAGGGGTGTTCTCAGGGCCAGTGATAATATAGTGCCATCTAGTAATCCTGTCAGCAAAGGTGACTCGCGACAAAGCGAGTTGTACGTGACGTAACGTACTCGAGAATATTGGACTCGGACGGATGAGCAACGATATAAGGAGGAGGGTTCTCGGAAATGGTTTTATATTCGCGTGTGAGCTTTTAAGAAGAGTTAGTACAGCGCATTCGGATTCGAAAGACAGGAGCACTTACACGCTTGGTGGCAGCCTTACTAGCCATGCTGACGATGGGGAAGTGTTGGGCTTAGACGTTGTCAAAGAGAACCGGACAGATTGCGGGTCGCGTGAGTGACAGGAAGAAGAAAAATGGATAGAAGGCGAAAGGAAAGAAAAGAGCAATATAATAGCCCTTAAGGAATGAATTGTGAGCGTCCTTGACGGAAACTCTAACTCAGAGATATGCTATGTACGCAACCTGTATGAGTGATGAATGGATAGTTGACGGGAGATGAACAAAGAGGAACGCAGGGAGGCGACGCATCCTAGGCCCTGGGGTCCGCTAGGTCCGGATAGTGAGTGTGGCCGTGCATCACATGCAGTGTCCTATGACGGAGGTTAAGCGGGAGTGAGTTTACATGCGCCACATATGCGCCACAGGTGTCAGAACATGGATGGAGGAGCTTGGGCAGTACGTACCAGCGCATAATTGGGCACAAGCCGGGGTGGTTCGACAATTCCAAAACGACATCGTGACGGTGACGGTTCTTGCAAGCAACAACTCGAGTTGTCGAGCCTCCGAAAATGGCTGCAATCCCTCGCTCGACTGGGGGTCCGGTAAGGTTACCTTGAAATTGAACTTTAGAAGAGGGCAATTGCTAACTTATTGCAGTCCGAGGACCCCTTTAACAAGCTCCATTCAGACACCGGTTCTTTGTTGCATGAGGCCGAGTCCAAGCCTGAGTTTCAGCAAGAACAAGATGAAGCCAAGCAACGGCGTATGGCACGAGTGGTCAGTTTTGAGTCAATTTCTGCTATTGGACATTTGCTAAAACTATTCAGATCGGCGACCAGCAGTTGGCACCCATGACTGTCAACGAACTTCGAGTGCATGGGGCGGTCAACACCCGAACCAACTTCCTCGACCCTCTCTTCCAACCCCTCGTTGGTGATGAGCAAAACCATAACTCGACCGTGGCAGACGTTATTGATAAACTTCGCGTGGCGAGCCTCAAACTCGATGCGCTCCGTATGTTATTCTGTTCCCTCCACTGCAACACCAAACTAATTGTGTGGTAGAAATCTTCCAGCCTCAGCCCGAAGTCTTCCTTACCTCCGCACAACAAACCGATCCCTCCACCTCGCCCACCGATGTAAATGTTGACTTTAGAGTGAAGGAGCTGTCCCGGTTCAAGCTTCAGACTGGTACCGATGTTGGCAATGGCGAAGGCTCTGCCTACGGTTCGCTGCTATGGCGGAACATGTTTGGTGGTGCCGAGATGTTGACGCTCAACGCCAAGGCTGGTACACGCACACGGTCAGCTTACAGCGCCAATCTTAGTGCTCCTGTCTCGAGTAATCCCGACCTGAGGCTATCGCTCGAGGGTGTGGCTTCAGCTGCTGAGAAGCCCTGGGCGTCACATGAGGAAGTGCTGAAGGGCGGAACGCTACGCTTCTCCTGGCTCAATCAGGAGCGCGACACCCAGTCCGTTGAATACTCGGGTATTTGGAGGCAGATCACCGGCCTGGCTGAAGGCGCCAGCCCAACCGTCCGCGCAGATGCCGGTGACTCTATTAAGAGCTCCATCAAACACACCTTCTACCGAGAAAGGCGTGATAACCCCCAACTCCCTCAGACCGGATACATGCTCAAATCCGGACTCGAGATTGCTGGTCTCGGCCCTCTGGCCGGCGATGTTGCCTTTTCCAAGGGTGAGGTCGAAGTTGGCGGTGCCGTCCCAGTTCCTCTCCCTGGTATCCGGGGACGAACAGGGATCTCAATTGGTGGTGGACTGAGACTAGGTCTGCTTTGCCCACTGCCTCTTGGTTATGAATTTGGTGGAAACCTTCGTCCGACTCGTATCAACGACCGTTTCCAACTTGGAGGGCCCACGGACGTGCGAGGCTTCAAGCTCGGTGGCCTTGGTCCCCATGATGGCCTTGACTCTGTTGGAGGCGACATCTTTGCCGCCGGTAGTGTCAACATGCTTCTCCCCGTACCATACAAAGGACCCGACTCTGGTCTTCGATTCCAACTCTTTGCCAACGGTGGTCGTCTTGTCGCTCTCAAGGACAACAAGAAGTCCGCTGATGGTACTTCCACACGAGAGCTCACCGGATCTGCTGTGCGAAACGGTATGGTGAACGCAGTAGGAGAGCTCTTCAACGGTGTGCCGAGCCTTGCTGCTGGTGTAGGTCTCGTATATGCTCACCCTGTCGCGCGTTTCGAGCTGAACTTTAGCTTGCCATTGGCGTTGAGGAGAGGAGAGGCGTCGACCAAGGGATTCCAGGTTGGCGTAGGAATCAACTTTTTGTAAAAATAGAGATATCCTTGTGATTTAAGAGATACCGCTCTAGCAATTTATATCCTGTACAAGTAATAAACCCGTCTGTATGCTATTATGGTGTTTATCGAGCGTTAGGGCTTGCGATCATGGATGGCCTGGGCATGTTGGGTCAGGAACTGGCACTGAATGGAATTCCTTCCACTCTCCTCCAAAGCTCTGCGCGAATTACTTCAAAGTCTCTGGTGTCTTATGTATTTTAACTGATATTTCATCAAGCAGTGCACTGAAGCCTGTACGTTGTTAAATTCCACCCGTGCAACATAAGACCTCGTTGGTGGAGGGCAGCTGGTGAAAGTGCTTTTAACGTTACCGAAGCAATTTTGCGACATGTGAAAATATTCAAGGAGTGAATTAAATAGCTATATATACTTCTACATCATAATAGATAAACAAATACAAGTACTTTTTCCTCATCGGTTTGTTATGCCGTTTTCGTGAACAAATAGTGTCACTATAGGTTAGGAGCACATCCATCTCCTTGCCGACGCCTTCCAAGTTAGACAAAGTCAAGCATCGATAGGTTCCTAATGTAAATCTCAAACTGGGTTTTACTTAGAAATCACTCAACTTGAGAGGTTTTGTTGCAAGCATCAACATGACGCCCAGCTTCAACTCACTATACAACGCTGCTGAGGGTCTCCATCCCGACCATTAGCAAAAACCCAATATTTTGACTCAGAAGCATAATAACAACCTAATGCGCACATAACTTCTTACTTCAAAGCTTCCAAGCTGCGCCATGGTAAAGTTTAAACCACTCGTACTGTGGCCCTTTCGTTCCCTTTACATGGTTACAAAGGCCTCAACTTTACACCACATCGTGTTACTTCCAATGTTTTGTGCCAACACTCGGGTACATACATCGTAAGAGCTGGTGACTGATACGACCAAAAAACCGCTATTCGAAGATTCGTGTATTCACTATGAGCTTCTGCAACTTCTCGGGTATTAGTGAAAAGTCAGAGTAGGTCCGTATGTGTCCGACCTCACCGGCCGTGATGTGGATCCCGGTGGCCGGACACTTTCACGGAGGTCCACAAACGTCCGGAAGTATCCAACCGGACACTTTAGCCAACAGAAAACGTGCTGGTATCTCCAACGGCCGTTCTGGCATGCATGATATGCCTGTCCGAATACGCCCGTAGATTGGCACGCTGTCAGTAAGCTGCAAGCACAGGACGGCGGAATCCCGTCAGCTCTACCCCTGCATCTCCCGACTACAACGATCCAATCCGCATAGCTTTGTTCCGACACATCACCATGCTTAGCTCAAACTTGCTCGCTTGGCAGCGATATCTCAGGATTCAAGCTTGCGTGTTACCAGCACATTGGGGTTGCGGAGCGGACTTTTGGCGGACCTCGCCAAATGATCGACCGTGCCCTTGTCAGTTGCTCTGCCTTGTGGATAATGCTCAAAAGGGGCCGTTGGCACACATTGCGGGGACTCTTAAACGAGTTGTGAGATTTGAGGGTCTCTCATTTTACTGTTCGTAAAAGTCGCGTTCGGATTCGTGGTGCATTAATCCTGGTGATACCTTGTAATTAGACCGATGGAGTCTGACATTCCTTTTACATCTCAGAGCCCTGCTAGTCATTGATCAAGAAACGAGTGGAAAAACATGACTGAGAGTAGAGTGTCTGATTACTATGCTGTGCCTGTGAAAGGCTATGTTTGTACGTTGGGTGTTTAAGATCTTAATGTAACGTGCAAACAGAGTTTCGGGGTCGCCAATTACCACCAACGCCAAGGTGACAATTGGCGGACTAGAAATAACATTGCGGCGGACCAAGCCTGATCGGATCTCGATTACACCGATTAAGTCTATATAATTTGGGTCTCGTGAATCTCTCGTGGCATTTAAACATGCCTGGCAATATGCCAAGGTATCCATGAATGCGATGCCATGGGTTTTCATACTGGGGCATGATCACTATAAAGTTAAGATGCAGTCGTTGTAAGCAGCTGGCTCATCTTGGCTTATATGAGCCACTCATCCTAATACTCTGTAGGTACGGAGTACAGCACGAGACCCTGATTGTTGAGTCCGATTACAGCAAGACGACACAGTCACCATCATCTCGCACTCATCCCCAAAGGGATTAACTTCACCTTAGTCAGATGTAAATCGCAAAGTCCTTGCAGACGCAGCCATTAAAAACAATGGATGACGGGACCCCATTGGAGCTGGCTAGCGGGCCGGGTTGGCGGACAGACGGGCTGTCGGGTCCTTGGAAGACCCCGATAAACTAGGCTACTGTACATAAGCCAAATCCTTGGGGCGTGTGGCCCACCGAGCATCTACCGCACTGTTGGTCGCTCGGCTGCGAGCCTATTCATCAACATTCATGGATTTGCAAACGATCCCTGTGCTGACGGCCAAGCTTCGAAATATGTATCAAGCGCCGGTTTTAACCTGAAGGAAGCTTTCGATAGCAAGGGTAGGTATTTTCCGAAACGAGCTGGAAAAGGTGAGACTGGTGACACCCAAAATAGTTGAAATCACCAATGATAAGCTACGTCTCCGCCTTGCCGGAGGATCTTCCAGCCGGTGCAGCTTCTGATTGGCAGTCGGGACGGGTTCTTGTAAGGACCCGAATACAAAATACGCGGTTTCGCAATTCGTAATTCGTATGAAGTTGGAACAAGAATACTTAAGTTTTCACCTCTGCGGAGACGATCGGAGAAAGATCTATTATCTCAATTGAGAAGGGGTAAACATGATATCCTCTTCATGCCGTTGCTAACAAGGGCAGAGGAAATCCTGGAGATCTTCTCTGCAGGGCTCATGGCAGGATAAATAGGTGGTTGCGACAAATAGGGTTGGAATGCAGATGAGAAGGCTGCCGCGCCGTTTCGATTAGCCATGATCAAGATAGTGGTACGGTTTCTGGAAATCAGCATTCATTGGACAAGAATTCTCATATTCTCGATACAAGGAATTTGGAAGATGGATCCATCTATAGGTGGCTGATGTGAGCCCCCAACGCTCATCACATTGAGCTAGGTACATGTACTGTAGAATAGCTCATCGCAACAATTATCCATTCTTACCACAGCAAATCGATGCGAACCTGCGAATAACATCGCAATCCACGGGCCCGCGGGGCCCGCCACCCAGGGGTAAGGGTACCAATTCTTAGGTCGCGGAGTTCGTAGTGGGGCCCTCCAATTCAATTCCCGGGATCCTTCGCTTAGAGGCTGCATTGTCGGAGTCTTATGGTACCCGTTATCCGCCAAGACCTTACTCACTTTACGCTGTTCAGAGACCTCACCCTAATAATGTTTGAGTCAATTGAGACACCCCTGTGACTGCCTGAATCGTCATTGCATGTCGGGTCGGGTTCTTGATAGCATGCGAAAGAGGGAATTGTTAGTTAACGCCGGCGAGATGGATGGAGTCTGGAGCGGACGCCAGTCAAGGGTTGCGGACTTTGTAGGCATCATCAACACTTCCACCTCGTGAATGCTTCTCTTGCGGAATTGGAATAATATGGCTATATAGCATCAATGATTGATTTGTGAATTCAAAGATTTGAGCCAGATTAACCAAGTGTATAAATGGCCATTATCGCACCCCCTCCAGAGCGGCCGCCTCCCACAACCTAGGAACCTTTGACAGCAAGAACCCCTACGAAGCCCTGCAGCCGCACCCGCCTGAACTTCGAAAAGTCGCACTAGAATTAGCTATTGGCGTACACCCTGGTCGTCTATACTTCGCTTTCGGGATTAGTGTGAATGTGGAAACTGACCCACGCGAGTTTATCTCCATCTGTTGTTGCGGGAAGCCTAGACTGGATGACGAACTGAGGCGAGAGCTCATTCATATTTTACTCCTGACCTCCCTCCGGATTTTTCTTCTTACACGCCTCTATTACGGGAATTTCTGCTCCCTTTTGGTCGGCATTGTCTTTTTTTGTCGATCCTTTACACCTTTTAATACCTTTTCTTCTTTTGTTGTTTTATGCGTGCATTGGTTTGTCTTTACTCTCACTTGACAACCAATTCACCTAAATAAACAACAACCCCCAGTCCTTGAGCTTACTTTTTTCGCTTTCGGATACTGGAACAGCTTTAAGATATTCATTGGGGCTTCACTCACCCAACCCTCGAGACTCAATTGCGAGATCCCCAGTAGATTCAGCCGTCTCAGCCCATCATGTCGGCGCTCTACGGGATCAACGCCAACAACGACGCCACTGCTGCAAGGCAGGGTGTTCCAGGGGCAGGATCCGTTGGTAACGACGTGCCTGTCGTTGAGAAGCACCATGACGATGGTCTCGACGACGCAATCAACGAGAAGCCCTCATCATCACCCGCCGACACTTTGGGTAAGGAGGATGACGAAGATTCCGAGATGGAGCGACGAACTTCCATTGTCCAGGCCCTAGCGCGTTCTTACTCTCACGCCTCAGGCGCTCACCCCAGTGGACAGAATCCTTTCCAGGCCGGCGAGGATTCACCTCTCAACCCCAACTCTCCCAACTTCAATGCTCGCGAATGGGCCAAGTCTGTCGTCGAGCTAGTTCGCCAGGATGGTGCCGGTTTCCGATCTGCTGGTGTCTGCTACCAGAACCTCAACGTTTATGGTTACGGTGGTGCCAGTGATTACCAGGCCGATGTCAGTAACGTGTGGCTTTCTCTTGGTGATCTCGCTGGTAAGATCACAGGCAAGAACCGCCAGCGCATTGATATCCTGCGCAACTTTGACGGTGTTGTGCATAATGGTGAGATGCTTGTCGTTCTTGGACCTCCCGGTGCCGGTTGCTCGACTACGCTCAAGACCATTGCTGGTGAGCTCAACGGTATCTATGTCGACGAAGGCTCATACTTCAACTACCAGGGTAAGTGAAGTCCAAATTTAATGACGAAGGGGTATTTTGGTTCCACGAGACTCGATCTGTTGTTGCAGTTGAGTAACGCGGGCTTGTCGCGTGGAACACGCCGCTCCTACATGCGCCCCGGTTACCGATCACTAACATTGTGTGTCACAGGCATGAGTGCCAAGGAGATGCATTCCCACCACCGAGGTGAGGCTATCTACACCGCTGAGATCGATGTTCATTTCCCTATGCTGTCTGTTGGCGATACCCTCACCTTCGCTGCCCGCGCCCGACAGCCCCGCCAGCTTCCTCAAGGCTTGAACAGGAACGACTTCGCCGATCACCTCCGAGATGTCGTTATGGCTATGTTTGGCATTTCTCACACAGTCAACACTCGCGTTGGTAACGAGTACATCCGTGGTGTCTCGGGTGGTGAGCGCAAGCGTGTTACCATCTCTGAGGCTGCCTTGTCTGGTGCTCCTCTTCAGTGCTGGGACAACTCAACTCGAGGTCTCGACTCTGCCAACGCCATCGAATTCTGCAAAACCCTTCGCCTGCAGACCGAGCTCTTCAACAACACTGCTGTCGTGTCCATCTACCAGTCTCCCCAAAGCGCCTATGATCTCTTCGACAAGGCGACTGTTATTTACGAGGGTCGACAAATCTTCTTTGGCCGTGCCGATGCTGCTAAGCAGTACTTCATCAACCTGGGCTTCGAGTGCCCTGCTCGCCAGACCACTCCTGATTTCCTCACTTCCATGACAGCTCCCATGGAGCGAGTTGTGCGGCCTGGATTCAAGGGCAAGACTCCTCGCACCCCTGATGAGTTTGCTACTGCTTGGAGGAACAGCGCCGAGTACAAGGCTCTGCAGGTTGAGATCGAGGAGTACAAGGTTGCTCATCCCATCAATGGTCCTGATGCTGAGGCTTTCCGTGCTTCCAAGCAGGCCCAACAGGCCAAGCGACAGCGCGCCAAGTCTCCTTACACCCTCTCTTATATGCAGCAGATCCAACTTTGCCTCTGGCGTGGATGGAAGCGACTCAAAGGTGACCCTGGTATCACCGTCGGCTCTTTGATTGGCAACTTCGTGATGGCCCTGATTATCAGTTCTGTCTTCTTCAACCTGGATAATACTTCGGACAGCTTCTTCCAGCGTGGTGCTCTCCTGTTCTTTGCTGTTTTGATGAATGCTTTTGCTAGTGCTCTTGAGGTAAGCCTTGCGTCTATTTTGAATCCTTGGACAATACTAACGGCGACTAGATTCTGGCCCTGTACGCCCAACGTCCCATTGTTGAAAAACATAGCCGTTACGCTCTGTATCACCCGTCTGCTGAAGCTATTTCCTCAATGCTTTGCGACATGCCGTACAAAGTCGCCAATACCATTGTATTCAACATAACGCTCTACTTCATGACAAACCTGAAACGTGAGCCAGGAGCCTTCTTCTTCTTCCTGCTCATGTCTTTCGTCGTCGTTTTGGTTATGTCAATGATCTTCCGTACCATTGCATCCGCTACTCGCAGTCTGTTCCAAGCTCTTGTCCCTGCCGCTATCTTGATTCTGGATCTGGTCATCTTTACCGGTTTCGTCATTCCCAAGCGTTACATGCTCGGATGGTGCAAATGGCTGTACTGGATTGATCCCATTGCCTATGCCTTCGAAGCTGTTGTTGTCAACGAGTTCCATAATCGTCAATTCACATGCAACCAATTTGTCCCCAGCCCCATCGTTGAGGCATACGCCGATGTACCTCAAGCAAACCGCGTGTGCAGTGCTGTTGGTGCTCAACCTGGAGAACCTAGCGTGGATGGCGACCGCTACGCCGAGATGCAATTTGGCTACAGATGGGAGAACCGCTGGCGCAACTTTGGCATCGTTATTGCATGGATCGTTCTGTTCACCTTCACTTACATGGTTGCTGCTGAGCTCGTCTCCGAGAAGAAGTCCAAGGGTGAAGTCCTGGTCTATCGACGTGGTCACAAGCCTGCTGCTGTTGCCAACGCCGAGAAGAAGCACAGTGACCCCGAAGCCGCTATGGCTCACATTGGCCCCGTTGTTACTGCTGAGCGCACCCGTAGCCGAACAAACAAGGATGGTGGTATGCTTCAGGAGCAGACCTCGGTCTTTCAGTGGCATGATGTCTGTTATGAGGTCAAGATCAAGGACGAGACTCGCCGCATTCTGGACAACGTTGATGGCTGGGTTAAACCTGGTACCCTGACTGCTCTTATGGGTGTTTCTGGTGCTGGAAAAACGACTCTGCTTGATTGTTTGGCCGACCGTACTTCTATGGGTGTTATCACAGGAGAGATGTTGGTCGATGGTCACCCTCGAGACATGTCTTTCCAACGCAAGACCGGCTATGTCCAGCAACAGGATCTCCATCTTCAGACTTCGACAGTCAGAGAGGCCCTCAACTTCAGTGCTATTCTACGCCAGCCCGCCCATGTTCCCAGGCAGGAGAAGCTCGACTATGTTGAACAGGTTATTAAGCTGCTCGATATGGAGGAATATGCCGACGCCGTGGTTGGTGTTCCTGGTGAAGGTCTCAACGTCGAGCAACGAAAGCGCCTTACTATCGGTGTCGAGCTTGCTGCTAAGCCCCCTCTGCTGCTCTTCGTTGACGAGCCTACCTCTGGTCTCGATTCTCAAACCTCTTGGGCTATCCTGGACCTTCTCGAGAAGTTAACAAATGCCGGCCAAGCCATTCTCTGCACAATTCATCAGCCTTCTGCCATGTTGTTCCAGCGCTTCGATCGACTTCTTTTCTTGGCCAAGGGTGGCAAGACTGTCTATTTCGGCGATATCGGCGAGAACTCCCACACTATGACTAGCTACTTTGAGCGTAACAGTGGCCATTCCTGCCCTCCTGAAGCTAACCCGGCTGAGTGGATGTTGGAAGTTATTGGCGCTGCCCCTGGATCTCACACCGAACTTGACTGGTTCAAAACCTGGCGCGAGAGCCCTGAATTCCAAGAGGTTCAGGCTGAACTCGAGAGAATCAAGCAAGAGAAGCAGGATGTCACCGAGACCGACGTGGACGACGGTAGCTATCGCGAATTTGCCGCCCCCTTCATGGTTCAACTCAAGGAAGTTGTCTATCGTGTGTTCCAGCAGTACTGGCGTACCCCCGTGTACATCTACTCCAAGGCTGCTCTTTGCTCTCTCGTCGCTCTCTTCATCGGTTTCGTCTTCTTCAGAGCTCCCAACAGTATGCAAGGTCTCCAGAACCAGATGTTTGCCATTTTCAACCTCCTCACTGTTTTCGGTCAGCTGGTGCAACAATCCATGCCCCAATTCGTCATCCAGCGTTCCCTCTACGAAGTCCGTGAGCGTCCTTCCAAGGTCTACTCATGGAAGATTTTTATGTTAGCGCAGCTGATTGTCGAACTTCCCTGGAATGGTTTGATGGCTGTCATTATGTACTTTGCCTGGTACTATCCTGTCGGTCTTCACAACAATGCTGCAGCTGCTGGCCAAACCACTGAACGTGGTGCCCTCATGTTCCTGTTCCTGTTCGCATTCCTCATCTTTACTGGTACCTTCTCGACTATGATTATTGCCGGATTTGAGACAGCTGAAGGTGGTGCCAACGTCGCCAACTTGCTGTTTATGCTCTGTCTTATCTTCTGTGGTGTCCTCGCTGCCAAGGACACTCTACCTGGCTTCTGGAAATTTATGTACTACGTATCGCCGTTTACATATATAGTAGGAGGCATGTTAGCAACAGGTGTCGCCAATACCGACGTCACTTGCGAAGACAACGAGCTGGTCACTATTTCGCCACCCAATGGCTCAACTTGCATCGAGTATATGGGCGACTATATCCAGGCTATGGGCGGCTACTTTGTCGACCCCAACGCCAAGGATGACTGCCAGTTCTGCACTATTGCAGACACCAACACTTACCTCGCCGCCGTCAACATTGACTATAAACAACGCTGGCGCAACTTTGGTCTCTTGTGGATCTACATTTTCTTCAACATGGGCGCTGCGCTGTTCATCTACTGGCTGGCGCGCATGCCCAAAAAGAGCCTAAAGGCCAAGAAGGCGTAAAGCTGAAGTGGTTCAAAAGAAAAAGAATTTTGGAAAAGCTCTTGTACTGTGTATGAGACAAAAAAAAAACATAGTTCATTGGAGTGGTAGCTTTTGGTTTTTAATTTAGATTGCGAGGTTTGTGATCAACCTCTGTTCATAGACGGCATGAGATGTGTGCCCATGTACATATGATTTCACACTAGACACTGTAATACGACAGACAGACAGACAGATGCGGAATGGAGGGAGAATACCCATACCCCTTTCAATGAAATGAGTTTCTTTTTCTAAATCAAGGAGGCTCTCGTGTGAATTGTTGTGTTGAACATTGCAACTCGTTTCCATATGAGATGTTTGTCCTAACTCCAATGTGCTGCTTTGGAGGACTTTGGGAATTTTACGTATGTAGATCGAGACAGCCCATCTGATAGGTGAATACACAACGTGTCGGGGGAATCCATCGTTGGCATTACCACACGCTACCCCTGATACTTCTGCCATGAGACAGGCCTACGATCAAGAGCTGAAGAAGGCCGTTATCAAGCAGTATTTGAGCAAGGAACCCCGGTTGTGATCTACAGAGACGCTAGCCACGAAATTAAGGGTTAGGTAATGTGCAGATGTTATGTTATACAACACAGTCCTAAATCTTGCCTTGGCCTGAGGAAGAAGGCTAGCAAAAGTGGACGCTACTGAGTTGAGCTGCAGCACAAACAAAGTTGTTGAACCTCCATGTTTCATAAGACCAGCCCTAGTGCACTAAAACATTACGGCCCGTTGACGGGACTAGTTTTGACGTGAGTCAATCACGAGATTCCATGCATTCAAGGCTGAACTCATCACCTCTAATATATAGCATTCGTCTTACATTGAATGACCGACCAAGCCGACATAACTCATTTGTATGGTCGCTTAGCCACTCACTCAAATCAACAATACAATGTATCGTACTATTTGATGTGTTATGTGGATGTCCGTCAAGATGGTACCCGGTCATCTGAGGATCCTGCCGAGGATGAGTCAAAACAGGTGAGCACATCATCATTTAGATTTCCCTTTTTCTTGTCAAAACTCTTTGATAATGCATTGATGTCACTGAACCATGACTCAATCAATAGTGGCTAAGTGAGTTTAGAATACTTGGCAGTCCCTCAAGCTTAAAGGAATTCGCAACTCCCATTTTTATCCGTATGTAACCCGTAAGCAAATGAAATTTCTAATTCTACTGTATAACTGGAGCTAAAGTATCAATAGACCCAAAAACGAGTCTGAAGTTCCTAGCCAACTCATCTCCGGCCCTGGTGAGTCGTACTACATGTATGATCATGCGTTCGAATCGAAGGAGGCGATTATGTTGTCCTGGCCCGACCTAAAGACAGCAATCGTGTCTTGTTTTCGATACACAAAAACTGTTAGGATATTCTTCGACGAGCTCTGCCATGGCGTGCTAGGCTGAAGCCCTGGACACCTGGCCTCTTGAACGTTTATGAAACTCTTTGCACCAAGTTTCCTCTCAATTTCAATAGAGAACAACAAAAAAAAGGGAGAATTATGGCTATCGTACGGTTCCTCACTATGTGGACCATGGGTTAGTATTTGATATTTAGTACTATGGTGCTCGAGACTTTTGGACCGTTGATGGTTGGCAACCAACTAACACTAACGAAGTATGTTCGCTTCTAATTTGATTCTTATACCCTAGGAAATTCAAGCGCGGTACTAACAGACAGTTATTTTATCTAGTGGTACTATGACGATCCAGTAGGTACTAAAAACCCTTCTAGTTATATGCTGGACTTGATCGAAAACACTCCGCAAGACCAGAAGCCTGTTGAACAGGATTGCGATACAAGTATTGATTTTGGGACCTAATGTCCCAAGGTAACTCCAGACTCCTCTCTAGAAGGGCTACGTACTAAGATAGTTGATCTGATTACGAGTTTCCTCCCTATCCAGATGTCTTAGGGGCGCAGCGGTGCTCGAAGACCTTGATGTTGCGTATAGGACTCAATCTGAAGTTCTGGTGAACGAATCTTTTACAGAGCAGACTGGTCCCCTATATGTGGGATCTTGAGTGTTTTCAAGAGAAACTAAAGGATGTGAAAGGAAGGGCTTCTTCGTCTAAGGCATTGGACATCCGTGACTGGAAGAGTCTCGCCAAAATGCTGGCAAGTCGAGATGAGATTATCAAAGCAAAGGGGGGAGCTCCACCTGTATCATGGGGACTACAAAGCAGGTGCGGGATATGGACATTGGCGGATGAGTTCAAAACATCTTCAGACAAGTGGACTTTGATTTCATCATTACTGTCACGCCGCGAAGAACGCTCGCTGTTTGCTATCAGTGGAAACACTCTATTCAGTGTACCTTAATGCCCGAATTCAGACTGATACCACAAGTGTGTTTCTGTTGATTTATTATATGTGATCATATTTTTTGACATATCTGCATTTGTTGAATATGGTCCTACGGAGCACGAGGTCAAATATAACGATAGTCAAAGTCATCGGGGATCATCATTCATCTTTTCATCTCAACACCACGCTATGCAACAGCCACTCCCTATACCACAAAGTCCCCAACTTATATACACATTTGCTTTTCTTTTCATTTTACTTGTTTCCAGACAAAAGTTTTCAAGCTTTGCCGGGCCAGATCTCCTTGGCAACGTTGTTGACAAGCTTGAGCTTGGCAAACATCTTGTCCTCAGTCATACCCTCAGCGCCGACAGCGACACTAGCGAAGCCGCACTGGGGGCTGACGCCGACCTGTTCGAGAGCCTCCTCAAGGCTGCGACCCTGGCCATCAGCGATGATCTTTGCGGCGTCAAGAACGCGGTGCTTAATGACCTGAGCGTCCTCGAGCTCGGGCTCCTTGGTGGTAATGACACCCAAAACAACGTTCTTGTGCTTGGGCAGGAAACGAAGAGGCTCGAAGCCACCGGAGCGAGGGTTGTCGTACTCGAGGAAGAAGGTGTCGTAGTTGAGGGTGGTGAAGAACTTTTCGGCGATCTTTTCGTATGAACCCTCGCTGAAGTGCATGGACTTGGAAAAGTTGCCTGTCGCTTGTTAGTCTCTGAGCACAGAGTCTAGTTGTCAAGAGAGATACGAACCTCTGCAGACGTGTAGTCCGACATGAAGACCCTCAGGTCGGTCGGCGATAGCGTCGTTGTGAGCCTTGAGATAAGTGTCGAACAACTTGTCAGGATCAACACCCTCATCCCTCAAAGATTGAAGCATCTCATCAGAGCAAAAGTAGGCGAGGGTGGGGTCATCGATCTGGATGTTGCGCACGCCTTCATCATACAAGGTCTTGAACTCTTGGCGATAAGCCTTGGCCAAGTCGGCAAAGAAGTCCTCATCGTTGGAGTAAGCCTCTGGGCTATAACACTTGCCAGAAGCCAGTCGCAGGTGGAAATAGCAGGGCGGCGGCATGGTGAACTTGCACTCGGCCCACTGCTCACGAGGAACGCACTCACGCAGCATCTTCCAGTTCTCGAGATAAGGGCTCTGCTTGTACTCAATCTTGCCCTCGCACAGAGCAGCCATGGGATACTGCTTGCCAGCCTTTTTAAGAGCGGCGATGGGCGGCGCAGAAAGACGAACGAGATCCCAAGGGACGGGCTCTACCTCGCGAAATCCGCCAAGACGCTCAAAGAAGCCGGAGAAGTAGTATTTGCGATCAAACTCGCCTGAGGAGATTGCGCGCACTCCATGTTGCTGCTGCTTCTTGACGATATCGGCAATAGCTGCTTTTTGCGTTGCGGCGAGTTGCTCGGGAGTAACTTGACCTGCATCGGCTTGTTCCTGAGTGCGAGATAGCGACTCTGGACGGATGAGGGAACCAATGTGATCAGCGTGGAAGGGGAGTTTTGAGACGGTCATTTTGAAGCTCTGCGATGAATCTGTGACTAGATTTTCAGAGTCAATTGAGCGCTGGAGCTCGCCATCATGGCTCTTTTATCATGGGCATGATGACATGGGTATGATACCCCAGAAAAACAGGGACCAATCAATTACCCAATGATGATTGCGCTGCGAGATGCATGTCTCCATATGACCCCTCCCCCTCCGCAGATCTTCGGCTGCCAGACACGGCTGTTGAGATTGAGGGTTAGGGTTCTACAATTGACTGTTGATGGGTATTCACCAAGGTTCCGGTAGTCGTCAACATGGCCATGAAAGAGCATATTGAAGTATGCGGCGTTCAATTCGTTGGACAGCGATCGCATTCGAACATTGCATCACAAATATCATGCGTGAGATTGCAGGTCAATGCACGCCATGCTGGATTCTTGAAGTGATGCTCAACCTCCAATGAGAGAAGAGCGCGATATATGGGAACAAGATGGCTGTCGCAACAGATGGGTAGGACCTCGACTCGATGCTATTCCTGCTTTTCTCTATCAGTTAAGAAAAGGGGAGTCAAAAGACCAGCTTGCGCAAAGTGTTACCTAGGGACAAAATTGATGATGCTTACATTGATTACCACTGTTGATGTTGACAGAATTTGTTTTGTTCCATATTCCAACAGGGGCAACAATCCTTTTCAAAGTCCTAGGCACGACAATGTCCAAGCAACCGACATCAAGGGCAAAGACTCCTGTCTCACTTGAAGCATGCTGCGATACCAAAATCCGAAGGACTTCACGTGTGTTCACATATCGACAGGCCAATGCCGTCGGGATCGGCGAAAAAAGACTTAGATCGTACGAAAAAGAAACTCATCCAATCTACCAATGAATAAAGTGAGTCTCCCTAAGTAAGGGAGGTAGGTTGTTGTCAGCCCGAAAAATAAACAATGCATATCTCCCTTGACAAGGCTTGGCACAATGCTTACAGAGGTATTCCTCCCGTTGTTCGACGACAATAGATCAAGGTTTGGCAGCCACACTGGCAATTTATTACAAGCCATCAAATAAGCCTCCCTCTGCGGGCTTGCATAGGGCGACAAATGAGGATCCGCCCTCACATTACAAGCGATGCCACGATCAGACGGAGGAGATTAGTGAATCATGGGCGCATCTATGACAGAAGTGTAACTACTAAGTACCTGAAGGCAAGGTAAGCTCCGATCAAAAGCGGAAATGGTGCAACGGCACGCTGTCAACATTCCTGCAACCACGGTGTTGTTGTCGCAGACTCTACAATGTAATTTGCCTTGGCTTTCCAAATTTAGTCTTCAAAAAGGAGATCAAACTGACAATCTGCCTCAGGGGCAACCGTTGATCTGGCGTTGAATTTGATCGACAGGCACATGAGGAAATACACTGACATGCCTGTCGTGTAACAACGGGCGTAGTCGCGACCATGTAAGGTGCAGTGTGCCTTGCATGAGGGAGGTCTTGTAGCACAATGACATACTCCATTTGCAATAGAAGGACCGATGGCTTGGCACGGCATCTTCTGACCCGGACGGGAGAGGCTACACTAGCAATATGGCTCCCGTGATAGTGTTGCAGCCTCACTTACAGAGTGTAGCGTCAGGAAGCAACAAGGTTTAGGGTTGTTTTTCTACTCGAAGCTTGTTTTCAACCCCGCTGTGCTATGCTAACTGTTTGATCACTTTACGTGACTTGTACGCATGATTGTTAGTAGTACCTCTGTCTTGTCAGTGACTATAGCGAACAAGCGAAGTGGATGCCACTGGCCCAACAAGGAAGTTACCAAAGGTGGCGAATATCTATCCTACTGAGTTATCCAGGTTGGGCACATACATTACATACATTAGTAGACCTGAAAATATTGTGTGACCGATCAAGTAACAACAAACTTCGTTGTCGAAGGGGGCCGCTGTGGAGCCCATTGGTGTCGACAAGCCCTGTATCAAAAATAGCGCCAAAAGAGAGGTGGGTTAGATCTTAGTTCTATCAAAACATGCTTTTCATTAGTCGGTGAATGTCTGAATAGAGATCCTGTATACGAGTTTCGAATTCCAACGTTGTCCTTCGCGCAAACTTTCACTATCATTGTGACTTCAACGCTCACCTCAGCTCCCCCACAGGCCTTCAAAACTCAATCTTAGTTTTAGAAAAACCCAAAATTTATAGGTAAGCATGGGTTTCTAATGAATCCCATTATTTTGAAGCATTTACTGCCCAACAAAACTATTGTCAACATTCAATAGCAGGTGTGGAAACTACCCTGCACTTACGGGCTATCGGTATCGGCTCGGCGGCCCCCGCAAAAACCATCGGCCCGCAGAATTGAACTGGGTATCAGTTATTGGTTCATCGATCCAGTGTCTCATACCTCAGCTTTCAGCTCTCCCTTCGTGAGACAAACCTTCTTCCTCTTCTCACGAGCGCAATTTCCCCCTTGTGGATCTTTTGTTTAGCTTCCGGAGACGGATTGTCTCAACCTTGTGGATGGACGAAGATCAGGCTCTCATGGAAATGTCGACTATGTCTGTGTTTTCGTTCGAGATATGGAAGGCTTCCGGAGAGTGTTTCCCCGGATTATGCTAAAGAATGCTCGCATCCGGCTCAAGGGAGGGCTCAGCATAACGGTTTCGAACGATCGTCGATCTTTGCCTGGTCCGCTGCAAGTGTCAACCGCTGAAAGCGCGCAGTATCAGATATGGTGTGATACTCAAGTGAGTAGGTTGGGGAATGGCTCTTGAGGCTTTCGTGGAAGCCACAAAACACCTCAGAGATTGTCTACTATTCTTGGTGACCAATGACGCAAATTCTCGAGTGAAGGAGATCAAACAGCTATCACATATCTGAGTGTACCCACGAACATGGAACCTTTTGCAGGCTGAATGAACTGTTTCTGACACGCAATTGAGCCGCTTTGACGCATCTAGGAATGGCAACGGCGCATGCGGAGAAATTGTTATCATCTTGGCTATCAAGCGATATGCCGAAATGCCGCAGCTATCTCCTAGAAACAAATCCTCGTATTGTGAGGAATCCTCAGAGCCTGTTTCAGTACAAGTGCAGAATGCCTTGTTGGCAGGCAAGTTTCAATCTCCTTTGAGGGATGGTCGGCCGGGGACTGCCAAGGGAGTCAGATAATGGTGTCTCAGTGGGCACCTTGTGGCTCCCTCTCGACAGCCTGCAGCACCTCAATCAATAGGTGTGATCGGCACTATCTCACGAGAAATGTATCTGGAATTTTGGTAATCTTAGAACGCGAGATGCAAGTAAGCTCTCGGGCGGCGGGGAATTTTGGCAGGACCAAGGACAACAAGCTCCCTCAAGTGTGGAGTGAGACATGTCAAGTCAGGGGCATCCTGAGGGCCTGCATTCTTTGCTTGTTGGACGGGAACGCCATGTCTCAACAGTCACAAGCATTCTGGACTTTGCTTGCGTTGGCTTGATGCATTCGTCAAGAACTATGGGACTTGGGCGGGCTTGTCTGTGACTCCCAAGTGGAAGCCATACAATTTCAGCCCCGAAGTAAGGGACCAGATTTTGTATAAAGAGAGGGCTTGATTCCGGCCAAACATCGATTTCTTTCTTCCCTCATCATCAAGCAACTCAAACACCCTCGATCCCTTCGCTTCCTCTTCCGAGAGCTGTTTCCAGTCGTTACTCCCCAGTCATTCGCTCCAGAAAACCACCATCCAAGATGCGTTACACCGAGATCCTCGCCCTTGCCATGGGCAATGTGGCAGCTGCTCAGTTCGCAACAACCCGCTTCGCCAACACCACCACTGCTGATATCACCACTGACATTGGCACCGACACCTCAGTCACCATTGGAACTGACACCACTTTCACCTTGAGCACCGACACCGACACTGAGACCGAGACCGAGACCGGCACTGCCACCACCGGTACCGAAGTGACCGCCACCACTGGCACTGAGACCGCTACCGCCACTGCCACCGGTGACCTGAACGGCTTCAACTTCCTCGGCTGCTACGGATCCGACAACGGTTTCCCCGGCTTCGCTCAGGCCTACTCGTCTGAGGACAACGACCCCGAGGAATGTACCAAGGCTTGCGTTGGCAGCAACTTCGCCGGTCTCTACGACAACAGCTGCTACTGTGGTGACGAGCTTGATGCCAGCGCCGCCCCGGCCGACTCTTGTGACATCGTCTGCCCTGGCGATGCTGATGAGATCTGCGGTGGCCTCGATGACTCTTCTCGCATGATGCGCCGACAGGTTGCCGTCAACGTTCTCCTCTCCATCTACATCGCCGGTGATGTCAACATTGGCGGTGAGACCGACACCATCGCTGTCACCGACTTCGTCACTGAGACTCTCCCTCCTATCACCACCACTGCCACTCGCACCGTCACTGATGCCGGCGTCACCACCACCGCTACCGTCACCACTGTTCTCCCCGCTGTTCCCACCGACATCATCATCATCTGCTACGGTAACTACTGTGCTCCTCAGACTCACTGCCCTACTTGCTCCAAGTGGCAGATTGTCTGTGACGATGGTCTCTGCGCTCCCCGTGAGTGTGGCGATGATGAGGAGTACTGGTACAAGCTCAAGATCTGCAACAGCGGAAAGTGCCACTATGCCGACTACCAAGAGGAGGAGTGCAACCAGCGCATTGTCTGCTATGGCTCCGAGTGTACCCGTGACCAGCACTACACTGTCGACTACCAGCGCAAGTTCATCTGCGAGAAGGAGACTGAGCGTTACTACTTCGAGGAGTGCCATGATGACTGCTACTCTTACAACGAGTGCCACGGCTCTGACTGCACTGTCATTCCTCCTCCTGTCCACCCCGTCCCTTGCCCTCCTCCCAAGCCTGTCCACCCCAACAGCCCTCCTGTTGTTGTTGTCCCTGACGTTCCTGAGCACCCCGAGAAGCCCAACAAGCCTGTCCACCCTACTCCTGAGCACCCTGAGAAGCCCAACAAGCCTGTCCACCCTACTCCTGAGCACCCCGAGAAGCCTAGCAAGCCTGTCCACCCTACTCCTGAGCACCCCGAGAAGCCCAGCAAGCCCGAGACTCCTGCTACTCCTGAGCATCCCGAGAAGCCCAGCAAGCCCGAGACTCCTGCTACTCCTGAGACTCCCGAGAAGCCCAGCAAGCCTGAGACTCCTGCTACTCCTGAGACTCCCGAGAAGCCCAGCAAGCCTGAGACCCCCGAGACTCCTGAGACTCCCGAGACGCCCAAGACTCCTGAGACTCCCGAGACTCCCAAGACCCCTGAGACTGGCTCCAACGAGAAGCCTCAGACTCCCGAGACTCCTGAGACTCCCGAGACCGGCGACAACGAGAAGCCCGAGGTTCCCGTTGTCACCGCCGGTGCCGCCAAGAAGACCTTCGCCGGTGTGGCCGCTGCCATCGCCGGTTTCGCCTTTATCCTGTAAAGGCCCGGTCTCTTCACTTCTCTCTCTCCCACCTATGGGTTTCTCATGGTTGCCGCTCACGGCATCCCTGCACAGCATTTACGTCCTGCTTTTTAAGCACAGCACGCATGTGTAACGTTTAACGTTCTGGTTCATTCTTACACCGATCGGTTCTTGGTAGTCTAGCTTTGGATATCTCATCTGGCTTTGGATAGATTAGGCTTGGTTGTCCATTTCGATGGTGGTACTTTTTGGCGATTAGAAATTAGTAGTATTTCGGCTTTAATATGGCTTATGACCTTAATCTTTACTCTTTTGGTTTACAATGTGAATGTTTGAGTGCCTTGCATATTGCTTGCTTTGTTTCCTTGGCTTTGGTCAGCTGGAGCTTGAAAAAGCCTAATCGACTGAGCTGGCTTGGCTGGAACGATCTGAATTGCTTCTTTGATTCTGAATTATAATTTTGACATTGAACTGTTAGGCTGCAAGGGATATTGTTCCTTGCAGTGAGTTCCTTACCGCGCTGGATGTGTAAGGGAGGTATCTTGGCATGAGACAGCATAAGCCGCCAGGCAGCTCAGACATAGTTACATTTGGACCACTCTATTGGTTGATACAATACAAACTTTTGCATCGAATTTAGTTCTCGTACGATATGGCTTGATATGACTTAGACCTGAGAGGATTATTGCCATATTGGTGGAAGAGCAAGGCTTGAGTGATGCCCAGGTCCGCCACGCAGCCACCAAAGCAGGGTCAGTGATCAGGCCAGAAGGATTTTATTAAACATGCGATTCTGAGGATATAGGATTGACTTGACTGTAAGAGTTGCAATACAGCATGATCGTTTGGATAGTTTGTCTTAAAGCGACAGGTAGGAGGGACTGTACTATCTGAAACCAGTAGCAGTGCCCCACCTGATATCGGGAGTCAGCGTTACATTCTATACCTATGTCAAGAGATATAATAAATTAGACCTTCTGGGCCTGTGTCCTTATGATCCATTTTGGAATATTAATCTGTATTGTTGTGGTTTTGGAAGTATCAGTCAAACTAGGACTAGACTAACTCATACGATGATTGGTGGGAATTCTCTGAGATGGAATCATGTTAGAACAATAACTTACAACTATGACACCTCTCTGCAATGTGACGTAGACGAACGATTCATCAGCAAAATGCATCCTTCAAGTGAGTTGACCGTAATTGGACAATTTGGAGTTTCATAGGAGGAAAAGATAGGCACTCAGCGACAGTCCGATGTCCATATGCCCCTGTCTAGCAACAGCATCTCAGAAATCTGTTGGCATCCATCTCTGCCTCGGACCAGGGTCCAAGGATTTCCCGTCTGTGCGGGCCAAGACCCTTCCCGTTGGTAGCAAATGGCCTCATACGTACAGTATTTAGCTGCAGCAACCTGCAACAACCTGCAACACAGCGGGCCCCAACGTTCCCTTGTGTCGGTACGACAAGGACGGGTACGTGCTCGAGTCCGAGAACAACAAGTATGAGAGATACTGTCGATACAAATGAGAGGTTGATTAGGATCAGCGAGTTGATAAGGGCAAAAGAGCTGTCTGTCAGTTCTTCTGAGGTAAAATGGCCTTTAGTTGTTATTTACGGATCCTGCATTTAGAAAAACCAAGGCTGTAGTCGGTAAAGAGCTGTGCTTGTTAGTATTCTACAATGATTGGATATCTTTGCTTGTTGCGGGATGGTGCAACCAGCCCTGCATGACCCAAGGAAGTGGGTTCATGAGGTGCCGAGGTGCCCGTATATCCACACTCTTATGATGTGATGGCCTTGGTAATAAGCATCAAGATAACTAATATCCGTTAATTATCTGTTCTCAATACTATACTAGAGGATAGTCTAGTCTGTCCCTAGGTCCTAGGACCAATGTTGATAATAATCTCAGTCTCTATGCCTTTGGCTCTGATCAACCCCTCTTTACCACTTCAAGTCGACCGTTGTAACCCTCCAATCCCTCCACTGCGGAACCGACGAGGTCCACTGCCGTGTGACCGCCAAACGACAGTGCATGAAAGCTTCACCTTATCCAGTTGCGGCGTCATGATTTGTTAGGGGGCTTCTACTGGTACCAACAGCCTGGGACTGGCCCCCCCTCCCTCCTGTTGGGTCGGGTCATCTGGGGCCGCCACAATTTGTTGTCTGTTGGTTTTTTTACTTTCCAGTGCCAGAGTGTCGGTACTTGAAGATGTCATTGATTTATTATGTAGAGATTTCTGATGATACTCGCTTTATATCAGTATCTCCCCAGAGTCATAGACTCAGTAGGTTAATGACAAGCCAAGGCATAAACCTAGGAGATATCAATATCCGCGAGTCAAGACCTCCCGGCTCAAGCCCACTTGACACCGACAATCCTTTCCCATGAGCTTTTTATAAACCTGCATACTTCTCCTCTTTTTTCTGGATGGCTTCCCATTAGGTACTACAGTAGCAGAGTAGTTCCGTTTTGGGCTTCTATTCCAAGTTAGTCTGTTTTTAGGTTCTCTTTTTTTAAACGACTGACCTGCTCTGGCGCCTTTTATCAATCTTTCTACCTTTCTCAACCCTTGGTTTGAGCTGGCGAGGTTTCACGTATCCTTATCCTTATCCTTGTCCATAACTAATCCCCGCACATTGTCTTCCTTCATTTCCTCTCTAGTCTCTCGCGATCACTTCACTTTCTCTACGCCTCACAGTGCTCAGATCGCTCTTGGGACCGTGACGTCGGGCATTGACCAGAGAGCGAGCGAAGCGCCATCCCGCTCGACTTAGCGCACTCTCATTCCCATCCTATCTCCTGTCCCGTCCTTAATCTTTACTTCAACCTCTGGCCTTTGCTTTTTTTCCGGTTTCAACACCAAAAAAACTCTTCCAGAGGATCAACAACATCCTTCAGTGCGGCATGCGCATGGCCCAGCGCCTTTGCGCTCGACGACAATGAACTCGCCGCCGAACTCGATTCTTCGCCAATCCGACGGCTCTCCAACTTCTACTTCTCCAAAGTCACGCTCCCAACCGACGACATCTTCCGATAAAGACAATACTCGACCCGCATCCCGTTGCCATATGGTTCCCCCGTCCCCGTCATCCTCTACAGTCTCTCCACTCGCTGTAGGCTCAACACACGAGGCGGCTGTGATACAGAGCATTGAGCGCGGCGATTACGCACCCGACGACCTCGACGAGACACGCAGCTTGACCGACAGCATACGGCAGCACATTGTGGACGGTGGCTTGCGATATCATGCCTACCATGCGGGGAAATACTTGTTTCCCAACGACGAAGCGGAACAAGATCGCGAAGAGCTGAAGCACAACTTGACCGTTTACCTGTGCGACGATAAACTGTTTTTTGCGCCCATTGAACATTTGCTGGAAGAGGGAGCTGAAGTACTGGATCTGGGCACAGGGATTGGGAAATGGTGCATTGATCGTAGGCTTCCCGAGACAAGCCCAAGCTGCATAAGCCTGGGCCTGGAAAGATCGTGCAGGTATCAAGTAGCTGACCTTTAACAGTCGCCGACACCTATCCAAACTCGGAATTCCACGGCATGGACCTATCGCCTATCCAACCCGATTGGGTTCCAAAGAACGCCATTTTTGTCGTTGACGATATTGAGCACGAAGCTGGCTGGACATATCCCGAAGAAACGTTCGACTACATTCACATCCGCCATGTAGTTCACTCGATCCGAGACAGAGAACTGCTCTGGGACCGAATATGGAAGTATGACGCTCATTGCGCTTTTCTTTGACAACGCCAACTAACCTGCAAGCAGACATCTAAAACCAGGAGGTTATGTCGAAGTCCAAGAGTTTCACTATATAGCACCTTGCGACGACGAGTCATGCGACGGCCCTTATGCCTGGCGCGACTTTTGTCGGTATCTCCAGGACGGTATGGCAGCTCTCGGTTCCGACATTCACGGCATCACCTACGTCGAAGACGAGCTCCGCGATGCAGGTTTCGAGCATGTCACTCGCAAAAGTTACAAGTGCCCTGTTGGACCGTGGGCTAAGAAATCACGGCTCCAAGAGTGTGGTCACATCTTGCGAGATGTCATTATGTGGGGTCTTGTCGGTTTGGCTCGACGATCTTTTCGCGACGGCCTTCACTGGACATTGATCCAGATTGAGATGTTTCTCATCGAAGTTCGCAAGTCGCTAAGTGAGGAGGTCAACGGGCTACCCAAGTACCATACTTATTTTCCCTTCCATAACATCCACGCTCGGAAACCTTTACACCGGCCAAAGAGCGCGACCGAGGCGGATGTTTAAAGCTCGAGGTCAGGCTTCGAGCCACTCAACCGCGTCACTACGACGCCTTTTTCAGCAGCAGCTACGACATTGCTGCAGATTTCATGACGATTTAACGACATCATATAAACACATCTAACATAAAGGAAGCATCAAAACAGTTTGGAGCATGGTTTGGCGTACAGCAGGTTGCATTAGAAGACCCTACGGTCGGTGGCAGTATATTACTGAAATGGCGCAACTGGAGCGGCGAATTGTCTTTTTCTTATGTATAGAGTACATTGCATTACATTGCCTCGTTAGTCATGGTCACAAATACGATACCAGCCATGCAATCATGAGGATTGCTTAGAAGTTTTAGTTTTAGGCATTATGGTCTAAATTTTACAAATTCGTCATCGAATATCCTAAAGTATATACAATCCTATGCCCTAGTTTGTGCACATCCCTATAGTAGCTCTACATAAAGTCATAGATCTCGTATGATGAGCCTTGATCTAACTCGTATTGTCATCCAGCCAGACTCACGGAACTATGTTCGCTGGAGTATTTCTGCTTCATTGCCAACAGCCCTGCGGAGGCGCAGGTAACGGGCCCAGGGAAGATGACGGCGATATTGTGAAGATGTTGGGTGTTTTAGTAGCCATGTCAGCTGGGAACAGGCAAAAATCGGCTAAACGGTCGACGGTGGCCTCTAGCGATCTTTAACTGGCCATCGCTCGTAGGTTTCATCGACTGAGACGGGCGTCTGTTGGATTCACTGGATGTATTCATTTCAGTCATGCCATCAACGGCTTCCGTCGAGCCGTCGATATTTAACTTCAGAGCCCCATAGCGGAGGAGGTTCTACGCGAGGACCAGAATAACCTCATGCTTCTTCTCTTGAGCTGGAGAAGGGGTCTCTTGTTCGAAGACAAAGGCCCCGTGAGGGAGCAAGATAAGGACCGTGCGACTTTTGCCCTTCTCTTCTTCGCCCTGCCATACGATAAAGACAGGCAAGGCAAATTGGATCTTGTTTGCATTCATATCTGCCTTGTCACTGGCCACAAGGTTTCTCATAGTGTCGCGTATGATCTTGCGGTCGTCGGGTTCCAAGGGATAAACTTTGCATTCCTTTGACAAGTCTCTCGGCTAGTTCGGCTTCATCTGGATGCGCATTGTTTCGTTCTCTGCGTGCAAAGCGTGTGTTGTGAAACACATCGACGTATTCTGTGATAAGCTCAGCAATCCTGTCGCCGTCGTTATTGTCGAGGTTGATGACTTACTCCTACTAAACTTTGGATGCTCTTCTAACTCTTCCAGTCCCCTAGTTTCTCTAAAGTATATTCCCAGATAGTTAGGAGGTACTGTAAGAACAGCGTCATGATCAAGTTTCCTTTTAGTATCGAACTTTCACTTTTGCTCATTGGACGACAGAACAGACCTCGTTGACTTGTTGAGGGAGAGTGTTGAATTGCTTTCGGGACCTGTTGATCTGCTGGCAAAATCTCCAGGACCTACCCAAAACACATCTTTCGGATGATCAACATACAGAAAGCGTTGTTCTCAGAGGCCTGTTGAAGAGTTACCCTGTCATGTTGTGCCAGCATCATGTGCTGACGAGTGCCGCGTTCTCTTTGTCCAAGACGCTGACAAGATCTTCGATTGCTCTGTCTGTATAGTATCATGTGCTTCAATTGCCTTGAAGAATTGTCAACGCTGAGCTTCCAGTGCGTCGTATTGCTTGGAAAGACATATCATCTGAGATACTTGAGCTTACAACAAACAGGATTTTCCATTGACGTGCTCCACGTCTCATTGGGGAGTTGGACACAAGACTGTCCTAGATACGAAGCTGGACCAACCTTTCATGCAAGCATTGGATATCGGGAAATATTAAACCTAACTTAACAACCATCATGCGGATCATGTTTGTGAGCTTTTCAGGTATGTTGAGTCTCAGGCACTCTGCCACCCCCGGGCCGATTCATTTTGGGATTGCGTGGTACCACTCCTCCATTTGAAATGGTAGAGATATATTCTTGAAGAACAGCATTTAAATGGCTAGCTAAGGAAATTTTATTGCGGCGCTGGACTTACATTTAGTACTCCAGGCGCTCAGATCGATGTCTCGAACTTGTCAACCCCATGCTCTGTCGTGTGCCTGTCGACTGGAGATATGACCAGCGATGCCCTAGGATTGCACAAGCTTGGGGATAGCCTGATGATAGACTGTTCGTAAGTTTAGTCATCCTGACCTTTAAGCAGGTCTCACAATATACAGTTGATCTAAAATGTGACGTTAGTGGTAGCAATCTCATGTGGTTGTCATAATCATCCGTTAGGGAGGCATCGATGGCTTTGTCCTCGCATTCATTGACAGCGAATGCGATTTTTCGACATAGTCGGAAATGATGTCAATTCCTTGTCAAGCAAATGTCGTCGTGATATGATGGCCTTCGCAGTCCGAATCGTCGAGTGGCCGTCCCTTCGACAACAATGGCCTCCTTCGTAGAAGGAGCGTCAATCGCACCCATGCAACCAGGACAATGTATCATTGAGGTTCTAATTGTAAAATATCGGAGCTTATTCATATGCTTGCGCCATGCCGTGTGAAGTCTGAAAGCCTGAATGATCCCATGCCTGAGAGTCCATATCTGTGTGAGTCGTTGCCAAGGGGATACACGTAGGGAATATTAGCAAGCCACACTGCATGCTCACCAAATCCTTCCGAGGTTGTTGACGCCGTTATACGGCACCTAAACAACTAATTGTATTCTAAGCTATGTGGAAAACGTAGTGATGTGATCATGTTTGGTTTCGCTGCATCCCACCTAGGTAGGTTTAGGATAAGCTATTAAGATAATCGGAATATACTTTAGGTACATCTTAGGTTAAGAGCTAACTGAAGTGCTTATGTTATTTGTTATTCCTTAGCTCTTTTACCTTGATGATTTGCCGGGCTGCTTGATCTGACGTCGCAATATTGCTTTGAAAGCCATCTCCGCTGCCAAGTCCACTCGGCCGAAGACGGACGGACGAAGAACGGATGACCAGCCGGAAACCGTCTATGACCGCCGTTTCTAATCTCCAATCTCAGTCAGCAGCAAAAAAAGATGAAACGCATCGTCTTTCGCTTATGACGGTACGTCGTCGACCCTTGACCCTTGCGTTATCAGACAAGGGTCTTGTTACCACGCGGAGCTGAGATAGGCTTAGATGTGTTGCAACATGGGCAAGATTGACAGGGTGAATTGGTGATATGATAATGCTTGTGAGCGTGAACGTGAATATTAGTTGACGTGAAGTATCAACCAGATATGAGATAGCAAACCACAGCCCAGTAAGTAACTCTACCTAATTATCGCAGGCTTTAAACATATCATATATAACTTTACTATTAGTTTAGAAGGATTTATGTCAATTTTATGATAAAAGTTTATACATCATATACCTAATACCTAGAGGCGACTTTACTCTGGGCAGTGAGTGTCTCGAATCTTTTTTACTACTGAGAGCCGGAGATATCAATGCATGCTTACGCTGCACGAGAGAGACGGTCAATGTGTCACGCCGATGCATGTCTCATTCAGCTTAAAGACTATTTGACGTTTCCATAACCGCCAGCTATTCCATAGTAGGCCATGAGTCGAAATGACACAGTGTTGAATCGCGAGCCTAGCAGAATTCTCCGCCGCTTAAGACCGCACTACGGATTTAGGGGCGCACGAATTAACGAGATTTAGCCGTTGGCTTAGCATCAATTTGTTTCCACTGCTTCTCCACAATGTGAGATTGGGTGGATATGATAGCCGAGGGTTGGGTTTCAATGTTGACAAGCCGTTGTAAGATTGACAAGACATGCTACGTAGGCCTTGTCGGTTGTTGTTGTTTGCTTTCTTGTGAGAGACAGAGACCATTTTGTGTATCTTTTACTCAGAAATTTACGGTTCTGAATCGCTGATTCCTCGCATGATTCGTAAAATTTGACCTTTTTCGGATATACCTAATTACCAATATTCCCCAATGTATGTCGCAGTCCGGCATGGATGTCAATCTCTTTACTTTATTTTCCAAACCAATCAGGCTCTTTGAAAACTCGGCCTTAAGAGGACTAGTTGTCCGAGATGAGTCAAAATCTTTGCATAGTCCCCACCATCCTGACTTGACATGCCCAATGGAGAAGTTTGAGGCATGGGGGTTGAAGGGATTCTCAGTATGTGGAGCCGAGCGCCCTTACGAGCGGACGTTTTCACGGACTTCTTCGTATTCTTGATTGGTAATGCCGGATGGAGTTGTACCAAAGGAGATACTGACCCATAATAACTTTTGCCAGGCGGTTTTGAACTTAAACGGCGGGTTATCGGCCTCTTTTTTGTTTGCGCCCCTTACTTCTTGTTTGTTAACGGCAAGCCTTTGGGTCAATTGGACTGGCTGCTATACAATACCTCTACTAATACTATTTCATTCCCTTTTAATAACCCTTTAATACTTCATTCAATACTTCAATTGGCTTCAAATAAGTAAACTCTCCTTTCCACGCGGCGGGTGACTTTGGGCTCCCAGCACAGTCTCATCGTGAGCACTGTTAAACGACTTACACGCATACGCAACAAACCCAATTCCACCATCGACGCAACCGATTTCATTCAAAATGGCCGAAAAGGACCTCGGAAAGGCTGAGGAGGCCATTGCCGCCAATCACCATACTGCGCAAGCCGATCCTGCTTATCGAGACTCTATCGACACCGATTCGACTCGCCACGGCCCTGCCACTGAGCGACGAGACTCCAAGGCTCATGACACTGGTGTATCTATTGAACAAGCTGAGGCTGAGTTCGCGGAGCTCCAGAGGGAGTTCACTGGTGTTTCTCGCGCTAGCCGTAGGAAGAGCAGAGCGAGCGCCGTCGACCCTGAGAAAGATGCTCCTGACGCTGAAGACGCTGATGTTGAGTCCCTCTTTGATCTCGAGGCCGCACTTCGTGGTGGCCTCGATCGTGAGAAGGAGGCTGGAATCAAGTCCAAGCACATTGGTGTCTACTGGGACGATTTGACCGTCAAGGGTTACGGTGGCATGTCCAATTTTGTGCCAACTTTCCCTGATGCTTTTGTTGGCTTCTTCGATGTCATTACCCCTGTTATTGGCATGCTCGGTCTCGGCCCCAAGCCTCCCCAGGTTGCCCTTCTCGACAAGTTCCGAGGTGTGTGCAAGCCCGGTGAGATGGTTCTCGTTTTGGGCAAGCCTGGCTCTGGATGCACGACTTTCCTCAAGACCATTGCCAACCAGCGTTATGGCTACACTGCCGTTGAAGGAGAGGTTCTCTATGGACCTTGGACCAACACTGACTTTGACCAGTATCGTGCCGAGGCTGTCTACAACGCCGAGGACGATATTCACCATCCTACCCTGACGGTTGAGCAGACTCTTGGCTTTGCGCTCGACACTAAGATGCCTGCTAAGAGACCTGGAAACATGTCCAAGCAGGAGTTCAAGGAGGGTGTCATCAGCATGTTGCTCAAGATGTTCAACATTGAGCACACACGCAACACAATCGTTGGTGACCACTTTGTCCGTGGTGTTTCCGGTGGAGAGCGCAAGCGTGTCAGTATTGCAGAGGGTATGATCACCAATGCTGCTGTTCTGTCGTGGGATAACAGCACGCGTGGTCTTGATGCCAGTACCGCTCTGGACTTCGTCAAGTCTCTCCGTATTCAGACCAACCTGTACAAGACTACTACATTCGTTTCCTTGTATCAGGCGTCTGAAAACATCTATAACCTCTTTGACAAGGTCATGGTCATCGATGAGGGTAAGCAGGTCTACTTTGGCCCTGCTGCATCTGCTCGAAGCTACTTCGAGAGTCTCGGATTTGCTCCTCATCCTCGTCAGACAAGTGCCGATTATTTGACTGGTTGCACTGATGAGTTTGAGAGGGAGTATGCGCCTGGTCGATCCGAGGCGAACGCTCCTCATAGCCCCGCTACCCTTGAGGAGGCTTTCAAGAAATCCGATGCTGCCAAGTCTCTAGACGCGGAAATGTCCGAGTACAAGACTGCTCTGGAACACGATGCCGAAATTCACAATGACTTCCAAATTGCCGTTAAAGAGGGCAAGCGTGGAACCTCCAAGCGCTCAGTTTATCAAGTCGGCTTCCACCTCCAGGTTTGGGCGCTCATGAAGCGTCAGTTCACTCTCAAGCTTCAGGACCGTTTTAACCTGTTTGTCGGTTGGTTCCGCAGTATTGTCATCGCTATTGTCCTCGGTACTCTCTATCTCGACCTCGGAAAGACTTCTGCCAGTGCCTTTAGCAAGGGTGGTCTTCTCTTCGTCGCCCTTCTGTTCAACGCTTTCCAGGCCTTTTCAGAGCTTGCCGGGACTATGACTGGTCGTTCTATTGTTAATAAGCATAAAGCCTATGCCTTTCACCGGCCTTCAGCGTTGTGGATCGCCCAGATCTTCGTCGACCAAATTTTCGCGGCAAGCCAGATCCTGATTTTCTGCATCATCGTCTACTTTATGACCAACCTCGTCAGAGATGCGGGCGCCTTCTTCACCTTTTTCCTAATGGTATTGAGTGGCAATATAGGAATGACCCTATTCTTTAGAAGTGAGTACCCTGTGAATCACCATTGAGTCCCTGTGAATCACGATCGCTCAACCTTGTGAATCACCAACACCCCACTCCATGAATCACCAACGCTTGAGCCTATGCTAACAGGAGAAGTTATCGGATGCGTTTCGCCTGATTTTGACTATGCTATCAAGTTTGCCGTTATAGTAATTACCCTTTTCGTGGTTACCAGCGGATATATCATCCAATATGTACGAATCCCCTCCCCGAGATGCCTCATCCGTGAGATAGCTTCTAACGCCTTCTTTCTCACTCCAGGATCAAGAGAAGGTTTGGCTTCGTTGGATCTTCTGGATCAACATTCTGGGACTTAGCTTCAGCTCCATGATGATGAACGAGTTTCAGAGAATCGATATGGAGTGCACAGCTGACTCACTCGTCCCCGCTGGGCCCGAGTATTCTGACATAGACTACCAGGTTTGTACACTTGCTGGATCAAAGTCAGGTACTACTCTTGTTTCCGGCAGTGACTATGTTTCCCAAGGCTTCGCCTATCATCCCGGCGATCTCTGGCGAAACTGGGGTATTGTCCTGGCTCTTATCATCTTCTTCCTGATTCTCAACGTTGTCCTCGGCGAGTTTGTCAACTTCGGTATGGGCGGTAACGCCGCAAAGGTGTATGCTAAGCCCAACAAGGAGCGCAAGGAGTTGAATGAAAAACTCGTTTCTAAGCGCGATGCCAGGCGTAAGGACAAGTCCAACGAGGATGGATCTGAGATCACCATCAAGTCTGAGAGTGTCCTTACTTGGGAGAATCTTAACTACGACGTTCCTGTCCCTGGAGGAACTCGTCGTTTGCTAAACAATGTGTTTGGATACGTTCGCCCCGGCGAGCTAACTGCTCTTATGGGAGCTTCTGGTGCTGGAAAGACTACTCTTCTGGACGTCCTCGCTGCACGAAAGAACATCGGTGTTATCTCGGGTGACATCCTCGTCGATGCCCTCAAGCCCGGCAAGGAGTTCCAGCGATCCACTTCGTACGCTGAGCAGCTTGACGTTCACGAGCCTACCCAGACCGTTCGCGAGGCCTTCCGCTTCTCTGCTGAGCTCCGACAGCCTTTCCACGTGCCTATGGAGGAGCGTTACGCCTATGTTGAGGAGATTATCTCCCTCCTTGAGATGGAGACTATTGCTGATGCCATCATTGGAACCCCTGAGTTTGGCCTTACTGTTGAACAGCGCAAGCGTGTCACCATCGGTGTTGAGCTTGCTGCCAAGCCCGAGCTGATGCTGTTCCTTGACGAGCCTACTTCCGGTCTTGACAGTCAGAGTGCCTTTAACATCGTCCGTTTCCTCAAGAAGCTTGCCGCCTCTGGCCAGGCTATTCTCTGCACTATTCACCAGCCTAACGCCGCCCTTTTCGAGAACTTCGACCGCCTTCTTCTCCTCCAGCGTGGAGGTCGCACTGTTTACTTTGGTGACATCGGCAAGGACGCTCATGTTCTGCGAAACTATCTCAAGACTCATGGTGCCGAGGCTGGACCCACCGATAACGTTGCCGAGTATATGCTCGAGGCCATTGGTGCTGGAAGCAGGCCCCGTGTTGGAAACCGCGATTGGGCAGATATTTGGGACGACAGTCCTGAACTTGCTGAGACTAAGGAGACTATCATCCGTTTGAAGCGTGAGCGACAGGCGGCTAGCGGTGCGGCTAACAGCGACAAATCCGACCTGGAAAAGGAATACGCTTCACCCTTCATGCATCAGATGAAGGTTGTCTCCAGCAGAATGTTCCTGTCCTTCTGGCGTTCTCCCAACTATCTCTTCACAAGAATTTTCAGCCACGTAGCGGTTGCACTCAGTATGTTTACCTTCCCACTGCTACCCCTTGGTCTGAATCATATACTAACACGATTCTTTACAGTCACAGGCCTGATGTATTTAAACCTCGATAACTCGCGATCCTCTCTTCAGAACAGGGTCTTTGTTATATTTCAGGTCACTGTATTACCTGCGTTAAGTTCGTTTTTACATCACTCATCACTACACCCTCCAATGCTAACACACTTCACCAACAGTCATCACTCAGGTTGAGGTTATGTTCCACATCAAGAGGGCTCTTTTCTTCAGAGAACAGTCTTCAAAAATGTACTCACCCTTTGTCTTCGCCTCAAGTGTTGTGATTGCCGAGATGCCCTACTCAGTCATGTGCGCGGTGGCTTTCTACCTCCCTCTGTACTTCATGCCCGGTTTCCAGACCGAGTCTTCTCGAGCAGGTTACCAGTTCCTCATGGTCTTGGTAACAGAGCTGTTTTCAGTAACCCTCGGCCAAGGACTCGCTTCTATCACTCCTTCGCCTTTCATCTCGGCCCAGTTCGACCCCTTCATCATCATCAACTTCGCCCTCTTCTGTGGTGTCACAATTCCACCACCTCAGATGCCTGGCTTCTGGCGTGCTTGGCTGTACCAGCTTGACCCGTTCACACGCCTTATCAGCGGCATGGTGACCACTGCGCTTCACGGCATTCCCGTTGTCTGCGAGCAGAGCGAGCTCAATGCTTTCAGTGCACCACCCAACAGCACTTGTGGCGAGTACATGGAGCCTTTCTTTGCCAATGGAGGTTCAGGCTATCTCGTTAACAACAGCACTCAAGATTGCGAGTACTGCGCGTACAAGGTAAGATAACAAGCACCTCGTTCAACATGACCAGGAAATCATTGCTAACAATTTTAGGTTGGTGACGAGTTTTACAGCACCTTCAACCTCTCGTTCGATCACCGTTGGAGAGACTTTGGTATCTACCTGTGCTTCGTGGGAAGCAACTTGATCATCCTCCTGACGGCGGTAAGTTACCTCACTTATATACATGGTTGGTGTGAACAATTAGCTAACTGGAATTCCAGAGTCGATTCATCAACTGGAACCGACGTTAAGTGTCTATGCAAGGTTCAAAGGATATAAGTCATGGATAAATGGCAAGGATTGTGATGAGATAAACAAAAGTTGACTATAGAGTAATACACATCAATGAATCCTAGCTACCTGAATTAATTCGGAGTTTCAGGAATCCCTTCCGTTTTGGTTAAACTATCTAGTTGTTATATGTGAAGATACCCACCCTCGTTCTATGAATAGGCGCTCAGTTGATCACGAAGATTAATTACAAATGACCTCATCGAAGATTCGTCTAAACTAATACCTACTCGATTGAGCATTTGTTACTGCCTAGCCTTGGCTAATGATGGCATGTCGTACGATACAATATAGTAGTGGTTTTTCTCAGGTGGCTCAACTCCATATTGTATTCCGATTCTCATAGCGAGACTCACAATACTGTGCCGCGCGTTCACATAAACACCACAGTCATCTCACAAAAGTATGACTGGACTATTACTGCATCCTACGCGTGTATAATTCGTACTCCTCCAGACCAGGGATGTCCGCTATCGCACTCGGCTAATCTTTAGCCCATCTGACAGCTGATCATTTACTTTAGCCAAGGCTCCAGGGATCATCTATAGAGATTGATAACGGTAATAAGAGCAGCCACCGATCCGCCAATTCCACTTATCCACTCGTTCTCTATACTTCGTGCACCATGAGTTCGACGTGTCTGAACGACGGTTCTTTCGGACCCGGCGTCCGTGGCTGTCGAGGCGATTTCGACTTTACGCAAAAGTTTGAGAGGATATTTCTCTCAATCATACCGACTGCTATATTTATCGCAGCAACGTTTGCTCGTGTAGCTGTTTTATCGCAGCGGAAGAGGATCGTAGGAGGGATCATCTTACAATCGGTCAAGATTGTAAGTATTTCGCAGCATCCAACGTAGATGGTTGGAAGAGATGCAATTGAGCTGTGACTAACTCAAAAAGGCCTTTCTCGCCGTATTTGCAATCACACAACTTGCAATCCTCATTCTCGTGGCCACTGGAACTCCCGGCATAGTCCATCAGCTATCTCTTGCTGGATCTTCTCTCGTATTCCTCGCCTCGCTCCTAGCCATCCCGCTATCGTACAAAGAGCACTCAAGCGCTCGAAGACCTTCAACTCTGCTCAACGTTTACATCTTCCTTACGCTTCTGTTTGATATCGTGCAAGCCCGCACAGCATGGCTTGTCATCAACACAGACCACCAGACCGTCCAAGCCCGTCTTTTTACCGCTTCTGTGGTTATCAAAGCCTTTATCGTGTGCTTAGAAACACTGTCCAAGACGAAATGGATTCATTGGAATGCCGATGAGCATAGCCCGGAGGAATCGAGCAGCGTCTTTAGCATTGGAGTATTCGCCTGGCTGAACAAGCTATTTATTCGAGGATACAGAGGCGTGTTGACCATCGATGACCTCTATCCTCTTGACGAGAACATGAGCTCTAGCAAATTACACAAGCGGTTTGCGAAGAGACTCCGAGTACACAAGTACAACCAAGAGCCCAAGTCAGGCCTATTGAAGGATCTATGCAGAACACTTGTAGGGCCATTCGTCTTGCCAATTGCCCCTCGCATCGCCCTTATCGCCTTCAAGTTCTGTCAACCCTTCTTCATCGATTCCACTCTCGAATATCTTCAGATGCCCGAGACTTCAACGGCCGATAACATGGGCTATGGCTTGATCGGCGCCGCATTCCTCATCTATGCGGGCATTGGCGTCTCTACAGCCTTTTATGGTTACTACCAGGAAAAGGGCGTCTATATGATCCGAGGCTGTCTAGTAGCTGCTATATACGAAAAGACGACAAAGATGAAAGTGACGGCTGCTGACGACTCTGCTGCTTTGACCCTTATGAGTGCTGACGTTGAACGCATTCTGTATGGCGCTTGGAAAGCTCATGACCTCTGGGCCAACACTATTGAAGTAGCCATCGGCTGCTGGCTTCTCCACGAAAAGCTTGGCTTGGCGTTTCTCTCGCCACTTATCGTCATCGTCATCTGCGCTCTCTTGATATTTTGGCTACTCGCGTTTGTCAGTAAGAAACAGAGCGAGTGGATGGCGAGGATCCAAAACAGAGTCGGATTAACAGCCAATGTTATATCGCAGATGAAGCTGTACAAGATTTCTGGAATTGCCGAACCCGTTGCTGATCTCATTCAGACCCTTCGGGTCAGAGAGATCAAAGTCGGCAACGGCTTTCGCTGGCTATTGCTTTTCGCCGCCGGACTGGGCTTCACTCCGTTAGCTGTCTCGCCGGTCGTTACCTTTGCTTGGACATCCGAAGACTTGAACGTGAACACACTCTTTACTTCACTCTCCTATATCCTTTTATTTACATCGCCTGTGATTGGTCTCTTCCAAAGTCTTCCCGGAGTCTTTGCTGCCCTGACATGCACAGCTCGTGTCCAGAAATTCATCGCTGCGGACCCTCGTAATGACTTTCGAAGTCATGGCTCTAATTCTGTCTCTGAAAAAGACCATTCGTCTTCAGATAACGCGGACAGCATGGCCTTTTCTGTTGAGAATGGTGGCTTTGGATGGGGAGGCGAGAAGGTGACCTTGAGTCAGATCAACGCTTCTATTCCTGCCCACAAACTTACCATTGTCGTGGGCGAAGTTGCTTCTGGCAAGACAACATTTTGCAAGGCTCTTCTAGGTGAAGTCCCCGTATCATCGGGTTCCATCAACACGTTCATTCCGTCTCACCGTATCGGCTACTGTGAACAAACCCCATTTCTCTACAACGCCACTTTCCAGGAAAACATCGTCGGGCACTGTGCTTTTGACCAGAAGAAATACGACGAGATTGTGGATGCTACTATGCTTACTCCAGATGTTGCGCTTCTGCCGCAGGGTCATGATACCAAGATCGGAAGCAACGGTATCATGCTAAGCGGTGGCCAGAAGCAACGTGTTTCTGTTGCTCGAGCCCTATACTCGGAGGCAGATTTGATGATCTTTGATGATATCCTTAGTGGCCTGGATCTCGACACTGAATCAGAGCTGTTCAAACGAGTATTTGGCCCAGGAGGTATCACTCGTCGGCGCAACGTTACGGTCGTTATTTGCACGCACTCAGTCCGTCATCTACCTTTAGCAGACCATATTATCGCTCTCGGCGGCGGCACAGTCATAGAACAAGGGAACTTCTCACAATTGATGGAGAACAACAAGTATGTTCACAGTCTTGGTGTCAAACACAGAGATACAGACTCCACATCAGACGTCGAGAGCCCTGGACCAAAAGCTGCAGCCCCAGTCACGACTTCCACCAGGACCAACGAAGCTATAGAAGACAAGTCGAGACAAGAAGGCGACTTTTCCATCTACAAGCATTACTTCCAAAGCGTCGGCACCTGGCCTGTCATCATTGTGGCCTTGTCAGGCATGATGACCGGCGTCTGCTACAGTATGTCGAGCGTTTGGGTAAAATTCTGGGCGGAAGATGCTTTTACCAGATCATTCGCCTTCTATATCGGCATCTACGCTCTCCTGCGCGTTGGATATATCCTCTTCTTATTCTGCGACGGTATCACCACCCTGATAAAAATGACTGCCTCAGCAGGCACGGAGCTACATCAGCGGGCGATCCGAACCGTTATTGCTGCGCCGTTGAGATTCTTTACTACTACTGATACGGGTGTGGTGACGAATCTGTTCTCGCAGGACATGACCCTTCTCGACGGTGATTTGCCTTTGGCCTTGACTAACTTCTCCCTTGATATCTCGAATGCCGTTGGAACAGCGTTTGTGGTTGCCTCTGCGTCACCCTACCTTGCCATAGGCTACCCTTTCATGGCAGGGATATTGTACTTTGTGCAAAAGTTCTATCTGCGCACTTCACGACAGATGCGACTCCTCGACCTTGAGGCAAAGAGCCCATTATAGTACGTGTTTCTCAATCGCGACTTGGTTGGATGGATAGGGAATCAAGATATCTACCTGGCTTTAGGATAAGTTGTTATAATAATTTAGGTACTTAGGTTAATCTTTAGCCTAAAGCATGCCTAATTATTATATTGACTTATCTGAAAGTTTGGTAGATATCTCGATTGTTTGTCGAGCAGCCTGACATTCAACCCGCAGTGCAATACTAACACTCATAGTACCCATTTCACCGATACCATCAAAGGCATCGCGACCATCAGAGCCTTTGGCTGGGAACCGCATGACATCGACCACAGCAGCAGGCTTCTAGACACATCCCAGCGACCAGCGTACCTCTTGGCCATGATTCAACAGTGGCTTGTATCATCGCTACACTTCGTCGTCACAGGCACCGCCGTCCTTCTCGTTGCACTCGCGACGCAGCTCCGAACCAACGCAGGTCTGACTGGCGCCAGTCTGATCTCTCTTCTTACCTTCAGCGAGACTCTTTCCAATTTGATCTCAAGCTACACGTCTCTCGAGACGTCCCTCGGTGCTGTAAGTCGTCTAAGGTCCTTTAGCGAGACCGTCGAGACAGAGAATTTGCCTGGAGAGGATATCGAGCCTCCAGCGACTTGGCCACACAGTGGAAGCATTCAGATTAACAAGGTGTCTGCCTCTTACGAGTACAACCATCGTAACCAAGATGATGAAGAGGTCACGCACCCAGCCAATCTTGCGCTCAACGATCTCAACTTGGACATTCTCCCAAAGCAGAAAGTCGCCATTTGCGGCCGAACAGGTAGCGGAAAGTCGACACTTATACTCCTCCTCCTTCGTCTTCTAGATCCCCTACATTCATGTTCCAAAAACATGAAGATCGACGACATTCCTCTCCATCAAATCGATCGTGCCACTCTGCGCAAACGCATCATCTGCATCCCCCAAGACGCCGTCTTTCTCCCCGACGGCAGCTCTGTCAAAGCTAACATTGACCCTTACAACGCCGCCACAGACGCTGAAGCATTCAGCGTTCTCAACATCGTCCGCTTATCGGGCTTTGTCCAGGACAAAGGCAGTTTAAACGCGGGTATGAGTGCCGACGATCTCAGTGCAGGGCAGAGGCAGCTCTTCAGTCTTGGCCGGGCGATCTTACGACGTCGAGTCCGTGATCGTGTCTCTGGAGGAGAGAAGCGAGGCGGACTTCTGCTACTGGATGAGGTAAGTAGCAGTGTTGATAAGGTGACAGATAGGGCGATGCAGGAGATTATTCGGGATGAATTCGAGAGTTATACTATTGTCATGGTGTCTCATCGGCTCGAGATGGTTATGGACTTCTTTGATAGGGTCGTTGTGCTTGATCGGGGAACTGTGGTAGAATCTGGAGGGCCGAGGGAGCTTGCTGAGACTCCAGGAAGTCGATTTGGTGAATTATGGGCTGTCGAACATGATGAAAAGTCAGAGTAGATCAGCTGTGTCCATTCAACTTGCATAAATACGAGTCTAAAAGAATTTATGTAGAATTACCATGGAGATACGCATGAGTTAGAGCATAATATTCTATAAACTTAGGATAACTATTCTATGGTGCATTTATAGAATTTGGACTACAACTGCCTAAGGCTAAACCCCCAAGAAATCAGCCAAATGATCGTTTGACACCGAATAGCAATTAAACAATCACATTGATGACATACCTAACGACATAGCATCTTTCTCTATAATGTCCGCAGCTTGATACTGGGATTTGTCTTGTACTTGCCATCTCTTATAAGAGAGATAGCTTCGGATGCCCGAGTCAAGTCGAAACCCAGTAAAGTCATGTCTTGTAAGAGGAGACCCATGACAATGCACATGTGCTGTGTGCTGTGTGCTGTGTGCTGTGTGCTGTGTGCTGTGTGCTGTGTGCTGTGTGGTAAAAACTACAATAGAGTAGCCAGGGCAACAACAATTGCTATAACTTGTTTGATATGTGCGAAAGATTCAAGAAATGTAAGATCCATTGTGAAGTACTTAGCCAAGAATATTACCGGATAACATAGATGTTCTTGCGAGAGGGGAGGAAGTTCAGATCCGTCCTCGACACAGCCAAGTACGGCATGGTGTAATCAGATGAGATGTACTACGTAGTCTGCCAAAATTGAAGTCATTCAGATCAACCATCCATCTTCCCATTGCCATTTTATTATTTTATGCTATCAAAATGGCGGCCCCTGTTCTTTCTGCCGATGAAGAACTCTGGAACTGGCAGCAATGTGACCACAATGTCCCTCTGTCGTTCCCAGCTTGTGAGCCCATTGAGGCCGTACCATCTTCTCTCCCTCCCCCTGGCCTAGTTGCTGGGCGGGTGTTTCCGTCAATACCCTTTTGTGGAATGAAGGCATCCCAGCGTCGTTCCGAGACATTGAGCCCCTTGAGGCTCTATCTAATCTTCACAAATTTTACAGAGACATTTTAGAGAATTTAGCTTATTATATCTAATATTTAGTAGTTTTATCTTCATTTCAGAAGAAGTTATGACGAGTTTATGATGGCTTTATGATGAATATTTACATACCTAGGTTATACCCAAGTCGATTCTACTATACTAAACAATATTATCACGAGTGTAGATCTCTGTCCATCATATTGTCTCTCGTAGTTCTATCCTCTCATTCCTTTCCCACGTCGTATTCTCTTCGAGACTGGTTCGTCGCCGAGTCTCTCCTCCTCAGAGTCCGGGATTTCAAGGTCCAGGGCGTACCTGGGGCGCTTGGTGGCATTTGGGAGGGCAATCCCATCCCCTTCCCCAATAGCAGAATGCGTGGGAGGCATGGCTCTTTCTGCGGGGGGGCCTCATCCAGTTCCATCAACTCGACCCCGTCGGCCATCTCAGCGGCAGGCGCGACGGGGGTTGGTGGTTGGTGAGGCGAGGGAGTGGCGCCAGAAGGCGCAGGAGCAGCCGGAACAAACTCAACAGCAAGTCTGGCATCATGTTGCTATACACCGTTAGATTTTAAAGTTGGATGCTAGGTAGACAGGTTATACTATTGCTTACAAAATGCTTCGCCTTGCGAAGATGCTTGGCGAGGTTTCCTTGCCCATCGGAGACCATGCCGTAACAATACATGCCAACGACACGGCCAACAAAACGGCCCTCCAGGGACCAATCCAACTCAGAGTTGGGTAGATGGTCATAAAAATGACCAAAAAGGTGCTCACGGGCAGCTTCTGTTGCTACCTTGGCCTTGGCATATAATCAAGATATTTCCCTAACTTTAGGTAAGAGAGCTAGGAGAAAATAGACAACTTAGGCAATTAAGTTGAGTCTTATCCTAAAGTATGCTAATCTTTAGGGCAAGTTATGCTCCTCTTACCTAAAGTTAGGCAGAGGTCGGGATTGTTTGTTGGGCCGCCTGCGTGGTTTGTTGTCTGTATCTCAGTATCCATGTTGGCAGGCGTTGAGGTGACGAACTCGTCCATTAATTCCCTAGAAGTGATTTAGTCGTAGGTCTCAATCGGCGGCTAGATGCACGTACTGGAGAGCTGCTTAGAGTCCCTGCCAGCAAAGAATCTCAAGTGACTTTACTAAAGTTGACAAATGGCCCAGCAGGCGGTACGCCAATCCACGCTCGAGGGTGAGGGAGTTTATCGTCCATGGTCTCGATTTCAAGATACCCAGTGCTTGCATCTTGTGGCTTTGGGCCTTGGATGTTGAGGTGTTCTGTTGCAAATGGAAGCGCGAAGCCCTGTCTGGGGTCGTTAAGACCCGGGGCCACATATCCCGCACTGTTTGCGTCTGGTGTAGACTTTCCTTCGGATCCGATAAGTCGTGAATGTCCGAACGGGCGGGCCTCTTGAGACCATGGGGAAGCAGTCAGGCCGGAGTCCATCATTCACTCTGGGTAGAGCAGGGAATTGGTTGACAGTCTGCTCAGGCAAGGTTCGAAACGTGCGGCCGACGATTGGGGCGTTGATCGTTGGAGTAACTACACGTATCGGTTAGTTTGATAAAGGGGGTGATTGGAAGACGATATGCATCTCACCTATAACTGGCTTGACACCTTTGATGAACACGACAACAACTGACCTGCTGCCTTGGCCACCACGAGCGAACATGTATCCAGGCTCTCCCTTGAACAAAGAAAGCCTACCGTCGACCTTGAGCTTCTCGCCCATATGTCCATTCGGTTCGAATGGAACGTTTCTCCTGGTGTCGTTATATAGGTGATCGACCTTCCTCTCAACAGCTTGCATTGTTCATGGGTGGCCGGCAGGCCATGGCAAGTTGGGTATATGAGCAAGAAGTTTGTCTATTGACATCGCGGTCGCAAGTTTGAGTATCGCTGCTTCGGAGTTGTGTTAGAATTACTGACTATAAGGCTCGTAGGTGGCCTACCAGTGATATGCAGTAACTAGCTGCTGGGTGCACAAAGAGCGAAAGCTGAAGCGAATGAAGGCTAAAGGCAGGCTCAGAGGTACCGCCGAAATGCGTTCAGAGGCTCTTCTTGGCCTGTGACAGGCGAAGGTCGGGAATGAACACGTCCTTGATAATGCGAGGGCGCTGAGACCTGGGCACGATGGCCTGACAGGCAGGAAAGGCCGAATGTGTTGAGTGTGCAGAGCCGATAAATTTATATAAAGGAAGATCCCGATGAAGAAAGGAAATAAAAATGGATGATTGAGGAAGAAGCTCAGAGCAGAGCAGATGCGAGGGAGTGCCTAGGTTTATGTGAACGGGCTGAGGCCGGCATTCACTGTCACTGCCTGACAGCCGCGTACTGCCAAACACTACCTATTGTTCCCCAGATTTAAAAGAAATTCACAGGTTGTGTTCTGTTTGCTGTATGAAGACGCCAAGGTTAGCAATCACAGTCTGCTTGTCAGCCGCTTGAGCTTTGTGTGACTGCTTGATAGCCACGGATTATACCGCTACAAACTAATGCCTATTGTTCGCCCGGTTTTCAAGGTAGCCCACTGCTCCTACTCCGGTTTCTGGTATGCATAGTAAAAGTAAAATGTTGGATGAGCGCATGATATGATATACTGCACCCCAACTGGCTGACCCTTTGAAACAAACTGATATGTAATGAAGAGAGCGCAATTTCAAGGCTGAACCAGATGCAATCATATCTAGATGTTTTCTGTTGTAAACCAAATGAATTAGTTTGTATCTTAGGCACTGTCCATTGGATTGAATAACCGTGAAGGCCCTTGGCAGCCTAGCCCGTCACTCATAATATTACAAACACTTGGCGGCAGAAAGTGCCCAGGTTTGACTATCCAACCACTTAGATAATAAGAAAACCCAAGAAATTTGGTTAATCCTTAGCCTAAAGTACGCGTAAATTATATTCTAACTACTGTAATAACTTATTCTAAAGTCACCTAAGGTGTAGGTATAGATGTCTCGGTTGTTCGTCGAACCACCTGCAGGCCTACCTACACCCACGATCTTATTGCTTGTTTTATTGTCAAGATTGATTTCAAGATCATCTTCCTCGTTTATTCTTTTGCTTATATAGTAACCTAGCGCAATCCACCAATATCAACCCAGCTATCTCCTCACATCACTTATACACACATAGCCTCCAACGTTAACATCTCTATGAGACTAAAGTATTTACTTACGGAGCGGAGACTTGGGCTCAGCGGAAGACCTTCGTCGCGTACCCGCTCTCTTCTTATTGTCCCCATTCCCGTTCGCATTCGTGCTCTGTGCCTCATCCTGCGCCTCAACAACAGCACCTTGATCAGACCTGAGCACCACACCCTCGGCGATGACCTCGTCGCGGCAGACAACTTGTGGGAACAGTACTGCCAGGACCGACGGCTTAGGATGTCCCTTGGATGCCTTGCGAGGGGTACCGACATCGTAGTCTTCGTACTGGCCTGCTCCCCGGGAGTCTTCTTCATCGGGCAACTCTGCGATAATCATATCCCGAGAGCGCTGCGCGTCAGCCCAGAGCGCAACAGCCTGTCTGAACAGCGCTGGGACCGCGTTGTAAAAGCCCGTCTGTTTATATGCCACGACCAACGGGTGCAGCGTGCTTCGTACCTCATTGCTCGCCTTGCGAACAATGTCCTCTTGGACTCCCTCTACCTGCTCAGAGTCGGACAGTGAACCGAGAATCTGGCACCGGTAGACGGTCTCTCGTCGCTGATCACCACTGAAGAAACCCAGCATGGTTGATGCCGTAGCTCTGACCTCATTGGGTACGTAAAAGGGGACGAAAACGTGAGAGAGGAGTGTTTCCGCCAGGACAGCGTCTGCGACTGCGCAGCGCATCTTGGCAGCGGCCTTGGTAGTGCGGGTTGAGAGGGGAATCTTTGGGAAACGTGCGTTCAGTTCCTGAATCTCGCTCGCCGAGTCCTTTTTAAATGGTCAGTATGATAGTTAGAAGAGAGCAAGAGGCAGAAATCTTACATGAGCTCCATCATGGTCATTAAAGTACTCGTTGACAAATGCATGAACCTTCTTCGACAATTCTTGAAGATCAGAGCGCCTGTAACATGTTAGACGAATGCATAAGCACCATGAAACAAGTACTCACAGCTTCTTCAACTCTTCAGGGCCATAGTCCCGCAAGATCCCCTCCCCAAGATCACTCTGAGCATGAGTCAACTTGGTCTTACAAGTCTCAAGCTCCTCGACACTAGCCTGCATCCTCGACCGATGCAGCTCACACTCCGCATTCATTTCCCTAATCTCAGCAGCATGGTTCTTCGCATGCGTCTCCGAAGAAGACAACTTCTGCTTCAGCTTATCAACTTCTCCATCTCTGCTCTTCTGCGCCGCTTCAGCTGTCGCTAACTTCTCCTTTGCCTCTTTGACTTCCCTTTCCATGGTATCAACGGCAGCTTTGTTGGACTCGTACGTCTTGTACTTTTGCTCAAACTCTGCAAAGAGCGTCTCCGTCTTTGCATTGGCTTGTGCTTTGTGGTCTGAGAACTCGCGCATGACTTTGTCGTTGAGCTCACGGAGGCGCTTGTTCTCGCCTTGCTTGGTCTCAAGCTCTTGCTCTAGAGTTTTGCGCTCTTCGGCCGATTTCTCATAATCTTCGATTGAGCCGACATCTTTGGAAACCTCCTTTGCAAGAGCGAGAAGTTGCCATAGCTTGGTGTGCTTGATAGGTGTTTTGTCGGGTGTTGCATTGCCATTGCCATTGGCATGATTGCCATTGACTTTGACCTTGGTATCCGCCATGATTGCTAAATAAACACAAGATGATGAGAGTAATCAATTTTTCATCGCTAGAAACTGTCCAGATTTTAAACTCGTCGCTAAATACACGATCGGGGATTCCCATTTTGAGGCCATCGCAGAGCCTCATGTCCGTTCGCGGGCTTGAGGGACAACTCATCAACCACACCACTACACCGGTCAGGTAAAGCAAGTCATCTTCCCCCGCCATTTCATCCTAGTGGTTCGACACCAATCGCCTTGCCCAATCCTCACAACAATCAGGCTGGACCGCATTATATGCGTTACACCACACGCGGGGTAACCCCAATGGCATTGAGCCTTTCAAACGAAAGACACCATCATCATCTGCAAAGGTAAGGTCCTCAAAATGAGTCGCTGCAGATAGTCGTCCAAGAAGCCTGTTGAGGGTGTATTGGTGTTTGTCCGCATGGTGTAACGGTGAAAGCATCATCCAGATAATTGGCTGTCGATAGCTCGGACAAGTGGTAATGCGGTCGCCTTGCACGAAATACGGATCGCCTGAGGCCATCTTGACGCTCGTCCCAGCATCAGCAAGAGGCCTTTTCATCGGAGCCTAGTCTTGCGTCTCCCTATGCTCGTCTTTTTTGTCCTTCTTGTCCTTCTCTTCCTCCTTCTTGACCTCCCTCTTCTTTACACCCTTGCCATCGCTCAGGCCAGATTTGTCAAACAAATGAAGCTCGACAGATTGAGGCGCGCCTCCAAGAACAGGCAGCGGCAGCACTTGCTTGTGAACACCGTACCAGCTATCCTTGTCCATCAATTCATACAAGACCTCTTCTGACTCATGTCGCGGCTTTGTAGCTAAGAAGACCTTTGTAGTAAAAGGCTCTCCTTCAGGGAAGTAAGTGAGGTTTGCCGCGTGAATGGCCGAGAGTGTTTCCACCAGCGCTGGAAGCATGTCGACATTGTAGGTGCAGTCGCTGAGCATCACGAGATCCCAGGGCCCAGATCGTACCTGCGGGCCAAAGCGACCTTGTCTGCCCTCCTCCCAGTCCAGGTTCTCATAGAGCATCCGAACAGGGTTCTCCTGGAAACGTAGATGCGAGTTCTCCAACCGCTTCAGGTTGGATCTGGCCCGTTCCTCAGCCTCCGGCAGATCCGTCATGAGAATGGTGCAATCACCGGAAGTGGGCTGTAGTCGGGGGTACACAGCGCCGAGGCCCATACCTAAGATGCCCACACCGCAGCCCAATTCCAGCACTCGGATTGCTTTTTGACGACTAAAGATGTTCTTCATCGTCCTCATGCAGGGATTTTGGCTGGACTCGCTGTCAGGAGCAGTTTCAATACCTGCAAGTGCACATGTCGCTACCACCCCGCCATCCCAGATGTGACGCGCAATACTCTCTCCAATCTCCTCCTCAATCTCAATCGTTCCCAGGCCCTCGGGCGATTCATTCAACTGAAGCCTTCGAATAGACACATCCGTATCAGAAGGTTGAAGAGTCAAGGGTACCCAGGCCGGCATGACGGCGCCCTTCTCTGCAGCCTCCTTCCGATATCGCATCTTCTCAGCCGACAGTGCCAGGATACGCGGGACGCTTTCTGCGGTGTGATGGGGTTCTGATGCTCGAACACAAACATGGACTCTCATTCCAGATTCAATTGCTCGTTCGAGAGCGACTGGAAGCTCTAGAGCTGGCTTAGCGACGCGCATACCGGGCTCCCAGTCGAGGTGTCCGGGATCTGAGAGAAGCCATGTTGAGCTTCCTTCGGGTGACGCCGCAACCGCAACGACCTGAAGGTCTAAGAACCTTTCTGGATAGAGAAATGAGTCTCCAAGGTCAGTTGTGATGGTGAAGAGCAATTGCACCAAGGGACCGCGACGGTTCTTGATCACCTTGGCTGGTCGAAGGAATCGGATATAGTGCATCTTGTGGTATGATTTGAAATGACCACGTTACGTGTCGTAAATCCGGCTCACAATGGGTTCATGCGACTCAGTTCTCAGTGACCATCAATTGACTTGGTGACCGACGCGATTTGCTCTCGTTCTCGTTGACTTTATTGAACCTTAGGTTGACCGGCTCAAGCTGAACCTCGCATGATGGGGAATTTTGAAACTGCGTGCGATTCGCTTAGTCATCACCGCTGTATTCACATGCAGCCAGCTAAGTCTGCTTGATCAATAGCGAAGCATGGTATCAAGAATATTTGGCACTTAAATTGAAATCTTAGAACTACAGTAAGATTCAAGGTTGTTTGGATAAATTAGGACGCATTTGTGGGTGGGTGTAAGGTATTGCCGATACTGTGGGTAAATAAATGAGAAGGTTCCAGTGATCGGTAGACCCAGGAACTAACAACACAGGAGACTGGCCCATCTAGTGGGACTCGAGCAATGTTTGATTTCCAAAGAATGAGAAACGAAGTGAGAAGAATAGCACAGCCAATGAGTTATCGTGCAGTGTTATTGATTGAAATAGAGATGCGTCATTCGTGGGCTACCCTGGAGCTAGCGGCCTTCCTCATGCTCTGTCGCAGTTTACTGTTGGATTCAATGTAATATATCTTATAAGCCCCGATAATAGTAGTATATTTGGAATGAAATGGTAGTTCTACTTTGATCAGAGACGAGGCATTATACTTAATGCAAGATATCTCAATAACCTTTCTTCAAGAGTTTTTAATACGAGGCACAAGTCATACATGCCCAACGAAACTTGTTCAAAACACTTCCTTGTTCCCTAAAGCCATTTACAACCTATGCAATGAGTATGCGAGACCGAGGGGACTTGTCTGTTTGATTGAGTACAATATTTACATATGGTCGATAGTCTGAGTGGAAATAGCTCATCCCAGTAATCACGCCTTCGCCATCCGTGCGTTATAAACTTCATCCTCGCAACAATTCTCAACTCCAACACCTCAACAAACAATACATACAGAATGTCGTCAATCTCAGAAGCCGATCAGATTGAACTACGCAGCATTCTTCAAACTAAAACCTGGTTCGGTTTCGACCTAGACGACACCCTCCACGAATTCCGCAAAGCTAGTCGAGCGGCAACAACCCATTGCCTCAGTCGCATAGCCAACGACAACCCTCACGTAACACTCCAAGACCTTCAAGATCAATATCAGGTTATTCTCAAGCAAGGAACTGCAGACGCATTCACTGATGGAAAGACTTCCCATGACTACCGCCGAGCTCGTTTCGCCGCAACGCTGAGCCATTTCGGACTTAGTCACAACTCCGTCAATGAGTTACTAGAGGACTATGAGCGCGTTCTTGTCCACAATTTGACTCTCAAGCCAGGAGCCATAGCTCTTCTAGAAGCCATCAAATCATCCGGCCGAAAGATCGCAGTCATCACAGAAGGACCGCAAGACGCCCAAGAGCGAGCTGTTCGGGATCTAGGCATCGACAAGTACATCGACTTTCTGGCAACCACCAACTATTTCGGCGTCGCCAAGATATCGGGTCTTTTTGGAAAGGTTCTGGATCATCTCAAGATTCAACCTAAGGAGATTGTTTATATCGGCGATTCACAGCAACGTGATGTCGAACCTGCGACTAAGGAGGGGATCTATGCAATTCACTTACACGAGGACCAAAAGGAGCCACTCGTGTTACACCCTCCTAGTATCATCTCGCTGAAAGTATTGGCTCAACTGATCTAGAGTCTTTTAGTGAAGGTATTCACGCTTACATAGCCTTGACTAGACTAGACACGTCGGCTATGGATTTGCATGCTCGTGACCCGCGCAGACGATCATAGCGCTGTAAGGCTGAGGGACTATCGGGTTTAGAACGCAGAGGTAGCTCAATCGATACACCTTCAACGTGTCAGTCTCTCACAGGATAGTTTTAGTCGCATGTTGCGTCTAGCAAACAAATCAGACAAGTGCAACACTCGTGACACCAAGAATATTCAGCCAGCGGTAGTACAGTAATAATACCTAATCCTAGACCCGAGACCTGCGCACAGTATAGTCATCTCATTCTGATTAAAGTCGTCCAACTTGAAGTTATTCAGCTGATAATCGCATAGTATACGAAGAGCTAGTTCATCTCTATAATTAATTCACGATCATCTCATCACTACTCAGCCCTGTATGCAATGCACGACTGCTGACGTTATGCATACTGTACCCTTTTTTTCTGACGTTCTAAATCCGGCCGCATCTGACAACGGCTGAGCCTCTCCCTCGCAGCTTGGGTACGAATTCAGCACCAACTGTTACACGCTGTCATCCTGTCCGTGAGGGGTGCATGCATACAAAAACATTCGTGAACGGGGCAGGTTGTGATCATGGCTATACGCAAAACGTTCCAGCCTCCATTTTTCACGGATGACGGGCGTCGCCGTGAGTTAAGCGCCGCAAGTGCTGGTTTGGGTTGTATCATCACCTTTGTCGGGGAAATGGGTGCACTTTCATGTGCACTTTACGGTCACATCACATCACAGCGTAAACGTGGGTGTAATCCGGGAGGGAAGCCCGGTGGGTTGTAAGGTTGCAATGGGTCCGGGAACATTTCCCTTGCGGTGGTGGGTGGTACAAAGCAAGGGCTTGGAAAACCAGCCATGTTTGCTCATGGTGTATCATGACCAAGATCAAGACCAACACCAATATGATACATAGTGTCTTAAAAACTCACAACAAACGGCAAAAGAAACAAGTTTAGAATGGAATAAAACTACTGCGGCCCCAATCGAGACCCTTCCGCCCTACCCTTACATCACATCACATCTCCCCCATAATGCAAGATCCAGCATATCAATCTGGCCCCCAAACCCCCATCCCCAACCTCCTCTCCCATCTGCCGCACGTGGAAACACCCATCTTCACATTCACGTCCTCAACGATTGGCCTGGTAGCCGCTCGTTGCACCCACACCTCCTAGTCAGCACCCTAATCCTCCCAGCCACCGTGAACATTGAACCGAACGTGCGTGCGACCATAGCGAAAGAGTAACTTTCTGGCTGAGTGGGGGAGGTGGCTTGTCTCGGCTTGTAGGGGACCCAGAGAAGCGTCTGTGTGACGGACGGTTGAAGACTGTCAACAGAGAAAAAACCCAATCCCCATCACAGCGGGATTTCCGGGTCGTGGCAGAACGTCTAGCGCCCCGTGTTCTTCTAGATAAACCTAACATTGGACGATTGAGTACTGACGCGACTACTATATCCGTACATTCCATCGACTCAACTCATTCCCTAGTCAACTTACACATTTCCAACGGTTCTTGAAAGAATCAAAACTCTGAACCATCTAATTTCTAGGCTGAAACCCACCAGATTCCAACGTCGTAGTCCTAGACTTGTTAGCTCCCATCCCTTGCCGCTCCGCTCCACCTCCACCTTTTCGCCCTCAACGCCCCTAAACTAAGATGCAAGTCATCATACAAAGTTTCGCCCATGCGTACATTCCAAGCCCAGAAAAAAACAAAATACAGACACGAGTCGCGCGTTATGGAGGAGTCTAGTCCGAACATTTCCGCCAAAGGCTGAAACAAGACGCATTGGGAGGATCTCGACGGCCGTCAGGGATCGTTTCTTGCCAGTCTTGTCACATTTCACTTTACTCAACGTCATTCTAATCAACCAGATTCAATTCCTGATAGTCTTGTTCCTTATCTCCAAATACAGTAGGAATTACATCAGAACCGACCCTCCAAAACGGCCTCTGTTTCCCCATTTCAAGAGCGTTTGAAACAAACAGCGTGACTTCATGACGCACTATCTCCAGGGGTTGTCCACCACTCATGACCTCATGCTTCACCCCGGGCCGGATCGTCACTCTACTAACCCACGCTGTAAAAGCAATGTGCCTCAAACCAAGCCATATGCGTTTTTACCCCTCTTGCTCTTGCGCGCGGGGTTCGTTAAACGGAAACAAGAGGGATTATCCTTCACAGCCGAGAAGATCAGGAAGTTGACAATCACAAGACACTAGGTGTGACTCGAACCAGGATCAGGGTCAGTCAGATGTCAAACTTCAGGTCATGGTCAGGCAACAAGTCACGATAGAGATCAGAATAAGACATCACAAGCGAAAAGGGCCGAAGAGTATAGATAAGTTTGCGATTTTTTTGCCAAATAATTAAATAATCCAATCCATAATATCCAACTTGAAAGTGGTATAATCAATAGCCATCCTTGGCTCCCCAACTCCTCCTCAATGCTCTAATGCATGAGGACATTGCTTCCAATCCATCGATGAGGAACGTTAAAGACGTAAATCCTCCAGATTACCGTGTAGTACCATCCTGTCTAAGTGCCAATCACTTTTGTTATCCTAACGCGCTGGTCCCAAATAAAAAAGATCCAAGCTCCGAAAATCCAAGTAATAGAAAAAATCGCCGTGTCCTGTCGCTCCTCCTCGCTTTTCTCCGTCGCGTAACTCGCTTGCTTGTTTCCCCTCTCCAACTGCTCGCGTCATTCCAAACGGAAAAAGCACTGGGTATCTCGAATTGGAAGAAAAAGAAGTCCCCTTGATATCGATCCCCTCCTCCGCGCGCGCGTTGCATTGCTGGTGGTACAGGTCGCCCCTTGATTCTTGGTGTCTTTGATCCGATAGCCAAGTCAATAAAAAGAAATCGCTTCTCCGGGACGAGATAGAGATGTCGTAAAAGAAAATGTGGGAAATCCAGAGACCGGTTGTCCAGAGATCCAGGTAAAAGAGGTAGTATACAATGTTCGGGCCATCCTGTCCGGCGAGGTTGGGTAAATGTCACTGGCCGGTAGCAAAGGATCCCTCGGGTATAGGTAGATAGTAGGTCAAACAGGAAAGAAATCAGAAACATGATCCTGGGTCATCCTGTGGAATAGTGTGGTCCGCTTATTTGGTAGGGTTCCGGAGAATCTCTTCACAGTTGGCGTCAAAGCGAAGGTTGAAAAGCCTCACGTTTTGCATAAACTTCTCAGTCTTGTCAAGCTCTCGGTCCCGGCCAAAGAGAGTCTCGACAAATTCGACGCCGGCATTCTTGCCAAGGCCAGACTGCTTTCGCTTAGCAGCCTTAAGCATGGGGGCTTCACAGGCCTTGAGAAGGGAGCGAAGCTTCTCGGTAAGGCGCTCACCGGCCTCGATGAACTCTTCAACGAGGTCACGGTTGTCGGCACTGCGAACGCGGCCGACGGTCTCCTCGGCTCGCTTGACCTTGCCAGCAAGCTGGATGAGGAGAAGCCACATCTCACCGGCCATGTCAGAGATAGGAGTGGCAGGACCCTGGTGGTAGACGGTCCAGTCATAGATCCACTTTCCAAGGCTATTGGCATCAAAGACACTACCTAGGAGCAGAATGGGTTCCTCGGCAGGATCCCAGTTCTTGAGTGAGTATCCGGCGGGAATGCGGTGCTTGCGAGCATCGGCATCAGTGGCTTTGGGAGTAGAAGGGGTAGAGGCAGGCTTGCTACGGTGGGAGCTAGCGGGGCGAACAGTCTGAGGCCGGGCCGGGGGGACAGCGGTAGAGGAGCGACGGCTGTGGCCGAAGCTGGTAGGAGGTCGAGGTTGAGGCGATTGGTACATGGGAGGCACCTGCTCTCGTGTATAGTAGTCATCGTATGTGGCGGCTGTGGTAGCACCCTGCAGGTAGTCGTCGCGATTAGTGTACCATCCCCGATCATCATCAAAGTCTCGAGGTAGGAAAGCGGATTTGCGGTGATGATGGTTCTTGGAACGGGACTGTGCAGGAAGCACATAGGTGTGCCCCAGCGCCTCGATGATCTCGTCCTCGTCGGATTCTCCATATGGGGTGGAAGCCCGGACATAGGTAAATGAGAATCGGCGGTCGCGCTTGGAGCGCGGAGATGACTCGGAAGGCCTGCGCGACGAAGAAGTTTTGTGACTCACATCTGCCGTGCTATATTGCCCAATGCTGTTGTAGCGAGGCGAGTCCTTTGGTGGACGTGGACTAAAGTCACTCGCTTGGGAGTAGCTGTTGAAGCGCGAATGGTGAGCCGCTCGAGTGGCCGGTCGCCGGGGAGTCGAGTCGGCCCAGGTAGGCCTCGGAGAGGGGGTGGGGGTTGCGGACGACATCCTCGAGTAGACGCTGTCGTAGTCGTGGATTGGGGTCGATCCAGGAGTTCGTGGAGATTGGTAACTCATGATCTTGTGGTGTTGCGATGCCCAACTGACATCCGCTGTTTCCAGGGTTTGCTAACAACTGCTCTCCTCCCGAGCACCCGCAGTTGTTGGGTTGTCGTGTTCGCTCGCGGATGTTTTCGTTGTTTTGCGTGTTTTTTTCTTTGTTTCTTTTTAGTATGTGAGTGAAGTTGCGTTCAGACTCGTCAAGACTGCATGCAAGCAGGGTCAACGATCAAGATGCGCCGGGGAAGAGACGCCCAGAGAGAGGTGATGGAGCAGGCCCGTCACCTCGGTATGTAGTCGGAGGAAAAGAGGTTAGAGTAATCTTTTGCGACGGCAAACATGACCGATGGGTATTATATCTCTCCTCAACGTGGAGGAATAGGCACCAGATCCCGTGGAACCTGGTAGTAGTGTCGAGAAGACGCCGGACACTTGGAAAGGCCCAGCAGGTGATTGATGATTAAAAAGAGCGATGACGTCGATGCACGACGTGCTGATAAAGCTTTGATGAACTCGTTTGGGGGAATTCTGTGATTGGCAAGCGCCAAGATACGTGTAAGAGAGGAGGAAAGGAGGGTTGAGCGGGTGGACGTCGAGATATATATTGTGGTCGGGTCAGAGAGATTTGTGTGTGTCCTCAGGTGGGTTCCGCACGGTCGACTCCCAAACCTGCCTGCCTTAGTGGGTTGACAGGGGAGAGACGCTAATGGAGGAGGGGCCCGACTGGGGTTGTGTAAAAGACAAGGGGGCGTAGGCTACCGTAGATAGGGGGCAGGGGGTGAAAGCCGCAGGCTCGCGTGGGTGTGCAAGACTTCAAGTAGGGAGACAGGGGGGGCCTGGCTTATGTAGGCTTGCATTTGCACTTTGCACTCCCTCTTTTCCTGTCGCCTTAGGTAGGTGATTTAATTAGTATTGTTGTGTTCTCAGAATGAGTGATTCAATCAATCACTGTCAAATCGAAGCTGCTGGTGACTGCTAGAAATAACTCCAAGTGACTCAGAGAGGCAGTGTAGATAGCGCGTGTCGTATAATTCGTGTAATGCGACCAGCGTATTGCTAATCAGGGTGTAAGAGAACGGAAGCGCAACGCTTAGTCAAGCCGGAAGTTCCTACCACTGCCAATTTCTCGCCAACCAGGAAAGGCAACGTGCGCGCCGCACTGGCCTCACCTCAGATTTTGTTTGGCGAAATGAGCTAAACGGTGACGCAGTCCGTACAGTACCAGTACCGGGACACCGCTGCAAGGCGCTGCGCTGCGGCCAAGTTTTGTTGGTCTTTTCTTATTTTTTTGCGACAGGCAGGATTCCAATGATATGTGGATGGCTGTGTTTCTTTTTTTCTTTTGCAGACGCCCTACCGCTTCCGCAACCCAATCTCTTTAGTTGGGTACTGGTATTTCGGGTTCGAGCAATTATGAATCAACTCGAACTCACGCGCACCTATGACTCAGTCTTCCATCACTCGTCAGCTATGAACGTCAAGAGGCGAACAAGGTGCAAGGAAAGGGGCAAGATAGGACAAGAGATAAAGTCGGTGATAGGTAGGCTCAAGGCAAAGAGGCAGCCTTTCATGTGAAAAGGAGACAGCGAAAAATAGCATGAAGATTAACAAGGTGATTTGATTGATTGCTTTCCCATCCAATTCAGCTCTGAATTGAAAATAATTGTGATGGGGGTGGATGTAGTGCACGGCTCTTTGTCTCTCAACAACACAAGCAACACGAGGGACAGCGCGCGCACACAACGCACACAATTCGACTTCCCCTTTCTTGCTGGATTTTGCGAGCCTCTTCTTTTCTTTTTCTATTCTCTCTTTGTTCCTCCTGTTACACATAAGAGCCAGCCACTAGAGGCAGGGAGAAAAGTGCAAGGATAAATGAAAAAAACTGCCAACTTGGCGGATCCGGCAAAAGGAAGCAAGGCCACAGGAAAAGTTTTCGATAGCAAAATAGTAAAAAATAAGATAAAATTTTCCCTTACCGTACGGACTTTTGCAAGGCGGGGTTGAGTGCCGGGCTCCCAAGAAGGATGTTGCTTTTTTTACTCAAGCCTCTCGCTCGCTCGCACACCTCTATTATCGATTCCCCTGTCTCGAAAACTCGATGAGAAGGACAAGGCACCTCGCCAGAAACGGTAGAGTATCCACGGCCTTTCAAAACACGCTCCACCAGAGTGCCAATCGAATTTACCGGCGGGGAGTAAGCGAGATTGACGGCCTGGATCCAAATCCCAACGTCTTGCGTACCCGGATGCCCGCGAGTCTGTTCCGGTGAAAAATTTTCCTTCTCCTTGGGCTTCTAGGCGCGCTGGCGGCAACCGACCAACAGGGGACAGGCCAGCTCGGTGTGATTCAGGGCCAGACAACAGGGCGCTCAGTAGACCGTTACACCCCCTGGAATTGTGATATTAGTGCTTTTTTCTGCTGGGTAAGGGCAAGCTTTCTGCTAGTCCTAGCACCTAGCACAAAGGGCACGGAAATACGAAGCTGACGCAACGGAGCGCCAGGAACCAGGATGCGAAAGAGATGGCGATGGACTTGGGGCACCGTTTGCCTGGAGCTTGTGGTCCTCAGAACCCATGCAAACACTATCAGCCTGGCCCTTAATAACCTTTGCTTCACACAAGTGCGACGCGAGGCTGGCAAAGGCTACCGGTAGGCTACCACTTGGAGTCGTTGCGCCGTCAGCCGAGTCAGTTGGTGTTGCAAGGCAGCCGAGTGAAACCCACTGGTTGCTAGGGCCTTAGAGGTCTGATCCGGCGATGATAAATGTCAACAAGGCTGGAATGAGTAACCGCGAATCAGAAGCGAGACACGCAATAGAGTTGCGAGCCTTGTGGCTTTGGAGTTCGTTTGTTGATTTCGTGAAAGCCCGGGGTTGCTATCCAATTATACAGAGTGGTACGCTGTTAGGTAACGGCGATGCCTGGTAAAAACGATGATGGCGATTGAGGTGACGACTACCGTAGCGGAGAGTTGTGATAACTAAACTCCGCAAGGCAGCTGTGCCGTCGCAAGAATGGAGTTCAGCGGAAGACACGGAGGGAAGCCGAACCTCTGTCAAAATAGAAAATCAGGGAAGGCTGTCGACCTTTATCAATCAGCCTGAGGCTCTTCACACCATCAGCATGACCATCGCACGCTCACGTTGCTGTATTGTGCCGTCACTTTCTTATTGGGCAGTCAACGTGTGCATACATACATCATCAGTAATGGTGTCGTGCATCTTATCCCGCTTCCCTCAAGGGCTCTCATGCATGAATTCTTCACCTTGTGACAGGTCCTCTTGGAGGAATATTACAGCAGCCTCTCCGCATCACGCTGCAACATCGCGACCGTGAATTAAGCAGCTGCCAATCGGGGGAAACCAATTATCGAGGCCTTAATTCGAGGGTGCACATCTTCAGCCGAGTTTGTTACATTGTGCATGTGATGAATCCCTCACAGGCCGACGACTTGGTCAGGCTTACGAATACGGGTAGTTACGGAGGACCTTTTCTTTTTCTTCTTTTCTTCTTTCCTCTTCGAGAACTTGTCAAATTCTACAACCCTGTCGGTGGGATATTGTTGGTCGAGTCATATTTGCGATACTCGGCGAACGAAGCAGAGAAATGACAGACCTCGAGTAATGTTGTTCGAGACAAAGCGGCAGAAATTCAAGAGGCTGGAGTGCGTCTCTCCCCTTGCATTAGTGAGCAGCACATCAGCTCCCTCACAGCAAGCAACGAAACCATCCAGAAGAGGCCAAAGTCAATCACAGGCTTTGAAGTCATTGCCACCACCAATACAATGCGACGGACGAACTGCAACTGCAGTTTGACACAACCAGTGGATCGGTCGGCTCTCGACAGCTTTCTCCGCACGGCGGGGGCCGAAGATGGAGCTGGAGAGATCGTGCATCGAAGGTTGCGCTTGGTCGGTACTGGCAATGGCACTGGATGAATGAAGCGCGGCAGCGGAGACGACAGACGTCAAACCCTGCACCGGAGCAGCGGCTCACGAATGGGGTCGTTTCCAGCCTGCGACACTAAAAGTAAACGACACCAGAGGGCTTCTTCCCAGAGATGGATAAGCGTCCCTTCGAGCCGCAGCACCTGGTCGCCTCTGTTCTTCCATCCTTCTTTTTATCCCCCGCCAAAATCCATTCCGCATCTTTCTCAGTCGAGACTCTTGCCTTTGGCATCACGCTAATTTGTCCCGGCCATCAATCTAATAAGTTGAAGAGATTCCGCCACTCTTGGCGGCCTCGCCCTTTAGTCCGCCTGTCAAAGTAAATTGCGTCAATATGTCAATCATATCGCCCTTGAACGGCCTCCCATTTTCAGAACCTATCCCCGACAATACCAAGCAAATGGGGCGACAAAAAAGGGAGGCCGCTCTGTCTCTTAGGAATCACCTTCTCTTCATGTCTATAGACTTTCAACCGGCCGAGATGGGCCTCGACCCTTGCTCCCTGCTTGTCCGACTCGAAAATAGGGTGTCGGAGCTGGCATTTGCTCTTCGTTTCCTGGTCTGTTATATTCATTGGACGCAACGCCGCATTCGAACAGGCCTGGGAATTGAAGCTATGTCTCACTAACTCATCGTCTCGACCTATCTCAGATTCCCATGCCATGATCGCTCATATCGTCTCAGATCTGACTGGCACTTTTTTCAACTCCTTTTTAAGCGTCCTGTGTCCATGATCCAGATCTTTAGAAGCTACCATTTAGACCCCTACCGTCTATGTTCTGCGTCTTGGAACCAGAAACACAATTGCACACCATCATGGACCGCCTGAATAGTTTTCAAGCACGCTGTGATTTCGTTTTGTCAACCTGACTCTGACGATTGTTATTGTTGATCTTACGGAGGATCTAGTATTATCTCCATCCGGACCGATGAGATCAGTCATCCTTTTATTGCGAGTGTCAACGCTCTGTCCTCCTTTACTTTCAACTACAACCAGGATCCCAGAAGGTTTTTATCCGACTGTCATTTTCACCACAGAATGACTCCCTCTACTGGGATGACCGGACCGAAGATTACCTGTGCCCCGGGCGCAGGGGCCAGGGTTTTGATCAATATCATCCATGGACTCGCCATGGATAGGGTTTACATGCCCAATGATGGAACGGACAAGGCAGGGGGTGGATAAGAATTCCTGGAGCCGGAGGATGGATGGAGCTGCAGAGCACACTCAAGTCCGCACCGTAGCCTGCCAGCCGGAGCTTCATTGCCAGGGGGGACAGAGTCTGGACGGGCGTACCCAGGGTCCCTGACTCCAGTCTACGATGCCCCATGCATCCAAACGCGTGCCTGCGTCCCAGAATTCGGTCACTGAGGTTTAGCGGCCTTTTCGCCGACGACATGCCCTAATGCACCCACAATGACAGCGGCTCAGCGATCCAGACACGAGGATGGAGACGGCTGACGGGACGCGGGGAGAAATTCTGGCCTTTCAGAGGCTTGACAGGCTCTCCGGAGAGACTGGACGTTTGTTCAGTGGATGCGCGGACGACGGACGGTAGCCGGATGGAGTCTGCATCAAACATTACCCAGCTTCAACCCCAGTCTTGTCTTTGTTGTTGCTAATATTATTGCAGCTTCGTCAATATTTTTCATGACTTTTTGCAAAATTGTGTGTGTGCGCGCCCACAATCTTAATTATCTGTCAATTTGCAGAAATGTCGTGGCCCAAGACAAGGATTCCCACCACAACATGCTGAGCATTGGTCCTCGCAATAAGACCAACACCACGACAACGCAATGCCAACACAACCCTAATAAGGGTCAAGAATGCGACAGTACAGTGTGTTTACACAGTTAACAGAGACCCGGGCGTTCGGTCTGAGCTCCCTCACCTTGAAGTCGCTGGGTCCGAGATTAAGGCCAGAGACAAATGGGTCGACGGATCAATTACACCCCCCGCACGCCCCTACGTTGGGCCCGGCCGGTAATGATAAAATCGCGGCCCAACGCTACGACGCAATTATCCTGCTGGACACCATGTTTCATACGCTAATAATAAGAAAATGGATGCAAAGATCAAGCACGCCTTGCCCTTGTCATGGTGAGTCCCTGTCGGCATGTGGTGCACAGCCGAGTCCAGGTAAATTATCTAGGACTGTTTATCTCAGAATACGGAAAGAAACAACAAGAGAAGAAAGATTGTGATTGACAGCTTGGGCATCAACGGGTTGTCTCAGCTGAAGGAAGAGTTCAGTACTTGTCTGAGTCGATGTTTTCTTTTGGTCATCAACTATTGATTTAGCAAGAAAGAAAATGCGCCTTCGTGGCTTCGCTCAACTTTTCTGACTGATTGACGGATGTATAGATGATGTTGTCCAACGTTCAGACGCACACGCCCTCGCAGCGTATAAGGACCATGTTCCTTCAGATTTTGTCGGCCTTGCTGTTGGCCTCTGGCGGAAATCCATCCCCATTCCCATCCTTGTCCCATGCAGTCCTCGACAGCCCTGGTTGTCCTGACTAGCTTTTTGACCAGCAAACCTGGTCGAAAAGTTCGGACATGAATTCTTCTGCCTTTTACTTCTGACAGACAAATTTTTGTTACAGGATGCCTTCCTTTGCTAATGGAATCCTTACGACAGCCTTGCTCTATATGATGATGGCTTTGTCATTGTTCCGAGATGCCTGGTCCATCGCATCGCGAGTTCATCGCTGGATACTAGGCGCTGCCTCGAGTGCCTTTGATCTCTTACCGATATCTCATGGCACGCCTCATCCAAGTGGATGAGCCGGTGACTCATAATAACCTTCCCTTGATGTTGGCGCTGACAAAGTCTGCAGCTTCGCTGCGTGTACCCTCTGGTTTGCTGTGTTGATGTCCAAACAAACCTGCGGCCCCGTCATATCGGTCCCGCCATGCACCCCAAGTTGGATGCCGATTGGCATCCACCGCGCGCACTGCCTTGTCCAGCAGACACGTTGCTGTGTGTACCAGCGTCAATCAAGCTTCAAGATCGAGGGCACGACCCCCGGCGTGTAAGTCAAGTCAAGTTGATGGGAGACAGAGCTTTTCTCTCAGCAGGACTTTTGCATGCGGATATGCGTCTCTAGTAGACCCTTGACTTTTGACGCAAAGCGCACACACAGACACACGCGCACGAGGCTGGTTGGTGCTTCGTGCTACCCTAAGCCAACCGCATCACTACCATTCGCTATCTCAAGCGAAGATATCCAAACAACAAAGCCCCTCCAAAAATAAAATAAGAAAAATAGGGCCCTTGACAACGGCCCTTCCAGGTTCCCCTCCGATTGTCCCCTCCAACAGGCTACAGGCTACAGGCTACTGTACTACTGCGGACTTGTTGGAGCACGCGCTACAGCAACCTACTAACAATAACAAGGCGGTTTGACGTTTCTCTCACCGACTCTTTTGAGAAAAGACGGTGCCCGTTGCTCGGGTGCGTGCCGTTGATAGATGGGGCCTTTTGGAGACGGGCCGCTCTCAAAGAAGCACAGCGCTTGAAATCACTGACCTAAATAGGCCATGAGGGACTCGAGTAGCGGACCCTTGCCTGCATCTCCCCGAGTCTAGGTCAATTCCTGACGCCGACGTGGACGTCAAACGGCCAAGGCTGAAGGCATACAAGGACCCGAGCTGGCCGCATAGTGACGTATGCAGGATCCCACAGATCCATCTCGGCTCTTAGTGAAGCGGTGTTGAATGCTCTGTGCTACGGTGAAATCTCTGCTGTAAATGCATCCCTGTACAAGAGGATGCATTTCATGGCGTGCAGTATAAGTGAGTGTCTCAACTGCCAAAGATATATACATATACATGCACATTACATATCGGCCTGCAGATGTAACCCTCGACTAACACGAGACAAGATCAAGCGCCGACGATCTAGACACACCGCAGAACACCGCCGTTTTAAAGATCGCGGAACTAGTTGCAGCGTCCGGTTATAGCGTCTTCCACTAAGTGACAGGGGCGATCATCCAGATCAATTTTTGCTTTTTCGCACCAAAAATCATGGGAGATTAATCCATAGAGAAAAAATGCGTCAGAACTTTAGCCGATGTCGAAAAAAAGGGTGTGTGTTCTGCGATGCGAGGCCATTAGGGCAAAGACACGCAGCTGCATGCATGCATATCGGCCATGGGATGGGAAGAAGAAAAAAGAGGGTCTCTTGACATCTCGGTAGAGGGAAGCGATGCCGTTGGAGCAACAACAACGGCTAATCAAGATGCATCACGATGGAGCGTCGCTGCTAGCACCTCATCTTCGCGCGTGTCGGTGACGAAAGAGAAGCCTAGAATAGTCTGCATCCCGGTAGTCCCATGAGATGAGAAAGAAAAGAGTCATACGTGAGGGAGCCCCTCCAGTTCAAGGCTCAGACGCGTTCATGCCCAGCGTTGCTGTGGTGGTGTTGTCTGCGTTGTCAGTGCCTACCTTACATTGCAGTTTTTACCTCCAAGATGGAGCGCAAGCTCGGGGCCGGCCGCAGACAATGAGATCCGGGAGCGCCCAAAGAGCCAATGGCCGATCATCCTGACCCAAGCATTTGCAGATAAACTAGACTCCCTTGGACCAGGCGTCTCTGCACCTCGGGAACCAGAACGACCATGTCCCGCTTCCCACGTCACATCTCAGGTTAAGCATGACCCCGTCTGATTACAGCAGCAAGAACTGCAGACCAGGCCAATAACATGTTTGATGAGGATTAGGGCATGGCAAACGAGAGGACAAGGGGCGGACGCACGTTGAGCCCTGGTGTTGATGAGATTCTGCACGTAGAAGCAACCCTAGACCACAGAAATAATATTCGTAAATCGTCGAAATATCAAGGCGAACGATGCATATAGATGGATCTATTGGTGTAAGTCGCATCTCTACCTAGTCATTATGTTCATGATCCTCAGCATCACACAATATTCACATGTGCAAAGGTGGTCTGCTGCCAAGTTCTCCAACTCAGCGCTTACAAGTCAAGTGCCTAGCAGAAGCAGCAGGCCTCAAAATATCATCCCCCTGCCCAATCCGTAATGACCTATTACCGAAAAAAAGAACATGCATGACCCCCGTCGCAATAAACATGACCCTCTCTAGCCACGTGGATGTGGCTGTGTCTTGTCTTCTCTAGCCACAACCACTCGGCCGGGTCCGTCGCCGGGGTCCAGGCCGGGGGTCCGCTTCGGGCATGGCACACGGCATGTGATCGGGCCCTGCAGGAGACTCCCGTGTTCCCGGTTTTCTGGGTCCCGTCATGCGGCCCCATCGGGCTGAGTGTAAGTGAAAGTGACGTAGATATCGCAACGGTTTTGATATCATCTACGACCCTCCAATAATCAACATCTTTTGATGTCTGTGCAAAAAGATAAGAGTGCCCATGTCCTTCTGCCTAACCTTGCTCTTTCATACCCCTCCAGGTCATTTCATTCTGCTATGCGAGAAACCCCTGCCTCGTCTTTTTTTATGCTTAGATTGGGCATCTTTCGCCCCCCTTTAAACATGGCCTGACCTGCCATTCTCATTTTCCTGACCAGCTCACCCTTTCTTGTCTCATTTATCTTGGACATTTAATATGACAGGTCTGCGAACGATGAGTCACACTCTTTTTACATAAGGCCGGTGAAATTGCTCTGTTAGCCAATACACCACCGAAGACCTGGCATCGCCACACCGACACGTCGACACGGGCGCCGAATCAAGTGGTATTTCTCATTTGTAGTGCAAGTCATCTGAGAAAAGTCCTATGTTTTACCAGGGGGCTGGGTAGGCAGCAAGAGTTGTCGTTCACGATGACGCTGATGCGACTCGCACGCGAATGATATCTTCGCGCCGGGCGGCAATCTCGCGCGAATGAGATGAGCGAGGCGCGTGCTTCACATGTTATTCACAGAATAAACCAATACTAGACCGCGGGGTAGATAAAAGGCACAGCCCTGTTTTAGGTGAAGTGTCATTCACGGTGCTTTTGTCTGGTGGCGATATAAGCAAGCAAGGGGTTTTGCCATCGGGACTCCGGGTCGGCATCCGGGGATAGCGACACGCCTAGACACAGATACCTCAAGGAGGTTGGGATAGGAGATGGTGAGAGGTTTCGCACTGGGCTGAGCTGGTTCAAGCCAGCGGAGAATGTTGATGAATAGAAGCCAGGCAGATGCGAGGAGGATAGTAGTCACGAGACAATCATCAAGTATCGGACCGCAGATGTGATCACGGGACCCGGAGGTATGGAGATTGAGTCTTGGCGACATGATCCGTGCGCGGCGATGTCCGCGGGCATGTAAGTGATCAGTTCCCCTCGTATGCATGGGCTTTTTCGTATTATCAGTCATAAAATAAAACTCTTTAGCATGATGTTCATGTTACTTCAATTGGCTTATGTATTTAGAATGTATTTTCATTCTTGCGTCGATGTTGTGTGAGGTAATGCTCGACCGTCCACGCTACAATAGGATCGCGAATAAATTTGCAAAAAATAGTATTGACTTAGTATAAAGTTTGACGATATATCTAGTAGCTTAACTTAAAACCCGTTCGTTGCAAGATTTGATAAGTCGCGATGCCAGATGTGAAGGCTTGTACTCAAGATATCGAGCTGGGATTTACGATGCGGTCGCATCTCGACTCGCCATTATTAGACAAAGCCGCTTGAGATGGTGATATAAAAGAAGTACTTGCAGGTAGTGTTTATCTTCGTATCTTACAAATGATCTCGTCCAAGCATTAATTTCTGCTCGGTGGCTGTTTGTTAGGCTCAGGTTCTTGGGCTATCAGTTCCTTACTACTATACGTGCTCAGGCCCTACAGGATTCTTTCTTCGAAGCAAATTCACACGAGAAACTAGTAAGAGATATGTGTCCAAGTGTTGAGCTATAGTGAAGCTAGTCCGGAGTCTGTAGATCGAGGAACAGGGTAGCCCGGAGGTCCCCGGTAGGCCTCCAACAGGGTAGTTACGAAGTCGCCTTTGTGATGATCGAAGCAACAGGTAATGGGGAGGAAGAGACGTAGCAGAAAGAAGAGATCGAGAACAAGGGCTGAGTGTGGGAATGTTTTGCCTTGCCTAGGATGACGCCCAGTTGTCAACATCGGCGTCTTGTAAAGCCCAACATAGGCCGTACGTTAAACAATATTGATATGCGTCTATAAATGTATATTATCCTACGGACAAGCTGATGCTGCTCCTTGGTGCTTAGGCAATCTTTTGGGCTTTATACTACCAGCAAGGCTCGTACAGACGACTGCGTGCTCTTTTGAAGAAATGGGGCGGCTTCACTGAGAAGTACAACTTCTCGAACTCCCCGGAACCTCTATCGCCAGTTCAGCTACGCAAAGGAGAAAGCATTAAGGTAGTTTCTATAAGATTAAAGCTTTGGTATGACAATTACTGCAACTTGTCGAAACATAGTCTTGGCAAGTGACGTTGCGAACGTCGAGCAGGCGCATGATGATCCTGCATTCCATGCCCAAATACTGTTGACTAACATCAAGGCCCGAGTTCCATATTTCTTATTTTATACAGGCGCTAAATGGTACACTTTATTGGAGCAATTGAAGGCCGGAAATCTGAACTCATCATCGAATGACCTAAGTCCATGTTGCCCGTTGTCCTCTCCATGTGGGAGACAGCGACGACTCGAGGGGTGGTATGGCTGAGTATTCTATTGCAATCATACAGCTACTTATTCAATTGCCCACTTCTCATCTGGTATATGGCCTTTTGAAAACGACGAGAACATTATTTAGACTGTCTTTTAATGACCGACCTCCCAATATAGAAATGATGGAGACCGAAATGGTCAAGATGGAATTCAGCCCTACGGAAGAAGTACACATACGCTTCATATAACTAATTATTTTACCTTCTATAGGGGATTGGATGAATTGATTTGATATAATAGTTGGTGAGGATATGGTGTCTTGTATTCGCAGATGATGATTGAGTGTTTCAAGCTTGTAGGTCTGCAAGTTAGCCTTCAGTGCAACGTGTGAGCTCTTTGAGGTACTGATGTAATCCCTACTCTTTCTTTTCGTTCTTAACAATTAGGTACACAGTTACACATACGTATAATGTGTCGAGATAATTGTGACATAACAAAGCCCATGTCAAATGTGGCTGCTGCCGTCGTGTCGTGCCTGGGGCAGGGACACCGTCAGGCAGACGCCGCATCGTCAATATGCTTTGCTGGCGTCTGACTCACTGTTGGAAAGTTCGATCACTTTACGGAAAACCTCACGTTTAACTCAGGTTGCTCACGTGTATCCTAAAAACTTCGACATTTACATTCATTGCACAACCTTTAAAGGCGCCACTCACATGACCAGTGCGTCGCCCCCATCGTCACTGCAGGATAGATCCAAAGCTACGCTCAAGTAGAATGAATTTGAAAAATGCAAAAGGATTGAACAATTAGCGTCATTTATTTGGTTACTTCATCACTTGGTGTTGGATCCTAAAGATGTTGAGCGCCTCCTTTTTGAGCGAGAGACCATGGTAGTGGCACTGTGTGGGCATTGGCAAATGCATCCTTTGCCTACACGTTCTATTCTTGTTTGAGGTTATTCAGCAGAGCCTCATATTATTCCCCTTTAGACTTTGTGTTACCGCGAGAAAGCTAAAGTCGCTTCCGGCATACGCATCGTTACTAACGGCATCCCCTTTCTCATTGGCTGGCTGGCTAACGGACGAAGCTCTAAATTCGTCCACGACAATATCTTCAACAACAAATTTGACATTTATGACGTGGCTAAGTAACTAAATATGACAAAAGTGCAAATCTTTTCAAATTAATTGTGTTACAATTCTGTTGTCAATGACAGTCTGGCACGATTTCTACTACTTCGGGAGTCCCCTGTGAGTCTGTACTGACGCCCGGCACCTGGGTGGCCCTTTCCACGATGAACTTCCCCCATGATGGGCACTGCGGTGTCTCTCGTACTGCATGCTGAAAAGCTTGAAAAGATATGTGTAGGATTCTGGGCAGTCGAAAGAGGAGGGCCGAACACCGCCCTAGCCTTTCACACATCTACGCCATCCTCGTGACCACAAGGCAATGCTTCAACTTTATAGAAGTAAACCTGCAGGCTGAAAGAGGTTTTATCCAGGCAAAATTCTTCGTGAGTTTGTCACCGTGGAAGATGGTGACATGAGGGGGCACCGAAATCTTCTGGGTAGACAAGCACCCCTCTGGTTCGACGGAGCAGAACAGTGCCACAATATCACTCAAGGATTCCTAGTCTTAGATTTGCGTATGCAGGTTGAATAAACTATTAGCTTAAATGAAGCTTTCATAAACCTCCTCATCGGAGATGGTGACATGAGGAGACACCAAACCCTCTGGTTCGGCGGAATAGAACAGTGCCACAACATGAATGAAGGATTACTGACCTTGGATTTGAACGTATGCAAATCAAGTAAAATCTTAACCAACCAAGTTAAAAATTTCACAAAACGCCTCTTCATTGTAGATGATGACATGGAGATGTATCAAATCACCCTGGCGGGTGCATGCCCCTTCTCAAGCATGAGGGACGAGCACCATCGCAGCCACCGCAAGCAGGAGCTTCACCTTAAGATTTGAAGATATGTAAGTTGAGTCTATTCGAGTCACACCGTGAATATTCCCCTTCCAAACTATGACGCGAATGGCCGAGACGCACAAAATACCCCTTCTGCCTCAACCTTCCACCTTCACGGAGGAGAGAGGGGGCGAATGCACACGTAGGAGCGAAATGTTACTCCAAAGCGACGCATGAACCGTAACCTTGAAGAGAGTTTGTGGGACAATATTGCTCCTTATAAGAGAGAGATTCGTCCCAGGCCAGTCTCGAGGTTCTCTCCTGGACAACAAGATCACTCACTGACATCTCAACCTCCAGACATCCAAGTAAGTACCCAAATAATTCCACCTTGATATCACTACTGACTCAAACAAAAAGAGAAACTAGATTAAGAATATCTCTTCAATCTTTATCTGCTACCGACAAATAAATTATCACGGATAAGTAAGTTCCCAAAGACATCCACCCCAGTACAATCTTCCTCTTACTTTTTTAGAAAAAGAAGACCAAACGCATATTTTACTCCCAATACACCATTGTTAGTAACATCACTCGAATATTTTTGCTGACTGATCATCTCTAGTATTAGTCAAGATGTCCTCTTCATCTTCTTCTGATGAAGCCCCTGCTGTAGCTCAAACCCCGGCTGCAACTACCAAGGCGGTTAAAAGGCACTATTGCCCTACATGCCAGAGGTGGTTCAGCCATAAAAACTGGGCTGACCACAAGAAAGTGCACACACTGGAGCAGGAGGGGTTCCCGGCCCTTCGTCCTTGCTCAAAGTGCAGACCGGGTGCCAGATGTCTCGTGGCCAGGCACCCGAAGGACGTGACCACGTACGCCTGCAGCAGCTGCTTGAGATCCCACAGGCCATGCAGCTTTACGGCGGACCGTCGGCATACCCAGACGGCTGGGGGGGAGACCTGGGCGCCTATCCATCCTGCTCTGGAAGAGAGCGAGCAGGGCTCCCAATAGGGAGAGTCTGAGATGGAGTCTCCAGCCCAGCCCTAGGAATCTTGCGCCAAAAGGGTAGGAATGGGGTTGGCTGGAGTTGTGTCGTTTCTGGATGCTTGTATTTGTCAAGACACATGTTTGGGATGGAGTTGTGGTGTTTACCGGCGCAGAAAAGGTATAAAGAACTGGGCTCGGTTGTATTTCTATTTGTACTTTTCGTGTATTGTTAGGTTTTATCGTGTTATAATGAGAAACTCATTATGGACCAGGCTAAGTGCTGGCCAATCTTTCAACCTGAGGTGTTCAAGATCCAATGCAATATATAGAATCCTAGTGGCATGGACTGTGTCCCCTACTAAGTCTACCTTATCCTAAAGTAAACATAATATCTCATTAATTCATCTTAAAATATTTAGGATATAACACAAAGCCTTGGCATAACATCTAGCTATCAATTTACCCAACATCATGAAACATATTCAAATGTTTGGTATTTGGAGTCTGCCTCTATGCCACCTTTGAATAGTTTGCGTACTTAGCTTGGTGTCACTGGTGGCCGACCTTCTCAGCTGGTAAGTCGGTCCATCGGGAGATCCGTCATTCGGAACTCGGCTCCAGCATAATCATGATATTGCAAATGGCATGTCTTGATTATGCTGCAAGGCATCAGAAATGTAAGAACAAGTTCATCTAGAATTCAGAGCGGCAATCCCGGTTGTTCTGGATCGGTCTCTGGGCATTGAGATTATGGATCTCGGGCATCTTCACGTGGAATCTATCCGTCATAGTTACCCCATATTCCTTGAAAGGCTCAGCTCACCGTAACAACAGAGATCTCACCACCTTGGCATCCCACGTTTCTTGTTCCTTGCCCCCTGTACTCAGCCCTGAAAGCCGCTGTTCCCCGCAACGCGTGACGGCATCCCGAAGCCGCCCGTAGCCTGTGAGCCGTGACATCAGATCATTCGGCATCTAAGTGAGGCGCTGCCGAGGGCCAGCGGCTCTATCGTTTGAGGAACACGTATTTGGACTAACAAACTGACGTGTTTGTTGTGATACAGAAAAGGCGCCAAGTCTCGTTTCTTAGGGGCCTTTAAGCTTAAAGAGCCAGCGGCCCCCCCACTGTAATCAATGATCCAGTACCTGATCGCCACCTGCGTCAACTATTCAACGTCAAGCCTTGAGAAACAGTAAAAATCTCCGAAAGTGCAACATCAAGAAAAAGTAAGCACATTAAAGGGCGCATATCGAAATAGTGCAAAGCCACCAAAGTTATGTGTATCGTACTTCTTACTACGGCGCATCCCGATTATGCACTGATCGCCATTGATAATCGGGACGAGTACATCCTTCGGCCTACATCGCGACCACATTGGTGGACGCACAACACATCTGGCCGACCAGTCTTGTCGTCGCGAGATCTTCAACGAGCAGAGAAGGGAACATGGATGGGTCTCAGCAAAGATGGTCTTATGGCGGTGCTCACCAACTATCGCGAGACCGACATCAAGGACCAGAATCACCCTATTCACGCTGCCAAAAGTCGGGGCGGTATGGTCACCGCCTGGTTAGGATCACCACCGGAAGAGAGCCTTGCAGATAGCGTCCACAAATTGGTAAAGGACGACGGCGTCAAGGGCGTCGGCGGCTTTTCCATGGTTTGCGGTAAGCTGAGGAAGAAGAGTCAGGGTATTGCCATTGTCAGCAACAGAGCAGGCAATGTGAATGAGGTGCCCATCATTGCCAAAGAGCGAGGGGAGATTTGGGGTCTGAGCAACACAGCGTTTGATGCGACAGGGACACAGGAGGAATGGGCCAAGATTTCTATCGGAAAGAAGCTCTTCCGGGAAGCCCTCGATAAATCGGTCTCGGACAAGTCGAGCCAGGACGACCTAATCTCCGATCTCTTCTCTGTTCTCAGCCATGACACACTACCGAGGAACGAAAACGCTAGTCTAGTCGAGTACATCAGCGAACTCAAGAAGAGCGTCTTTATTCCGTTAATTGGTGACGAGAAACACCGAAAGGCGATGGAAGCGGCCATGGCGAAAGGACCTGGCGAGTGGGCGACAGATGACCAAATCGCAGCCGAAGAGCTGATGTCTGAGGGACGACCAGACCCAAGCCCAACACCCATCATGGGCTTCGAAACCGGAATGTATGGAACGCAGCGGCAATCGGTGATTTTGGTTGATTGGGAGGGTAATGTCACCATGGTCGAAAGGGCGCTTTGGGATGGTAACGGCAACGCGGTGCCTAAAGGGAAGGGCGATTTCAAGTTCGAATTCGCTATCAACGGGTGGGATGACGAAGTTTGCAACGGAAATACGAACGGGGTCAATGGAAAGAGTAACGGTCATGTGTAAAGGACTCTTGTGTCGAGATTTGTTTTGCGCCTAGAATGTTGGTTATCACGAATTGCGTTACGAGGATATGATGGTACATGGCAGTGGCCGCCAACTGGCAGTCTCATGTTGGAAAGAGACAAGAAATGACGACTACCTAGAGCTAGATGGGATTGCTAGATAAAGAAAGAGGTAAAAATTCCAGCGTCTTTCCTTCTTTAATGCTTAGGCCTCGGTGCAGCTGTTTTGCAGTGTCAGCCAGCTGGCAAACCTCCCGCTGCCATCATCAAAACAAACTCGTCTCGACAAAACAGTTTTGCAGAAAAACAACAATTTCCATCGACGCGTCTCTATTTTTGTCTATCTTTTATCAAAGTCACCAACACCCAGCATTTGCTGCCTCCAGAGTCATGTTCAACGTGTTCACACTTGTGTTCATAGTCAGCATCGTCGACTTTGTCTTTGACTACTCCCGGAGGAATTAGAACCTCCTTTGTCGACTCTTCTTCATACTCCTCAGTATTGTTCTGAGACGCAACTTGGACCATTTTCTCTACGCCTCCTTGTTCTGGGATCTGGTCTTTCGAGTGATTGACCTCCTCATTAGCATCATTCTGTCAGTTAGATTTACTTCAGCTCTGTTGCTTACATTTCTTGCACTTGCCTTATTGTGCTATTGGGATTGCATGGAAATCACGATCGAAATTCCTCGCACGTAATACCCACTCGAGACTTCGAATTCTGCTCGGGTTTAATATTCTACACTTGGCTTCCCCCAATCTGATCGACAACTCCAAACATGGATTCCTTTCGAGCCGGTCTCGAAAGCAGAGCACCATCTCGACTACGGCTCCCTACTCCTGCCAATGTTCTCACACGAGTCAAAAGAAAACGTCCTGTCATCTCAGCACCCATTGGACCCATCAAGAACTCTCGAGGTCCCGACTTCACACGCAGCGACACCCTGATCATTGTCCCAGCTATCAAAGACTGCGGATCAGACGAGTCACTGTCTGACAAGGAGAATGCCCAAGCTAGAAAGGCCACTCGACGTATTTCTGCCAGCTTCTCGACTCATGGATCACTCGCCAGTCCCCCTACAGTGGCCAAGTCCAGCCTAACTGCGACAACCTCATCCCAATCCCTCTCAAAGGCTGCTCCAGTAAAGCCTCTGCCAACTGTCCGCTCCTTAAGAAACGTATCCAAGACGACTTTGAAAGAAAGCTCGAGCTATGGTGTCTTTCCAAGTCTCGACACAATCATCCAGGACGAAAACATCCCTCCTCCAGACCAGAAAGAATCAGCTCCCGCAGAATCTTCTTCCCAGCCCATGGCCAAAAGTCGCCTGCCCAAATCTCGAACATTGAGTGTCTTGAGCGAGATCAAGACATCCATATCTCGACCGTCGCTGAACACAAAACCATCCAGCTCCCGTCCTCTTGCTGACCGGTCTCGCAAAACGTCTGCGTCTTCTTCCAACAGTCTATTCGCGTCCAGCACTTCGCGACTTCGCTTGCCACGTGCTTCACTGACATCCCTTTCTCGATCTAGCAGCTCAAGCACCACAACGACGGAGGTGCAACCCGACCCTAATCAAATCACAACATCGCAACCTTCTGCATACTGGTCCGGCCGCTTCATTGCTCTTCATGATCGCTTCCTGTCCGAAGAGTTCAGTAATGAAATGGAAACCTCGCCCAACTCGCCCGTCGGACAGTCTACCCAAACGCACGCCATGACAACTGACCGCACGGCCGTCAATTTTCGACCGACTCACCTCTCCCACTCTACCACCACATCGGCCCTTACTAGCCTGACGGGTACGAAGCCGCGCAATCCACCAAGCAATAAGGATGCTCGATGTCTGCGAATTTTTCAACACCTCGAAAGCCTTTGCACCACCAGCGAGGCACGTCGTTCACTGCTTGCGTGGCAGCAGATATACGCCCGTCGCATGGGAAAGCCTCAGCTTCTTCCTCAAGGTGGCCGCATGGAGAACAAGAGTCTGATGGGTAAGATTTTCGGTGGAGGACCGCGCACAGGTGGTAGACGAAGCCTGCCGGCGATGAATGAGCCCTCTGGCGTCCCGATTACGAAGAAGACAACGTCTGGCCCTCCTGTTAGGGAACGGGGAAAGCGACTTTCCATGAACTAGGCGGTACTTGTTGGAGTATGAGGTGGATGATGAACCAGCACAATCTGTTTGTGTTTTCTCTGTTTGCTTGTTACTCGTTGGATCATGCTGAAGTGTATCGAAAGGATGAAAGGGAGATGTTTCAGCCAAACGTCGGCTTTGTGGTTTGCTTCTTTGTTAGCGCTTTGTTTCTGAATGAGTGGTAAAGGTGTAGGAAGCATGCGGTGTTTGGGTTTAATTAGCGAGTGTTTTGTATCATGGTAAAGGCTTTCATTATGGGAACGAACAGACAGATACTATAATTGTAGTTCAGTAATCGATGTACGAGAACAAACTTCATGATAAGCCTATATAATGTTTATCGCGAATGCTTGCATTCTACCTTGAAAACAGCGAATAGCAACTGCCCCTGGGAAATTTTGTTTGAGCAAACCGTAATAAGTACAGAGCAACGCCAACCGTACCTTGGCCCTCCCCTTTCGATTCTAAAATTCCAACTTGGAGAGTTCATTCTAGATCTCCCTCCAACGCCGTAAACTCCAATGCTGTAGACCCCCTCCTCCTTTTCCGTGGTGAAGTTATTCAGCCTTCTTGCGAATACGCAGATAATCCCTGATCTGCTCGTGCTTGCTCGCAAAGAACATCCCCTTGACGTCGTTGCGCCACACCAGCACACCAACCTCCTCCGCGAACCCGGCGACGGCCAGGTACTCCTTTTGATCCTCAAAGTCCTTGAACAGGAATCCACTCGTCGTTTTCATACGCTCGTTCTCGAGCTGCCATAGACGGATCTGGTCGACTACAGTGGGTGGCAGAACGGGTTTGTTGTTAAGCGCAGCAGTACGGTGCATCTGGTCATGCGCGTGTGCGGAGAGGTATGAGATGATTTGCTCGGCTGTGATGCCAAAGTTAATGGCTTGCCGGATGGACTGGCGGGAGATACGGCCAGCGACCATGTCGGGGAAACGCATGGCGAGTTTGGTGAAGAGAGCCAGGACAGCGATCTGAAGAGTGGACTGGGTGTAGGCATAGATGCGATAGTTGGTCTCAATGATAACACTGCCGCGCTGCTCGTTACCGGCGCCAGTTGCACTGCTGCCAGGTGCGCCGGACTGGCCTGGTTGAAGAGCAGCTGCTGTGGCGGCTGCCACACCGTCGCTAATGCTTCGAAGGCTGTTGCCGCTTGAGGTGAGTGTTGTCGCAAGACGTGTTGGGAAGAACATGGAGCGCTTGTGGTTAGGGATATAGATAAGACCAAAGTCAACGAGAGAGGGCAGCATGTTCTTGCGCTGTTCAGTCAGCGCATTCGTGTCGTATGCACGGCCAAGTTCCATGCTGGCCAAGACGAAGAGGAAGGAAAGCATGTCCGTAGCCTCCAGACCAGCCATCTTGTTGACGTCCATAGCCTCAAGCCAAAGTAGCAGAAGCGTCCACACTTGGGCGTTGGCCTCTTGCAGCAAAAAGGTGAAACCAGCCTGCGTGATACCTATGCTACCGCTAGGCCTGCGGTCCACTAGACGCCCCGCGACGAGGAGTTCCTTCACGCTCTTATTCGGTCCAGAAGATTCGCCGGTGCTCTTGTATCCCACGCTGGAGACGACAAAGTGTAGAATATCCTCCCATTTCTTTCGAGCATAGCGATCTAGGAAGGAAATATCGATTTCGGGAGGAATTTGGAGGTTCGAGGGTACACCGAACGAGTTATGGGTACCTCCTCCAGATAGCGCGAGTCGTAGTGAGGTTTTAAAGTTTGCTGTTAATTGCATTTCTTGGGGTCGTTCTTTCGACGGCGTGGTAATTTGGACGATATGGAGGACGCGCAGGATGGACAAAGCCTGATCCTTTTGCCGTTTGGCGCTGGGCTTGACCCAGTCATCGAGGTCGCTGAGGAGGATCGGTTTAGGAGAGTATAGAATGCGCATCACAAAGGTCTTTGCTAGTCTGGAGTGTTAGAGATTGTGTTGCGCAATGGTGGTGACGATGACGAACCAAGATGAGGCAGCATGCGGCGGAAGATGGCAAACGCGGTCGAGGGCTGCTGGTAGAGTTTCCTGAACGTTGTACCAGGGAGCTTCTCGAGATACTCAGCGAGCTGGAGCGACGGCGCAGGGCTGACTGACATTTTGGGCGACGGGGAGTGGACGGCGCAGCGCTCAGTCAGTCAGGATGCTAAAGGGTGCTATCTCATGATCGACGGGGGATGATGCGGGCGAAGATGTCTCGACGAGCGGGGCGAATGAAAGAAAAGTTAGTCTTTGAAGTGGGCGCCTGACGGTGGTCTACGAGATGCTTGTTCTGGAGCGTTGATGCGGCCCAAAGATGGATTTGGTCGAGGTCAAAAGTTTGAGAATGTCTTTGAAAGTCCACGAAGCTATTGAGCTCCAGGCACCATCAATTATTTTCGGCTTAGCGTCAAGGGACGTGGTTTTTAGCGGGAAAAGCCCGGTAGATTACGTCATACATACACCCCGGAGGGCGATCCCCAAAATGCAACGCTCAAGCTGTTGATGCATCAGTTTGCCTACATTTGGTCAAGTCGCTGTGAATACTGATATAGAGCGATATATCGCTCAAGATAGCATCCGCTAGTTGAATCATGTAGATAGTTCGGGATCAATAGTCAGCTCCGGAGGTTTGCGGCTACATCCGGAACTCTCATGTATCTAGGCTCTTAACTTTAGGTCTTGATAGTTTGTACGCATATCTGTATATTAAAGATAAGTGAGCAAATAGTACTTCAGTAGAGATGTGCTGTCTTGGGAATTAAAACATCTTGTCAGTGGAGGGCTATAGGAAAAGCTTTAACTGACTGTTTACCAGGACTGGTAGATTAGTGGCTATCATTGCCAATTCAACTTCAAGTATCTACCATACGTTGGAATGCTTCATCAACTCCCATGTGATCTAATTCTGTTGTTTTAGAGCTTGACGGCAAGTCATTGCAGGCCTTTGTGTTTTAGTCTAGCAGCAACGGACTACCGGTAGATGTGAGAAGCAAACTTAATGATGAAAGTATCAACTCCAGGCCTATCATCTTGTGCTTAGCATGAACTGAATATCTCATGCTATGTCTGAAACAGGTATATTACATTAATGTATCTACTTGGAAGATGGCGGCCTAGTATCGTGCAAGTTCGGCTGATACCCCCTTCGCTTAAGGCGCAAATTCGCCTCCGGATAAGTCTCTTTATTCGAAAGTTCTTTATGTAAACCTTTTTGTAAAATCAAAAGTTCGAGATAGTAACTCCAACATTGCGCTTCTTAGCAAGCCCAAGAATGGCGTTACCAGCAGCAAGATCCGTCACACTAACTCCAATGCCCTTGTACACGATGAATCCCTCGCCAATCCATTTCTTGACCTTCTCAATACCTCCTTCTGGTTTGCTCTCAGATTTCTCATCAAGCCACTCCAGGACCTGCCCTATCTGAACCAACCGCTCCTCCTTCAGGCCACTCTGAATAACCTCTCCTGACTTGGCCAGCGCTTCTTCAAGATCATCGACAAGAATGCTACCCTTGGCACCATGGGGACTGTATGAGTCGTCTCGTTCAGCGGCATGCCGAAGCATCTCTGGGTCCATCTCAATCATGTCGGGCTGCCATGAGCCGATGGCGCCAACGAAGGGCAATCTGCTGCGAGGGCTGTCACCCAAGATCGCCTGGAGCGAGAACAAAGGGCTTGTTGATCCAACAGTGCAGAAGACTGCATCGGCTTCAGATAAGAGAGATTTCAAAGCCTGATCGTAGTCGGACTGGGCAGGATCCAGGACATCCAGTGTAGCTGAGGATTTCCAGTATTTTTGGTTCTCCTCCGTTACCTGCTTGACCACGTCTCTCGCCCGACCGACGGAACGGTTAACGATAGTGATCTTATTAATCTCAGAACCTCGAAGCGCCAGTGCAAGACGAGTATGCCACAAGCCTTGCTTTCCCGCGCCGAAGATTACGACATTCTCGGTGTTTCGTCTCCACATCCATGGGATCAAGGCGGATAGCGTAGTTCGGTAGCCAGTAACCTCAGCAGCGTTGAGGAAACCCGTAGGCAAGCCTGCTGAGTCGCACAGGGATAGAACACCTCCAAGCGGGCGGTTGACCGTGTTGCCGTCAGCGTCCTTGATAGGAGCGGGGGTGACGACGATTTTTGTGCCGACGCCGTCTGACGATGTAAATGTGCGGAAAAGCGTTTTTTGTCCAGTCGGTCGGTTGATAAAATCTGGAGTTGGCTGGTATTTACCCTCTTCGCCAACTGAGAACTCGGTGATGGCCTTTTCTAGCGAGCGCTGGAACTGGAGGACCTCTTCTCTGGATAGCCCGATTAGGAGGTCGTGGATCTCCGCGTCTCCAAGTACAACGAGGTTGCTGCTCATTTTGGCTGTTGGAATTTAAGAATTATGGTGATTGTCTAGATGAAGGTGAGTCCAGGATCTAGGATTAATGTTTGGGGATACATGAAAGCTTGAAGCCCCTCCGGACAAGTCATCCCGAGATATCACTGCGAAGTCGGGGTAAGTGTGGATGACAGAAGAAATAAGCCCTATATGGCCGACTTAGGTTGAGGTACTGATTTATCTAACGCCGCAGTATTTCAAAACACAATGGCGGAATACGTTTTCAAGACTGATAAGATAAATAAATTTTTAGTAATTAATGCCATACTAATTCTGATCGATTTGTCCTTGAATTGGTAGTATTATTAATGCTCAAAGTAGAAGTGTTATCGCATAGGCGGTCGCCGAAAGGACATTTCTTATGTCACCCACATAAAGCAACTGATATCGCGGGGACACGGTCGGAACACTCTCCCGGTACCGGCCACTCCACATTCCGTGGTCGGCTCATCCGACTGCGGAGACTTTTACATCAGACCCGACATCTTTTACCCCAGATAAGACCCTTTAGTCGACGGCAGCTAACCTGAAATCTAGAATATGCGGAGAAGCCTGCCATGAGACACTTCTGGAATCAGAAATGGCGTCGAATAGGGATTGAGTGTCAATGGCAAGTGAGTGATAGATAAGAAAAGTTACTACGGTTCCTAACTCCGGTGCACATTTTGTTTGTATTGGGCAAGATGAGTCTCTTGCCCTTAGCTAAGATGGGCATTTGTATGGGCAATTCTTCATATATATAAATACTTGAATGTTGGACGAACCTTGTTTCTACATCATATCAACAACCTCGAATTCTAACAAGTCTCCCCTTGCCTCAACACTAGCCCTATACACCATGCCCTTCAAGCGCAGTTTCAACACTGTCGGCGTTCACTGTGCAGGCGAAGTCTGCGACGTAGTCGTCGGCGGCGTCCGCGATGTTCCCGGAAAGACCATGTACGACAAGATGATGCACTTTTGGAAGAAGGAAGATCATCTCCGAAACCTCCTCCTCAACGAACCTCGAGGTTGTTCAGCCATGTGCCACAACCTCGTCCTTCCACCTGTTAACCCAGAAGCCGACTATGGCTTCATCATTATGGAACATGAGGAGTATCCTCCCATGTCCGGAGCCAACACCATTGCCACAACAACATGCCTTTTGGAGACAGGCATGGTAACGATGCAAGAGCCTGAGACGGTGGTGAAGCTCGATGCTCCTGCTGGACTGGTCACTGCATATGCAGAGTGCCAAAATGGAAAATGCAAGAGTGTCAGGTTCCATAATGTACCTGCTTTTGTCTTTGCTATTGATAAGGAGATCTCGGTTCCTGATCTTGGCACCATCAAAGTCGACATTGCTTATGGAGGTATGATCTACGTATTGGTAGATGCCGCTTCAGTAGGACTCAAGATTAAGAGCCACAACGGATCTAAGCTTGTGGAACTTGGCGAGAGGATCAAGCGAGCTGTTATGGAACAGACCGATCCGGTACACCCTGAGAATCCTGGCATCCACGGCGTCACGATCCTCCAATTCACAGAACCTCTTGTGGACTACAAGGACGGCAAGGCTGCAAACAACACCGTCGTTGTGTCTCCTGGTCGACTGGATCGAAGCCCCTGCGGAACAGGAACATGCGCTCGGTTAGCTGTCCTCCATGCTAGAGGGGAACTGAAGGAGGGTGAGGCATTCTATCATCGGGGTATCACTGGAACGGAGTTTATTGGTCGTGTGGAGGGAGCAACTAAAGTTGGAGAGTACTCTGCTGTTTATCCTTCTGTTTCAGGGCAGGCCTGGATCACAAGTTTTAAGCAGGTTGTGTTGGACTCGACAGATCCATTCCCTGAAGGGTTCCGAGTGGGAGATACATGGCACTTGGACGAAGAGGAGTAGTAGTCTGATTCAAGGCGAAAATAAACAAAAAGTCCAATTTTACAATGTACTGCTTATTCATGCCAAAAAAGTGATAATGAACCTAAAGATTTCTCTAGACGTTACGTTTCAGCATGAACAAAACTTTCTTAGGAAGGCAGTTGTGTATACGAAAGAACGAGACACTCTTATACCAACGCGTATTTTGCTCATGCAGCAGGGGTCACAGACAATGTCTCAGCGGTAAACACAAGCTGATCGTCCTCCTCTAGCTGAGCCGGGTTGACATATACCCTCAATTGAACATAGGCTTTGCCCACGTTGAACACACGTAGTATCACATAGACTGTGCTCGCGCCGTATTGATGATCGTATATCTATTGTCAATGTTAGCGAGACATCGACAGTGTAGTCTGGATAATTTGACTTACACGCTGGTATTGGCGTTTGCTCATGAAGAAAGGTGCGTGGCACGGGCCGGTTGTCGACTTGACCTCAAGCAAATATCTCGGCTTCTTACCCTCCCAATCTTCCTTGATGAGATAACCATTGTCAATGAAAAGACTTGTGAGTGTGCTTTCGATGTCGTCGTACACCAGATCAGCAATCTCACGACCACCCGTAGGGGACCGGATGTTGACGTATTCAGGATGCGCTTCTGCATAGCCCCGAATAGTACTCTTCCAGTTCTCTAGGGAGAACCCAGGAAGCCTCGGTTCGAGATTCTTCAGCAACTCGAAGACGTAGAGCTCACCCGCAACACCAATTTTCTTGTCGCGCTCGAGTTGCGAAGTAGACCGGAACCGATGAATAGAGTCAGGGCCATCGTAACTTCCATGGTCCGCTTCGAGCACGGGTAGAGCGCTACTCATCCCTGTCATGTCAAAAGCACCCTGGGATGGAAGTCTCGGAGTTGCACGAGCGGCTGTTACGACACGCTCAAGCAAGACCCGGTATTGACTCCTCTCAAGTTCAGCCGTACCAGGTGAGACGGGTGTAACATGGGAAGCAGGCTGATGGCTTCTTGCGTGGAGGTAAGTTGTCGCCTGACCCAGGGTGGTTTCTTCCAAGATGCTGGGACTGGCCGGTTGATGAGGTCTGATTGCTTGAGACCTTAATCCGGGAGTCGAGGGTGTATGGCTACGTACAGCAGACGCATCTTGTCTGACCGGTGGATTATTTCGCGACGATGTAGGCGTTGCGCGACTCGACATCTCGCCAAGATCTGTTTCGACCAGTGTGGGAGTTGTTGCTCCATCGCCGTCCTCCTTATTGCCGTTCACTATGCTGGCACCCTGAGATCCTTCAGCTCGTGGGACATCTCCAGTAATATGGGCCACTTCAGGCTCTGACCCCTCCTCGCTCTCTGCATAGGCATTTTCCAAGTCGCCCAGAGCTATGCCTTCATCCTCCAAGATCATAGGTACTACTGAGCGGCTCGCGTTCAAAATGCTGGCCGTAACTCGTTTACCCTTCTCATACATCTCTTCAGCTCGTCCATTGTAGACATGAACCAGTCAAAGAGGTGTAGAGGAAGTCTTCGTGCATAGCACGATTCCTGGCCTGTCTTGTTTCGAGGGACGAAGATCTCCAGCAGTGAGCCATCATAATGGATATGAAGTTCGCATCGGCTCTTTTCTATTTCACAAGACACCTCCCCCACAGAAAGAGTGAGAGTGGCAGTGATCCCGTCTGTTTCATAGACCTGGGCACTCTTCAAGGTTTGGTAGAGAGTGTTGCCAGGCTCAAGCCGGGCACTGTTGTAATGATACGCAATTCTAGAACATGGTTAACCAAAATTGACTTCCCAGCATTAGGATACTCATTCCGAAAAGTCTCACCGATATAATGCGTCCGCTTTTGGCGCGATCCTTCGCTTGCGTGACGAGAGTGGTTCCTTACTGGCGCCTTCAACCCTGGAGCTTTCTGTGACCCTCCGCGAAAGAAACCTTGTCCCAAGTCCTAGCCAGGATATCGTTGGCTCCAGTTGCCGTACTTCATCAAAAGTAAACCCCAAAGTTGGCACACGATGTTCGAAGAGGGAGCCGAGATGCATCCGGTCAACTATCACAAAGTCTGTCGTCAAGTCGCAAAGAGTTTCGGACTCCTGGGGATGTTTGACCGGGAAAACCTTGGTATCGCATAGTTTTTCGACATCCGGGCGCCTGGATGACATTGCAATGAAAGAGTTGAGAGTCCAAATAGTTGCCTTGGCTTGACCAACTGTGGTGTTTGGAGATGAGCCTAACTGAAGGAGTTCGTTGTAGACCAACTCGAGGCTCAGAGTTCTTACTTCTAAGAACCCAACAAAGAAATCACGTAAATCTTTGTAATGAGTGTCTAAAATTGCAAACCCATGCATCTCAGTCTCGCTTGACCACAAACATTGAGATGTCTTATGCCAAGAGCCGTTTGCTTTGTCACTATAGATCAACGACCTTTCAGAGAAATCTAGCCTGTTTTTCAAGTCAGCTAAACGTGAAAATATGCTATGTGCTCAAGACTCACTTGATATTCCTCTTATCTGTGACGGATAGCTCCTTTATCATCGAGCTAAGCTGCCTGTACAACTCACAGACGATAACCACCTTTGTTTGCCCGCCTCTGCTTAAGAATTCGAGCTCTTCAATAATATTCGTGTAGCCGCAGTTGGGGATTGCAAGGAGATTAGTAAAGAAACTTTCAAGGGCTGAGAATTCGGTAGGACTCTTTGCAAAGACACTCTGCATACGCGCTTTGAGAGGATACGCAGTTTCCATGCAGGATGGCGCTTCCCACAAGCATTCGGAAGTAGAAGCCCACGAAAATACTTGTGATTCTGTACTGGGTACACATATCAGAGCCCGGTACTTGAATTGTCCACTATAATCGTTAACTTGGGCCTAGAACAACCCTAAGAGCAGCTCACCGAATGACTTTGACCAAGCGTTCTTTGAAGATGAAAGTCTGCAGGTACAGGCCATAAATCTTGTTGTATATCGCAAGGACTCTTTCAAGATAAGACTCATGCTTGCTATTAGAATCTCGAATCTTCCACAAAATATCGAGAAAAAACCAAAGGTTATCCTCATTGCCTATTCCAAGTTCATCCGCAAGAGAACTCCAAGTCTCGTCATCCAGCTTGCCTTCAGGAGACCCTTCCAATTGAAGGAAAGGGAATTTCGCCCCAATCAAAAACCTACTCACCTGGGACGTGAGATGAGGAAGAGGTAGATATGTACTCTCTAGAGAGACCATATAACCCCCCTGGCAGAGAACCTCAATGTCCTTCAATTTCTCGAGTAAGGGCGAATTGCCCTCGAAGTGCTTTGACTCTTCCTGCCATCTGTCGTAAAGTAAGGCCATAAATCTTTCTGGCCTATGCTCTGCAACATAATAGCAAGCTTCTGATAAGTCAGGAGCCGATGAATCCATGTTGGTGAGTCGCAACGATCTTCGTACGCCAATGTATTCGACAAGCCAGTCATGCCAATCAAGGTCATGCTGATACGGTGTCTTTGGAGCTTTTAGGTATACATCGTGGACAAAGTCGAGTTTTGGTGCCAGTCCTGTTTCGCATCGTTACTATTGACAATCACCACATCGGTATATCGCGATTGCTTGTCGAATGTAGGGCGATGAGTGGAGAAAAGGAATTTGAGCTGGTCGGCAATGTACTCAATTTTTGTATCGTCTGTTAAACGGTAATACTTGTGCCTTTCAAAGATTGATTGCCTGACACGGTCGACGCTCAGAGCCTCAACCCCAAGGTGCTTGAATAGATCGTAGCTTTCTGAACGAGCTGCCCAGTCCGAAGAGATAAGATTGAACTGAAGATCACCGGGGATTGATAGTCCTTCAATGTCTGGGAAATACACTTCTATGGCGTCTGTCGCCGCAACCCAGCGTCCATCCTGCAGAGGCAGTATTCGCAGTCTTCTGATCTTCTTTCGGGTGGATTTAGACTGCGTCTCACGCAAAAATGAATTCAGTTTAGAAGCAACTGTAGACTGTAGGTACTGGTCTGAGATTCTGAGCTTTATCCAAGAGGAGGTGGATGCGAGATCTTTTTTGACCATCTTGATAAAGTGCTTCCAGGCGAAACAAGTCATCCCATAGCTGGCAAGAGTAGCAATATCTCGATCCATGTAGTAGCGAGACACACTGAGTTCAGGCTCGAGATCTCTCAACAAGAGATTGTTCTGTTGGTCGGTGTAAAATGGGCGAGGCTGGCGCAATTGAGTAATGAGTCGTAGAGGACCGCCACTGTCAGGCCGGACAAGAGGTGTTGTGCGAATTTTCTGTTCAATCTTCTCAACAAGTTGTGACCAAAAGATATCATACGTATTCTTGTCTTCGTCTGGAAGAAATCTCATCCACTTATATTGCATAGTCGGGTGTTGACAAAACTTCAACATTGCCTGCATAAACGTGTCGCAAATGCCGTCGAGGAGGTCTATGTTGCGTTGCGCTGTCCTGACGATATCTTCCCGGCTGGCATTTGTCATGAAATCACTCTGAATAAGAAACTGACCAGTCTGTTAGCTTGATCATCTGGGAGACCAAGAACTCATACCGAAAACCCTGCTGTTTTTACGGGTAAGAATGCAAAGATCTTTTGCGGCTCGATGATAGGTATGGAGTCGGAAGAAAGGGGGAAAGCTAGGACGACATCGGCAGTAGAGTATGCCTTCTGTTTCTCTTCTTTATCTGAGTATGTTCGATTCTCGTTTTTGGATAGATTGCAAACCCGACGCTTGGCAATGAAGTAATCAACCGAAGAAGCTCTCAGCTTATCGCTCTCCTTCACAGTCTTGAGGATTGTAGTTCTTTCTTGGTTGGCTTCGCTTTTGGTGAAGGTGGTTGAAGTCTGTCTCTTTCCCTCGTCGATAATGATCCGAATCGTTTTCAAGTGACGCATGAAGAGTAAAACATCCCCATTCAGCTCACGAAGCTGTCGGCGAATGCTATCACGTTGTCTTGTTGGATTCTCTACATCATTCTTGGTATGGAGATAGAGAGTAATTCTCGTCAGATGCGGGGGTAACTCCTCGACAGGATCCTGCCACATTGGCCTAATCATCCCAATTCCCGAATCTTTGGGGTGGTGCTCGAATGCAAAGGAGTAAAAACCGGATTGGATATGCACACGGTATGCGGCCATGAATACAGACTTGAAGCCTATGCCCTTCTCACCAATGAATCCTTGGGCACCTTTCTTTGAGCTCCTGCCAATGTCACAGATGGCCTGCAGATTCTCTTCGGTGAAACCATCCTAATTGCACTCGACGACCAACTTGTCGCGAGACATGTGGAAAGAAACATAGGCTGGCTGTTGGGCGTGGTGGAACTCGTTGTCCTCGGCGTTCTGAAGCAGTTCGAAGATGAACTGCGCGTTGCTGCTATAGAGACTTTTTGCCAACCTAGACAAGGTGTTAGAGAAACACTGGTAAATAGGTTCATTTTGTGTACGCTTTGATGGCTGGCTCCAGTGACCCCAGAAGGCCACCGAATGCCTCGGAAAACACTTCATGACTTTCTTCTGTCAATTCATCCCAATACTTTTGCTCCACGCATCCGTTTTTGCGACCAAGTGTCTGAATAAATTTACGAGCCCGAGTGCGATCGGCCTGGTGGACGTCTGCTGGTTCCATCATACAAGAGACGTGAGACTGTCATCGAGCCACAGAAAGCTGACAACTGCGTATATGAGATGGAGGGCAGCAGAGAATCGCAGAACAGGCAAGGTGGGCAGAAAGAACTGTTAATATCCTTTGCAAGACCGCGGACTTTGAAGACCCTGGTCGTCTTGTTGGTTCCAAAAGTTCTGTTCTGCATGATGTTAGAGGTCAAGCTCGAATCACCTGCAGCTAGTTATTGGGTGTTGTAGCGGAAGTCAATATAGGTGCGAGCTCAATCAAGCCGTATTGGTAACTTCTTGGGTCGGGGCCTGACAAAATTAACCGCCGGGTCCTCGAACTTGGCCTCCATTTCCATGTTTCGGAAGATACCCCAGTGAAACTCGTGAGTAATACTTGACCGGACTCGGCGCTAAGTTACTCGATTGTACGATTGGATTGTGTAATATTCGATCTGTGGAGACAATTTATAAGAGTAGACGGGATGGTAGGTAATAGGTAAGGTTATCCCCATCATTGGAAGCTTGGTTGATACTATAAGGTAGGTTGGTTGATTGCGTCAGCATCGCGATGTGGGCCTGGGTCAATCATTACCCCGGATCTCGGTTATCAGCCTCGAGTTATCTTTTGGGACGTTAGCTGAGGAAGAAGTAGATATGTGTTCTGCAGAGAGACTATATAGTTCCCTTGGCAGAGAACTTCAACGTCTTTTAATTTATCCAGTAAGGGCTTGATGCTAGGATATAGAGATAGAACCCTTTGTAAACTTGTTAGGATCTTTTGATAAACTCGTGAATATCTCGCCACTCATTGAACCTCCCAGATAAGATGGCCCAACTAAACGATACGTCATGCCATTCTTTCGAAGGATGACTGGAGCTTTACATCCATAAAGGATAGCAACAACATCTCCTGCCTGAAGAATTTGAGGTCCTTTGCCAACATAGCCTTTCTTTGTTATCAATATCATGGTTTCATCTCCTGGTCCCAATGTCTCCTCGCTTCTCATCAAGTACTCTTTTCGATACCATTGTAGAGTCTCTGGTTTTCCGAGCAAAGTCTTGTAATCATCCCAAAGAAAGCTTGACATGGCGGGGAAGAAAGTCAAGAAGTCCGAAATGTCTTGTTGCAGCTGGTCTTTTCCGACAGTGTCTGATAATAGGGTGGACCAATCGTATGCGAATCCTAACACAAGCCGTTCCACCCGCTGCCTCTTGATATCTTTCAACTCGGGGTCATCAGTGTCTCTGAAGTCAAAATCTCGATCGTAAAACACTAGTGTCTTGAAATAATCTTGATAAGTCTTGAGCCTTGTACCGCGTTTGCCCTGGCCAAGGCGTGTAAGAACTGCCATTCGACTGGCTTCGGTTTTGTTCAAAAGGACTGTTTTCTCAATCTCATCTATAATAACAGCCTCAGATTGCAAGTGTCCATCAACAAAGGAGAATGATGCAGGCCGGGGTCCCGCCGCATCGAAGTTGCCCAGATAACTGGCAGCCAGAAAACGGATGTCAATTCCTTCCAAACCTCGGAAGTCTGGAGTCCAAGACGGCAAACCGATATCAGGGCCATTTACTTGGCAAAGACCTGCGGTCAAGAGCAATGCAAGACTCTTGTTCTGTTCCATATACTTTGTTGCAAATTCAACGTATACGTCGCGCACTGGTTTGGAGTAATCAGCAACAAGAGTCTGACCAAAGTGGGAGACCCCAAGAAGAGCGAAAAGCTTGTCACGAGGGTCGGTAGCTTGAAGACCTCGCGTCGGTTGAAGAACGTTTGTCGGATGTCGTGCTTCGTCAAGCGGAATACAAAACTGCGAGATACGGAACAGCGCTTTTCGAAGGTCGAATAACCACCCGTCTCGAACCTGACTCTGATGCCAAAGTTTGCCATCAGCTGATGCTTCGTCGAGTTTTTGAAGTCCGTACCAAGGGGCTGTAAATGGACCACAATGGATGACAACGACTTGAGCTAGAACAATCTCCTGAAAAACCCACATGCGATGCCAATATGGGCCCATCAAGAGCTTGGTCAAGGCAATAGAGCCCTTTTCATTCTCTAGGATTCGACTTTGTACAGGTTTCTTGATGTGGTCATGACTGCAATGTGCAATCAAATCCATAGCCAACTCGGCGTCATCTACTGCTTCTCCCAAATAGACTCTGACATGTTTGGCAGTAGAGAAAATGTCTTTCATCAAGGCGACTTGGTGATTTCTTTCCAAGATATTGGATTGATCTATACAGATGCCATCGGCCCAGACTAGCCTCTCGCCAGTCGTGCGGAATTGTGCGAGTGCAGAATGTAATGTCCGCGTTATCCAAAAGTCTTGGTCATTAACAATGATACGGCATCGATCATTGGGGTCACCCCATCTGTAAGACAAGGCGTCATAAGCTGTGGATGCATCCTCGTGGTCATGTCTGAATAGAATGACTTTGATGATATCAGTCGCGGTAGATGCTGGAAACAGTCTAATCAAGCGGATCTGTGTGTCTTGAAGTGGAAGCAACCGATAAGCTTGAGAGAGCTAAGTGTTAGTAGGTATATGGGCTAGCGACTGTAGCTCGGAGTTGTCCTGACATACCAGGCTTGTTTAAGATATCAAATGACGTTGGAGACGACATGATAACGTAGGCAATCCTAAATCACGGCCCAACTTTGAAGCCTCAGATCTAAGTCAAGTCTCGACAGCGTTGAGCCCATCTAATAATGAATGCGTAGGGCTCGGGTGAGTGTTCTTTGCAGTCGTATCCCACTGGCATCCACCTTGGCTCTACCTTATGATCTGGTTTTCCAAAGCTAGCGCACTTGTCGATAGGATGAACGTAATAAAGGCAGAGACATCGGCTGTAACGCTCGCAAAGTTGATAGCACATCTCAACGCAGTCGATAAAGATTGTTAGCAGCTGGGTGCGGGGTACTGGCTTGAGCGGATGCATTGGTGAGGCAGATGTGTAGCCAGCTGGCCACTGGTCAGGCTAATGACCAGGATGCTCATGCTCCTGTCTAAGCGACAGACCTGCCTGAAGGCCAACTTCTCCATACCCACCTATATAATAAGATTTAAGTATATATTTCTATTCTTATGAATCTCTCTTAGTAAATTATTCTTTAAGCACTTTAATACATCTTAGTTATAATTAAGTTTACTTTGTAGATAATAACATTATTCCAATAGATAGCTCATAATTTTTTCCCCATTTCAAAGTAGTTAAGATGGTTGAAAATGAGTAAGTATCCCTATCTTTCGCAGCTTGGTTGATACTGTGAGAAGGCAGTAGTTAGTTGATTACGTCAGTTTCGATGTGGGCCGGAACGGTTCGCGGGGGGTCAATTATTACCCCGGATCTCGGTTATCAACCTCGAGTTGTCTTCATATCTTGCTTGCCGTGTACTTTTACAACTACCATCCTTCAAGATCGGGCGTGACAACGAATCTTGGACTCTATAATTGTCAATTTAAGTACTAAGCGACGTCCGTATCGGAAATCATCTCATCTTATCCGTCACAATGGCCAAGAAGCTCAACCCGACGCAGTTCACAAAAGCGGTTCGTCCACCTAGTCGCATCCTCAGTCGCACGAGTTAGAAAGTTCAATTACATTGTTCTTGATGTCCAAGCTCATAATAAATCATAGACTAATCACTGATTGCCCATTAGGTTGTGCGCTCCTTTATGAAGGACTCTGGCCTTGAGCCTCGGTATGTCCCTAGCCTTGGATACAACAGTTCAGCATTCACGATTAGAATCGATCACTGACCCCAATTGCCTCAGACTTCTTGGAAAACATGTATGTTTAAATGGGAAAGACTGCTTGATGTATTCTGACACTGTTGCAGTTCCGTGTTCTCAGTGCCTCAGAGGGTAAAGTTGACTTTGAGCTTGACATCCAAAAAGACCACACCGTTTGTCTTCCATTGCCTTTCTCATCACTAGTAATCTTGCTCAAAGTCTTGTTAGAACCGCCTCCAAACTCTTCACGGCGGCACTCTCGCCAGTCTCGTCGATCTCGGTGGCTCGCTCGCTGTCGCCTCAACAGGCCGCTTCGCAACCGGCGTATCAACCGACTTGAACGGTACGTGATTCCTCTCACGTGGAGGAATTGTCTAACTTGAACAGTGACCTACTTGAGCCCCGGAGGTCGTCCTGGTGATGTTCTCAAGGGCACTGCTACCTGCGACAAGATTGGCAAGACACTTGCATTTACCAATGTGACCTTCACCAACAACAAGGGACAACTTGCTGCCCGAGGAAGCCATACGAAGTAAGCCCCCGAGATAGAAGTGAGCTCCATGTACTGACCATAGCAGATACGTGGCTGGCACCATGGGCGAAGACGGCCCATTCGTTGCCCCTGCCGAGTTCTCAGACGTAGACTAGACGGAGGATTGGTCAATACATTTAGACATTCCTGTTCAGGCAGAGAGACACATGTTAGAAACGAAAGATCGTGTACTAAATGACGTATAAAGCTATATAGATGGTATCATATTGTTTGGTTGTACAACTTGCAGAATTCACACCAATTTCCCTCGTTACCTATCATAATCCATTTCCTTCACATTAGATCTAAACAGTCCTTCAGATTGCCTGTTTCTCAGTGTAAGGCTGAGGCGACACTTGAGGAGGCGTGCCATCAGCCTGGTGATTCAAGCCATAGGTTTCCTCATGAGGAGGTGGTGACCTGGTATTGGAGACGGGTGACACAGGGCTATACGGCGCATACTGCTGCTGCTGGGGATAGCCCTGCTGCTGAGGCGCATAGAAGCCTTGATGTGGCTGTTGGGGGTTCCAGCCTTGAGGCATCGGTTGTTGTTGCGGGTGTTGTTGGTATTGTTGCTGTGGTTGGTATTGCTGCTGTGGTTGGTACGGCTGTTGCTGTTGCTGCTGTTGCGGTTGCTGTTGAGCCATGGGTGGTCCCGCAGTCGGCGGTTGAGCTCCGTTGTGGGAATATCCCCAAGGTGTTTGCTGGTTACCCTGAGGAGCCAAGAAGGGCTGAGGTGTAGACCAGATACCGTTAACCCTGGCAGAACCAATAGCATAGACCATGCATAGGACAATGAACTGCGGCCAAATGGCGAAGATAACATTTAGGATGTGATTATAGTTCTTCCACTCAGGGTCGTTATAGACATCACTCAGATTGGTCCAAGCAGCCTGAGCGGCCATGTTGAAGGTTGTGCGCAGAAGCCAGACGGCGGATGCCGCAATGAGCATCGTGGAACACTAGAATAAATTGTCAGGAATGATCTCGCCTTTAGATCCTACAAATGAACTCACCCAAGAAAGAGTCTTCTCAGCCTTTGGTTGCATCTTTACCATAACAGCCCTGGCAACGATTCCAAGAGAGATGATGAAGACTAGCACACTGAAAGAGAAGACGACCTGGCGAGACTTCTCAAGGCTGTCTGCACCATCATATTCATCACCGTAGAACAACTCGTAGACGAATCGAATTCGAAGACCGAAGCCAGCGAGTGCAAGGGCAGTCAGAAGAACAGCAATAGCGTATGATGCGAGGCGCAGGATCTTGCCAATAGGACCAGCATGCCCCGACTGAGCAATGACAATACCGGTGCTGATACGGAGGAGGATTATCATAACCAGAATGTCGGTAATGTTGTCATAGAGCTGGGCGACGGACTCGACGACTCGCATAGCGATCTGTAGAACACGGACTATATCGTCGTAGCTGTAGCCATCGCCGTAGTAATAATAATCTCGTTCATAAAAAACGCGGCTAGAGGCGATAGAGAGGCCATATCCGCATACGTCAAGGAAGGCAAAGCTATAGAGGTATTAGTTCTGCGACATGTCGCAAAGAGCCAGAAATGTACATACCCAGAAAAGACCAGAAGAGCCAGCTTGAGATAGGTAAAGGCTGTTCTCGCAGGGTCTTTTCGACGACGGACGGCACAGAGAGTGCAGAAGAAGAGAACAACAGATGGGATCCAGGCACCGATAAGGACCATAACCCCATGGGCGACTTGATATTGCTCTGAACGGGAGAGCATCGTGTTTCTGACCTATGGGCCTTGTTGGTGCTCACAAAGAATGGCCCGAATGTCTTTGAACGGGAGGCGTAGGACGTCCAGCCCTACGGTGGATACGCGCCTAAAGGTATCGATGCGATGTACACAGCAGCTCTTGCTGCAGCTAGATAGAACACCTGCTGATATCTGCAGAAGCAAATCAGACAGACGACAAACAAGTTGATGAACCACTATCAACAGATCAAGAAACAACAAAGAGCGGAGAGATGGGAAGAAGCAGAACCGCAACAGCAACACAAAGTGCGCCACGGCGCCATTTTTAGATCACAGCTACCTCTATTCATCTCCCGCCAAGGTACGAAAAACCTCCTCTAGCACCGTTTCATCACCATTTACCTCGAAGGGTCGCTCAGGGCTGAAGCAATCGACAGCAAGGGGATGAACAAGGAGCCAATCAGCGCAAGACCACGCTGGCTTCACATGCAGGGGACCCCTGTTTAACATACCGGCACTGCCTCTTGGGGCGTTTCAAAGACATTGTTATTGGTTTAGGCTCCATGATCAACGTGCGCCGGGTTGTTCTCGTGGACTGCTATTCACGCTGTAATTTATCTAGTTTTTTTGCTTGTTCTGCCCAAGGCGTTTCTGTGATATTAACGTTATGCAGGGTGAGATGTTGGGCTTTGCAGGTTGGTGAAATTGGAATCATCAGAAAAATGAAGATGCGTATTGCATCACAAACAGAGCGGCCGACATGAACAGAGGTCCGCCCGTTTATATCAGTTCTGTCCATCTACCACCTCCACGATATTATTCGTAACTGCTGAGAGAATACGATCAGCCCACGCTGCAAGTTGGCGCAGCTTGCAATGCTACAAGCCCGTCTCTCAGCCCAACTGCGATAGCGGTGCCGATCTTCCTGCTAGCCTCGTTTATCGCAGTCCATCCCTGATTCTTGTATGGTGTGGCTTGAAAGGGGAATGACCGGTGTAGCTATTCCCCGTCTTATGCCTGGCGTGATTTGTGCGGTAGCTTGCACTTTGCTCTGGGGCTGAGCAGCTTCTCCTCTTTTTGTGACAGCACTTTAACTGGGCGTCAGAACTGTATTTAGATTGGTTGAGCTAGCAGCTCCCGAGACTTCGGCCATGGGCTCCGCACTGAAGCGGCCCGGGCCACAAATCCGGAGAGTCAATGGAGCCAGAAGCCGGAGGCCAAGTTATCTTGGCGACAACGCCTTTCGGAGCTGTTGAGTTGTGTTGCCTATTGTTTCCTCTGTGAGATTATAAGTTCTTGATGGCGTAATGCACATTGTCGTTCTTTCGTAACATCATGAGTTCATCCGATGCCAATGAATACCTTCTGACTCACTCATCATGCCTCAGCTTGTTTATGGTCCTGCCTATCTGATTCTATATCGCAATAAGTCCTATACTAGGTATGCAAAGACCTCAGGTATTCTTCGCAACATAGTAATTGACTGAAGAATCACGTGAGCCCCAGATATATACACATGGCGTCGGCTTCTTGACTGGGAGCTGTACGAATGGCTTCCATCCCGTTCACCTCATTACGAAAGGAAGCCATCATCTTTAATACCGGTTACAAGCTAAAATCGCACGCGCGTATCGAGATTCTTATAACAAGTCAGTTGGCAGCAAAACAAGGCGCCGGAAGATGGCCATGACTGGTTTATCACTTGTGAATCATCCCATCGAACTGCCTGTTTGAAGAAGCAAAAATGCCATTTTTGTATTAAAACTCCCGCTTTCAGAATAATCGCTACCACGCCTCTAATCATCGTCTAAGCTCAAGTCCTCTCAGCATACAGAAACGTATGGAGATGATCACTGTCCGGAAAAGTCTCCTTCGTCCCTGTTTTAAGCCAACAGTTTGCCTTGCGTATCTCCCATTGTGTCGCCATCTGCTGATCAAACGCGATACTATTGCATTCCGGGGCATCTTTCCTGTCCTTGTTGGCCTCGGTGTACAGTCCGCAGGCGTGCATGCAGTCGTAGGCAGTGTAGGCGATTATGGGCGCGATGTCGTTTCCGGGGTAGTCGAAGGAACATCTGATTTTGAAGATGTAGCCGGTAGGTGTTGTGTATTCGTCTGTGCCGCCTAGCTTCTTACATGCGTCTGGCATAGTGAGATTCTTGACGTCCTCTGGTGGTTTGGGCTCGTAGAATTTCTGATTGTCCTCGTCGTCTTTGCTGCTGGTGGGGGTACTAGTCGGGCATGAAGAAGTTTCGACTGCGCTTGCTGCCTCGAGGCATGAGCTTTCCGAACTAGAAAGCAATATAAGTCAACATGTTATCCGATTTTGTGTGCACAGAGAAACTATTGCCAAAACCTACTCTTTGCAACTCGCCAGCGCTGCACCCAAACCTCCCCCAACACCGGCTCCAATAACCACCGCAGTGACAACAGCAACAATTGCACATAACGCCAATGTGCTCAGACCAAAGGGTCCTTTCTTGGGTTGGACAACCTGCCCATAGCCTGGAAGCGGATCTTTGGAAACCTGGGTGTATTGAGTTTGTGGGCTGACTTCCGGCGCATGCGATGCGTGGTCCTCATACACCTCGAGTCCTGCTTGGTCGTGTTGGGGTTGGTACGCCATTCTTTTCAATGGTATAATTAAGTACGCAAATTCAGCCGGAAGTGTCTGTAGTCGGGTTGTCGATCAAGAAAGTAGAAGATTAGAAATTATTGGGGGAGATCAGAAGAATAAGAGAGAGCGCAGCCGAGTAAGCTGAAACACAATCAACATTCACCCTGATACGCCTTGTTACAACCTCTGCAGTCCCTACAAATAGATTTGTTGGAAGCCAATCAATACACCATGTTGCTCAGCCTACCCTAGTTCCGTAGAGTCCGTCGAACTCGCTTACATCACTCAGCCCTTATGTTGGATCCTGTAGGATTCTTTGGTTACATTCATTAGCCTCGAGAGGTCAATTTATCCATGCGTTTCTGAGTTTGTCAGCCTATAGTCCCCAACGGTGTTAAATGAATGCTATTATTCGCTACTTCAGTCGGTTACAATCATCTTTGGGTCAGTTCCTGGTTATCTCCATATCAAAGCCACTTTGGGGGCCTCTTTTGTCTCGAGATATCCTCGATACCTGCGGAATCTCATTTAGCACGCTTGGGGATTGCCCATACAAGATGGGATGACTCCCGATGCCTTGGTCGGGTTTGGACCCACACGAAATAGGGCAGACCCGTTAATTTGGAGAGTCAGAGCTTCAGTGACAGGCTTACCTTTTTCCTAATACAGTAATTGCCGAGAAGGATCGACGAGATTATATTAAGGGTTTTGGCAGCGAATGCGAGACTTTACCGGGAGTTTGTAATGAACTTCAAATATCGGTGCTACGAGTCCACGGCTCGAGTCATTAAAGCTTGTCTCAGGTCGATTATGCGAACGAGCAAATAGAGTCGAAATAGAGGACCCCTCGTGGGGATACCCGTTTTTCAGAGACAACACTAGCTGAAAGTCTATCGGTATGGTGTTCTAGCGGTTAACATGGGAGGATTCGAGTTCGTTTGCATCAGCACTCAGTTCGCTTGCGAGTATGGAGTCAGCCAAATGATGGGGGCCCTTTAACAGACCACCAGGTTCCGCTCTCGCATTGTTCCATTCCCCTTATTTCCATACGAAACCCATAGTACCCAGATTATCCTTTGACTACTGAGAGTCACCTGCACTGAAATCTCCATCCCTATCACCATCCCCATCTCCTAGCCCCAACCCGCAATCTCGCCATATCTCAACGTGACTCAAAGCCTCGAACAATTTAGCCTAGCAAACAAGGCTGACCTCTAGATCTCAAAGCCTTACCTCATCAAGACGCAATGTTTCACAAACGCCCATTATACTCGTCGCGTGGTTCAGACACTCTGTCTCAAGTGACGTCACATGCACATCGCACCTACACCACCAAATCGTGAGCATGACGACGTCACGACTTGCTAAATCCAGGAACAAGAAAATGCTTTTCTTTGTGTGATTGAATAAACCTGATATTATAAAGAGGGGCCAAGAGTTAGCACAACGTTTTACATTCTTCAACAACTTCGAATTAATCTACCTATTTACACAGTCCTAACACCCATTCACGTCAAATAACCCGCAAAAATGGCCATCACCAGCGCGATCAACGACCTCTTCAGCTCCATCTACGAGCTCCTCGCCTCAGTCTTCAACACCGTTTACTCCATCATTCACTCCATTCTGTCAGCTGTTCTCGGCTTTGTCCAGGGCCTGTTCAACCTCATCGGCGATGTCGTCTCTGGCCTTGTTGACGTTACAGGCGGCGTGGGCAAATTTGTAGCTAGTAGGATCATATCCCTCCATTGTTCCTATCATCATTCAATCGGAGGAATGAATGCTGACATTGTGATATAGGCAACGCTGCGATTCTCGCCGTCGGTGCCCTTGGTGCCTTTGCGTACGTGAGATACACCGCGCAAGGAAAGAAGGTTGCGAACAAAAAGACCCAGTAAGGGCATCATTTGAGTCCAAGAAGCTATTTGGTCATTACAGTGTTCTGGTTGGAGGGGAATTACTTGGTGTGGGAAGGATATACACGATACCCTGATGATAACGAAGCTATGGATATGAGTCTGTTAGTATGACGACTTGGTGCTTGAGAATTCAGTCCAAATGAATCAACGAAAACTCTAAACTCTATAGCTAACTATTAAATATGTCTATGTGATCAAAATTGATGCAATACTCTTGCCTTATTCCTACATAACTTGCTGTAAGCTTCAGAATCCACTCTGAGCCTCAATTTTCGAGGTCGAGCTACAGCTCAATTACAGCAGTAACAATGAGAATCAGTCACAAGATCATGTGGTTATCGCTTCCGGTCTCCCACATGAGATTCACCATCTTAAACTCATTACTGCTAATGGCGGATGCGACCTCAAACCTCCTGATCAAGTCGGAATGCTCATCTGAGCCAAGCCATTATGCAGCAGCTCAGACATACGAAAGCGTACAACCCAACACATTCAATAAATGGAATTGTAAATGCTGGTAAAATTCATAATTTCGTGAATGTTATTGTGGTTTTCCAATAAGTACTCCCATGCCCAAACTTGTCTAAAATCCTTCCAGCCTTGTTAAATATACCCATCAATGTACACACCAAAGTTCCTGTATTTCCCAAAGCCCGACAAACATATTCTGTTATTGACACAAATATCCGTTGCCCATCCAGAGCCATCAAGGCCTTGATTCCAGTCAAATTCGTTCACCTTGGTAATCGCTTTGTGTAGACCTGTCCCACAAATTCGGTGACATGCCGTTTAAGTCAGAGTAGCAAACATGGCCCGCATGAGCTTAGGAGGAGGTCCTGTGCAGCTTGGTCAGCCACACGTTCTCAAAAAAATGCAAGACAAAATAAAGGCGCACCTTTAACGGTACTTAGGTACGCTAATGGACATCCTACCTTTCTTGTCCTTTTCAATGCGGGGAGGCTTTCGATGCTCCACCACCTTCTCCAATCTGTCCTCCCGGATAATCACCTGTCCGTCGGGTAGTCGTTCGGCACGAACGAGTTCGTTGCTGGTGGATCGCCCTCTGGGTCGATGTGCTAGCTCACGCTCCAGAGCCTTGATCTCTTTTCGAATATCACGTCCACTTCGGGAACGAGAGCGGGTTCGGACGACAAGCTCGTCAGGGTGTTGGTGATGGTGGTGGTAAGAGTCCCAGCTTGACATTGTAGTGGTGGATCGAGATGGCGAAACATCACGAATGACGGTCTCCTCGTAGTCAAAGGGATATGCCTGAGGCGGAGGCGGCGGGCCTGGTTGATAGAAGCCAGGAGGAGGAGGAGGACCTGGCTGAGGCATGGGAGGCGGTTGCATCTGGACTGGTGGTGCGGGGGCCGGAGCTGGAGTTTGCATCGGTGCTTGTTGATGAGGTGGCATCTGTGGTGGCATTTGGGGTGGCATCTGTTGTACTGGCGGTTGAGCTGGAGGAGCCTGGGCTGGGGGCGCCTGAACGGGAGGAGCAGGGGGAGGAGGTGCCTGAGCTGGAGGAGGGGGCGTCTTTGCTGGAGGAGGCTCTGGAGTGGGCTCCTTGACCTTCTCCTTTGGCGGAGGCGGAGGCAAAGCAGCTGTAGGCGCCTTGGGTTCTCGAGAGGCGGCAATCTCAGCTTCGACTACAGGAGTGTTAGTAGAGTGATGCATTTTCAGCACCTGAAGAACTTACCCTTCTTGTAATCCTCGCTGACCTTGAGCAGCTCATCGATGTTGTCTTGTCCCAGAGCCTTCTGCACAATGATTGTGTTGCCCTATATTCATGTTAGATCACGAAAAATAATCGCAAGTCAGTGACAAACCTCTTCAAAGAATGGGTATCCGAGGTCAATCAGGGCCCTCTTAGAAACGAGCTTCGCAGGAATGCGAGTTTTACCCTTCTTGGGGTACTCGCTCTTCACCGTAGTGCCTCCGCTGCTGCTAGAGGATTTGCTAGAGGACCTGGAACCATACGAACTGCTACGAACGGAGCGAGTTCGAGTAGAGCGAGATTCTCGGCTACGGCCACGGCGGTTGCGAGATCGAGTGTACTCCTTTTCACGGACACGTTCGGGATATGATCGGTAGTCTTCATCGCCGTAGTAGTCGGGTTCGGCCACCTTGATGTCGTCATAGTCTTCGTCACCGTATCTGCGAGGCGGGGGCAGTCCTCGACTCTTGGGCAGAGGAATGGGCATATAAGGAGGAGCGCGGTAGTCATCTCGAGGGCGGACGTCCTCGCGGCGTGCGGGAGGCGGGTATTCCTCGCGGTCCTGGAAGAAACGAGGTCGGCGATCATAAGTGTCAAGAGATGACTGTCGACGAAGGAAGCCTGGTCGACGAGGGGGAGATTCACGGCGAGGGTGGTCTCGTTCCCTCTCCCTCTCTAAGACATCGGTACGGCGAGCCCATGGAGGAGGCATATCTCGCTCTCGCTCCCGCTCTCGCTGAGGCTGGTAGCGGTTGTCGTCGCCGTAGTAGCGACGGTCACGGACCATGTCGTCTTCATCGTAGTAAGAGCGTCCAGGTCGACGGTCGTATCGCTCATCTGAATGATCGCGAGCTCGTGTGCTGCGTGTGTATGAACGATCATCGTCAAAGCGGTCGCGGTTTTGGTCGCGAGCTCGCTCGAAGCGATCTCGATCCCAGCGTTCGGCCATTGCGAATGTGGATGTGAGTTGTGTGGAGTGGTGTTATATGGTTGTGGCTGCTCGAAAGCAGACTGAAACGTATTGAAAGGCTAGTCCTCTTGAGTAAGTGGTGATGGTATATGCCCAGCCGATGTTAATCGTTAAGGCCTCGGATGCCTGGGTATTTACTGATGGAACAGAACAGAGATGATGAAGAGGAGAAAGAAGAGAAGAGCAGATCAGATGTACTGGAGGGTGGGCGGGATACTTGATGAGGAGGAGGGAGGGAGGAAGACCAAGGATTAGTCGGGTTGAATATTGAACGGGGATTGGTTGACCAAAATGGAGGGTGCGAAAGATGGCCGATGACGTTGACAGACTGATTCATTGCCCCGCTTGTCGCGACATTCCAGGGCCGAAGATTCCACTGGAGCTCGAGCCCACTTCAGCGACTCGACGGCTTGTGACTCCCGCTACAGGGATCTCCTAGAGGTTGTTGGGCCCTGGGGCTCAGCGTGTGGGCAAACGGGGTTTCCGTAGGTTGGCGGTGCAATTGCATGAGAATGAGGTCGTCGTTCAGCTGATGAGGACCTGTGATAGGGCCCTTGAATTTTTGTGAGACACGACAAGGCACCTGATGTACCAGCAGACTGGGCCACAGCCGAGTTTAATCTACGTGAGAGAATTGGAATTTCCAGAAAAGGGCGCCTTTTTTATCTCACGCAATAAGGGTCCTTAGCCAAGCTACTGGTGCAGTGGTGCTTCGTTTATGGCACCAAGCCCTGATGGACTGGCGCTGGTTTGGACAAAACGGCACCAATGCAAAAGACTGGATATGGGAAACGTTACGTCCACAGCCTGCTTGACACAAAGAAACTCTCCGTACCTACCTAGTTATTTGGCTTTGATATTGCACTTCGACGCCCAAGCCCAAGCCAAGTGGGTCGGCATAGCCAAAAGCCGGATTATGGCACATGAATGCAGGGACTGGGGTTCGTTGAGGCTGTGGGAATGTTAGCAGTAGGATGGTTTGAGATAGATGATGCGATCCCCCGAATTCTGTTATGAATATGGGTTTTCACAGTTATGATAGAGAGTGGGAGTTAAAGTGCCATCATGAACTCTTGGTATAGCACTTCCATGGAAGATCGTCAACCACGTGGGCCAGACCCAAGATCACACTTCTAAAAACAGCTTCTCCATCTGCCAACTTACCCTTCTCCATCTTCAAGATAACAAAACCCACGAGGAACAAAGTTTCTGGCCTGCAGGGTCTTCCCCTGAACTAAACTCGACATTCTGATCGAGCCTCAAAGCATTCTCGTCTTTACCGAGCTTTACTCCACCAAGATAGCACGGCATAGGCCGTCTCACACTCTTTGATGCAATGCCACTCGCAACCCAAAGCTCGCCGCTCGGGCAGCTCTGACGGCTTTGAATGCATGCAATCAAACCCCAATCGGAGAGAACATTGGGCATTGACCAATACCTGAATAGCTCAACAGAAGTTGCTAGAAGTTTATTCTTACCACAACTGCCGCGATGAACCCATTGCAGCATATCTCATTGGTCTACCAGACTACTTTTCTGTGCGGCACCCTTCAAAGTAACAAACTTGCTCCGGGGAACTCGGGACATTTTGGTTTGCTCGTCTAGACAAGAATAGCTACGATATTCTTTGCGAACAAGATCATCCCTGACTGAAGCTGTCGTGGGAGCAAGGCTCTCGCGCGGGGTGATTGCCTGTGCAATGACGTCGGGCACCCAGACACGACGCCTGATTTGGCACCTCATCTCCGCTAAAACAACCAATCTCCGGACCAATCACATCCAAGACTGACTTGGGCATTTTCACACACGTGAAACTTGCAACTGCTGGGTCCTACAGTTCCCCAGAAGTGATCATCACGAATGCTTCACTTCGGCTGCTTCCGACATTGGGCACCGCAACCTTTTTCTGTTTGGTACCTGATCAACCAACCTTCTGGTCTGGACCTCCAAGAGATCTAAAGTTATCTCCCGAGATTATGGACCCCTGCCCGCCCTACGCCCTTTCTCCAGAGGGGCCGGACCCGTCGAGTCCCTTTGTCTTGTGCCTTGGTCTATCTTAGCCTCGTATGCCCTGCAGATGCCAGCTCAGCCGATTGTTCCACCTTTTCCTTCATCTTATTCTAACGGTGTAGTTATTCAAGCTAGTGCTTTCTCACGGTCCAGCTCGCTCAGACGTGCCTACGACTAGTGCTAGGTGCCAACGAGGATGTCCTTGGTTCTTCTTTCAGGGCGACTCCACTTGATGGAAATGGCTCTTCTTTTGTCAAGGATCGCATTGATATCGACCTATTAACAGCCGAGGGAATTAAACAATTAGGGCGTGCTGCTCCTACGTCGTCTGAGCAACATTGTTGTTAAAATATACGGTGTTTGGTTCCTCACGCGAGATCAATTTACCGCTTTTCGTGGACAAGCATTTGGATCCAACTTCACCAGGTATTCCGGTGGATTGTTTATTCATGGAGTTAAGCCCTTCATAACGCCGTCATCCATCCTGTGCCCTATGTACCCCGAGAAGTCTCACAGAAACCCAAGCACGACCCTCACCCAGCTACCCAAGACATTGGTTAGTCTCTTAACATCCGAGAGAAATAGCGTTGGCAAACAGAGCGTATGTGTCAGCGTGGTTGATGTTCTGCTCGGCGGTGAGGCTCTGGATGAAGTTGTAGCCATAGCCACCATAGTCGGAGGTGCCCTTGATCTGGTTGAGATGGGTCATCTCGTGCAAGTTGGTGTTACCCTGGTCCTGGCCGTGGCAGCTTGATGTGGTAGCAGGCAGACGGTCAAAGTACAGGTCACAGTAGGCCATGTAGTTTCCTCCGGGGACAGTGTAAGCGAGAACACCGTTCTGGCACGCGCCATAGACGTCGCTGCAGTAGTAGCGCGTGTCTCCCGAGTTGGTGGATCCGCACTCGGCCGCAATCTTGGAGAAGACGTCGGACACGGTGGATCGAGTCTGGGAGCTCGACGACTTGAAGTACTCCTCGAGCTTCTCAGCGGAACCGCTGGAGGCGGCTTCTTGAGCAGCAGAAGCCTGCTTGGCACAGTTTGACAGAGCAGCCTGGGTCACTGTGAGCTTATCGCCAGAGCAGTCGCTCTGGACCTGAGCTCGCTTCTGGTGGAATGCGGTGCGGACGGAGAAGGCCTGGGGACCGTCGACGTCGGCGTCGAGTTTGTTGGAGTAGAAGGGTACGGAGCCGACAAGCTCAGTTGAGTTCTCTTGGGCGAATGACAGGGCACCAGATGAGAGGACGCTGAACTTGCCGCCGGCGGAAAGATCGTGGAACTCAGCAATGTCAAAGCTGATCTCGTGGGACTTGCCAGCGGGGATGTTCTGGAAAGCGGTGTCGTCGAGCTGGGTAGTGTCGAGAGCGATACGAACACCATCAAAGGGGACCGTGCTTTCTGTTAGGAGTCAGTAACTGTGCAACTCGGTGCAGATGGCAGTGAGAGATGAGAAGACAGCGTCGAGATGCCGGTGGCAGAGGATGTTCTCATCGCCATGATTTGGCGATGTACCAAGTCTCATAGTCATCTTGTCCAGGAATCTGGCCATCTCAATGACACTCAAGCGAGTTACGATGATCTCGGTTATTTGTGGGACAACCGTTGGCATTGTCTGCAGCATTCTCGATCTCATCTGCACATCCAATAATGCACGGGCTTCTTACCAGCAGAAAACACCTGAGCCCTCTCAACAGGAGCCGTATCAAGGAATGTTCCAACCTTGAGAAGCTTCAAGTTGTTCTTTCCATTGTTGGTGATGACAGCCTTAACTTTGGAGTTACCCTCCAGCTGAAGTTCGACGTTCAAGGGAGTCGGGGCGCGCTTGTCCACCAGGGGCGCGGCGACAGCCATAGAGGCGAGAGCAAGACCAGCAAGCAACTTCATTTTGAACGATAGACCAGATCGAACGAATGTGATTTAAAAAGAGTGTTGATAAGGAGTGAATTGAAGAAGAAAAAGGAATGAATGAATCAACGACGGCGAAAAGAGAACGACAATGAGAGGGATGAAGCATCTTGAAGCATCTGCGGCATCGTGAATACTTATACGACCCTAACCCCGGAGTGTCGTCTGAACATCCATCAGCTTTCAGGGATGAAGCCCTACATGCGACGGCAGTGATCCGAGGCTAAGCCTGAGTGTGGATCGTGATCAGGGTTTGCCTAGGGATTTGCATCTGTTTGATACAAGCTAGGTGCTATCAAGGGATCTTGGCGATGCTCTAATTTAATGTCCGAAGATAGCCTGTTTGAAGTTGGAGTTGGATTAAGCATAGGTCGTACTATGGTTGGTCTTTCTAGCCATATTCCTTTAGTCTAGACTTCTACTTGACTCGTTGTGATGGTACACAACAGCGTTTCTTTCCGGTGTCAGTCAAGTCCATCTCTAAAATGAAGATGCAAAAAGGGATCAAAGCCAAGTCCGGGCGTCATGCCGAAATGTTTGTCTCATCCCAGGTTACGAAACATCGATTGTAGCATCGTCACCGGGATGGCCCACTTGGGACTGATCCGAAACCCACGATTGGCGGAAATGCCGCGACGGACAGATCGGAGTGAATTAAAAAATCAAGGTTATTTTTCGTAAAGGGAATGTGACACTTGAAGAGATTGGAGGGTTGGTTTGGGAATATATTAAGCAGGGACGGGCCCATCTTGTCAGTTGTCAATGTGCGACAACTTTTTGCTGGCTGGATTGCGCGTTTGTACGATTGAAGAAGGTGTTTTGCTTCTATTGCTGTGCTATGACTAACCATATGGATGGTTACTGGAGGCCTGTCCCTGAACTGACACGATTTGGGTTCTATGATTGATGTGTTGGAGCGTTTGTCAAAATTTTCGAAGTCCCGCCGTTTGCGCGACAAGACTGAGCTGGATGGATTGCGTGGCGAGGATAACCACGTCAAGAATTGCTGACGCCGAGTGAAACAGTTCATGAATGGTGATAGGCAAAGTGATGGTTTCACAGGGTCTAGTTCTTGGCTGTGAGATATGTCTCACCTCTATCTTCAATTGCAACGTTGTATGTCAAATCGGCCCCTCGTTGATCGCGGAAGACAAATGTTCATATTATCATACTTCTCATACTTCTTATCATTACACCTGCACACCGTGTATATGTCCTAACAGGCCTTGGTATCTTCACGCGCTAACTTCAAAGTCTTTGGCAAGCTGCTCCTCGAACTTGGCCCACTGTCCTTTAAGCTTATACGCCGAAGTCCAATAATTCCCTTTCTCGTCTTTCCCAAAGATAAAGAATCCATCTCCAGGTTTAACAGGACCGTGGTTCTCTTGAACATATGAAGGCCGGCACGGCTTATCACCCTTATCTGCATCCATTCGAGCCGGCGCAAAGTCAAGGTCAAACAAGCCTGCCTTGGACCAGTTAGAGAATCCAACTTGTGCCATTCCACCATCTCCGAAAATGACAATTGGTAAACCCATTCCGTGTGTTCGGACTAGTTCGAAATATGCTTCGTGCTGTGCGCGTGTGCCTTGTTCGTTGATGGCTTGTCGGATTTGACGTGCGAGCCAGCTGAGTGGTTTGTTGACTACATCACCAGCGCTGGCGAGAACATTGGCCCAGCCAAAAGCGTTGCCTACGTAAGGAGTCTCTTCGGGGTCGGGGATAAGATCGCCTACGAAGGATTTTCGTAGTGACATGGCGATGCATGCGTTGACCTTGATCCTAAGTCAGTACATGATGAGAACTTCCAAGCGCTGAGACTAACTGTTCTATCAGGAGGCATATCGCTCGAAGCAACAACACATCGAACAATCCATGCCGTCAAGATATCATTTTCGGTTAAAAATACCTTGGAGGGATCTTGGCCATTAGCGATAGCTTCTGCGCGAAGTTCGTCGAGAGCCTTTTCTCTCTGCGGCCGCCAGTATGACTCCGGTACGCAAACCATACGGTTCTCCTTTGCTCGAACAACCATATCGAAGCCATATCCCATACCCCATTTGAGTATACCGCCCAGTCCTACCCTCTTATCAGCCAAGACATGTTGCTCGGTAGCTGGTCGTGTGCCTTTGGCTAATACGTCCCAGGGATCCTTGTCAAGACTACATGGTGTTAGGATATCGTCTTCATAGCCCCAAAGCATATCGTTCCAGGCTTCGATGACATATTGTAACCCGAGGGCGTCGAAGGCGACATGTTGCCAATACAAGACCACGATTGTCTTGTCGGTAAAAGAGTGAACGCGAAGGCCAAGAACTGGCTTGTCGATGATGAGATAGTCACTGATTCCTCCTGGTGTGTATTCAGGTTCCCATGCTAGCTCAGCCAACTCATCTGGATCGCCGACTACAGCAGGTCTGCTGCTTGGACTTGGTATGCGAGAAGCTGCTGGATGTTGAGCAGCTGGTATGGCATGGTCGATGTGGTCGAATGCTATTGCGGGTCTCTTTGCTGTAAATTCAGCTGGGATGTGCCATTCAATCATACCAGTGGCCTTGGCAAGTATTAGTTCACCTGATATCTTGGCACCAAGAGCTGAGCATGGCTTACATTCTTCCTCAACCGACCTCCCAGCTTCCGCCATCCTTCCCTCCTGACAAGGCTGTCTAGAGATTTCCGCAGTTTCTCTGGATCGAGAACCTCGTCAAACACAATCGGAACCGCCATATTGTTGCCCTGGACAAGTGGGTTGTCATCGAAGAAGTGGAGCGGCAGCACACGATCCGTTGCAACCGTCTCCACGGCTGGCTTCGATCCAAAGAGCCAATTCATCTTGAGCGCTGATCGATAAGTATCGAAATATCTAGCTCCAATGAGAAGAGGAATAACAGTGTTTCCAGGAAACATTTAAGTTCGAGGAAACGATTCAATTTGATCGAATCCCTTGCTCGGGCTCGGGGTCTTGCAACGGGAAATGGGAGCTACAATTTCCGGGTCCAGTCTCGACGGCCTATCCAGACGTTACAATTCTGCAAGCGAAGGATCAGGAGCTGTATTCAGCAGTGTTTCTCGAACGGATAGTTGCCGATAAATCAGGCCAGGACTCAGGGGCAGGGTTGCATTCAACCGATCCTTGGAGACTATGGGCCCAACTGCTCGGGTCGCGAACTGTTCCGGTTGGTGCTTCTATGGATAAATCTCTCTTCGTTAAGAGAATACTACTCCATATTCCGCGTTCACGCCATGTATGACAGGGTTCTAGTGGCAAGGTCGTTTCAAGGCTATCGCGTGGGATAAGGATAATACGATCTACATAGGAGGGTTTGTGCGAACCCTTTAATTGTCGTAAACTTCCATCTGATCCATCTGCGTCCGTTCGCGTGGCTGATTCTAGTAGACAGATGAAAGGAAACAATCATGGATCCGAACATAGATCCGACCAAAACACCGGGAATGATCCCACCAGGGGATCAGGTATCGCAGTTCGACGCACCTTGGAACTCATTGCAGAACGGAGTTGTAATTTCCTTTGGTGTCACTTTCTCTCTTGCTACTATTTTCCTAGGGTTGAGGTTCTTTCAAGCCATTAAACTTGTTAAGAAGTTTGAGATAGATCTAGGTAAGTCCAGCTATCATCAGATGTCAATTGCACCACATGGCTAACTCGGAATAGTCATCATTACAATATCTTATGGCGTTTCCATCGTTTACTTTGTCACGATGGTCAACTGTAAGCTATCCCTGGCAACCCAAACACCCACTCTTGGTCTGATTCGGATATTCAGTGATGCACTATGGTTGGGGAAAGCATCTGTGGGATGTATCACTGGCACAACTCGCCGAGTTCAACAAGGTGAGCAGCCATAGTCATCGAGTATTTCTGTGCCACCGACTGACAATAGACAGGGCCTTCTCCCCAACACATTGGCTTACCTCATGTGCCCAGCCATCACCAAAATGGCCATGTTATCAGTCCTATACCGCATCAATCCTTCGCTTATCTACCGTTGCACCGTGGTAGCCGTGGGAGCGGCCATCTTTGCCTACACCTTGACACTATGCAGCATCACGGGCGGACCTTGCAATCCCTTACAGGCCGGAACTACAAAGTGCTTGCAGAACGTTGCTCTGGCGCAGTCAGTCCTTAACATCGCGTCTGACTTTGCTGTTGTGGCAGTGCCTATTCCAACGATCCATAGCCTCAACTTTTCGCTGAAGCAGAAGGTTTCAGTTGGTTGTATCTTGGCTGTTGGTTCTGGGTATGTTCAAAGTATCCCTTATTGATAACCTTTGTCGCTCCTTACTAACATCTTGATAGTGTAGTCATCTGTTCGATAGCCCGTCTGCCCTACGTCATTGTCCTCGAACACGCCGAGGATGTAACATATACAGAAGCCATTCTCGGCGTCTGGTCCATTGTCGAGATCAACCTGGGCATTATCTGTGCCTGCGCGATGCGATTCAAGCGACTAATCACCACATACCTGCCGCGGCTAGGAGGATACTGGTCATCGCGTTCTCGTAGCAATGGTGAACAGCTAGGGAGTGGACTTCAGCTCGACCCGCGAAAGGGTCAGCACTCGTACCAGTTGCACAGTGTTCAGAAGAGTAGCTCTGATCCTATCGTGGAAGGGAAAGGCATACAGGTCTACCGTACTTACAAAATAGATAGCCACCGGAGGGATACGGATGGCACAAGTACGGACGAGATTCTACGCTGAGTAGAGTTAAATGGCTTCATTGATCTCGGGTTTTCATAAAATAATGCATACCTGCCATTGATAAAATACAGCATACTGCCATATCCCACAATTGCTGTGATGGGTGCCTGCGCGTAAGCCATGCCGGTGCACCTTTTGTATCCCACTCAAAGCTTGACTTCGATCCGCTTAAATAGAAGCATTACCCTTCAATCCTTTGCGATTCACGAGCGCCAGAAATGCAATCACTTGTGCCCGGAGGCTATTCATTTGTCCGACGACGTGGAATAACTCTTATCCACCAAAAAGAGAAGCAGATTTTTGGGAACATGCAAAAAGAATGATCACGCTGGGGATCGAACCCAGAATCTTCTGATTCGTAGTCAGACGCCTTGCCATTGGGCCACGCGACCTCTGTTATTTGATGGTGTCTCATCTCCAAAACTGCATACATGATTGTGTGCCAAACTGAGATAGCCCTTTGGGACCCGCAAAGTCACCATCGGATCCATAAAATAGGAACAAGATCGCACCGCACCGTCTGTGCGAGCCTATGGCTTCAGGATGTATTCGGATATAATCTGATAAGTCAAGTCGTGGAGTTTCTATCACCCCTTAGTTTCAGTCACCACCTTAGTCTTCGAGAGACCAACTGGCAGATCCAGAATCTACTTGGAAGAATTACACCAATAATTCCTTGCTCACGAAGGGGCTGACCCAAACAAAGGGGTGGCCGAACCCCCCCGGCTTGACTCATTACCACCAAGGCCTCGATTCTCGCACCCCCGCTTTATAGAGCACAAACAGTCTCGGGAAGTGGCACAGCTGAGGTGGACGACTAAGCACGTGAAGTTTTCCAGCGGCTCTTTAATAGCCTTCTTTAGTGAAATAGGTAGTCTTGTTTAATGCAGTTAATAGCTTCCTTTAGCGCAATCAATAGCCTTGTTTAGCGCACTCAGTAGCCTTCTTGAGTGCAGTCAGGGGTCTTCTTCAGCGCAGTTAGGGGCCTTCTTTAGTTTAATACACAGCTAGCCACGCGGATAGGAGCTGTCAGATTTTTCCCCTGGATTATGCATCAAAGATTCTTGGCGTACTTGAATTCACAGGCTGCCTTCTTTTAATGGGACTCAATTCCCCTTCACTCACCAGGTGTTCAGGCCATTTACTGTCTTTTATGCGTCCCTAATTACTTCATTGTATTTGAGACAGGGACTGAAACAATCCCTTGTTTCTTCTGTCTTTCGCTGCTGCCTTATACATGACGTCAACCTAGTACTTCTCGTCAATTCCACTCCTTTTTCCACTCATATACCATGGCCATCTTCGCGTCAAAAGCAGTGCGCCTGCTCATCGGCTTCACCATCGTTTTTAGCACGATAGCTTTCTTTACACCCACGGAACCCGTCCTTTCAGCAGCACTCTCTTACACAATGCCTGTCGCTCTGCGCAACCTCGATGTCTCCATTTCTCAGGTGGAAAAGGACCCGCCAATGGTTCTTGTTACTGTCACAAATAAAAACGACATACCGGTTACTATTCTTACTTACGGCTCGCCACTTGATTCTCTGGCTATTCAGCTCGGCGCGCTCTACATCACTCCTAAGGGCGAGAGCAAGCCTCTTGAAATTCTTCAGATCGAGGCCTCGAGATTGTGGCCGCCTGCTGAGGATGCTCTCGTGGAGATTGCGCCCGGTGGCAAAGCTACTTACGAACTCACCCTCCAGGAGCCAGTGGTACCCATTGAACGGTGCTCTGAGGGTGCGACTGTTCAGCTCAAGGGTAGTTGGAATGCTGTTTGGACAAAACCTAAGAAGGATATTGACCTCAAGTCCCTTGGTGCTGGTTCAACTGGAAATAACACTTTGACGGGCACTTTCAGGTCGAACGTTCTTGACATTGAGGTTGTTGCCTAAATGCTTGGCTGGTTGGTTTGTTTCTTGGCGTTTGTGGCGCGATTTATTGGTTCACTTATCTCACTGAGCTGGACAGCTTGTACGAATAAAGTGATTTGATGGTTTAATGGTAGCGACATGGAGGAAAAAATGAAAAGATTCTTGCAGTATTTACAGTTTAAAACATTATTTGTCTCAGTTTGTCCACAGCCGAGACAAAGACGTACCCTGTAGTACTGCGCCTAGTACCTACATTAGGTACCTAGGAATCTGGTGCTAAATAAAACAGTCATGAAAACCGACAACTACTTGCTGGATTTAATCAAGTCATGAGCTTGAAGCTGATGTGTTTCATCCTTTCGAAGCTCGCAGTTAACGACACGCGTCGCCAATAATTAATCGTCGCCCAGAAGGAACATCAAATCCCCGTCTCAAGCAAACTTCTTGGAAGCCCTACCAAACTGACATAACCGCATGCATTCTGCCATGTGATATAAGACAAACATCGATATCTTGGAGAGTACGGAAAGAGGGAAAATAACAATTACACAAATCCTTTCACTTGCCTGTTCTTTGCTCAACTAGTAATTCACCAAACCCTACCTTTTTTGAAACTCATCATTGTTTCCCCCATTCCTTGACTTTCCTTCTTGTTTTTCAAAGTCATGTTATTAACTTTGTGCTTTTGAGGCTCTTCTAGGATGGTGTTGCCATTTTGGATTTCAAACACATCTGGGAATCGTCCTCTTGGCATTTCTTGATCTTTATTTCTTTCTGGAACGACTCTGATCATTTAACCGTTTCTCAGGTCGATGAGCTTGTGCAGAGGTAAAATAATAACCATACATGAGATCTATATACGTCCCTTCCGATAGCAAGATATTATAAAGCAAGTTTGATATTCTTGCAGGCACTAGGACTACCAAGAAGGTGATAGATATATGGGAAATATAAGAAGACAAGTTGAAAAGAAACACGAGTCTCCTACTGGCTTGTACTGGCTACTGAGCCATACCTCCTGTTTTGATTCCATGTCATCGATGTCTATGTTCGGAAACAGCAAGCACAGCTAGTATCAAGACACCTAAGGTAACATATGGATGGACACAGGCGTTAGGAAGAAGCTTCACGATGGTGTCAAGATACCGTAGTATTTTAACATGTATAATACTTTTAACAAAGCTCGTCTAACAAGACAAGCAACTTTAGATCCGTTTTCCTGGTCTAAGCACCCACAAACAAATCCTCTAACACGCTACTTAACAAACATCTATTCCCGAACAAACAACCCAGCCATACCCATTCCCGTACCAACACACATACTCACGACACCAACCTCACCGCCATCCCTCTTCAATCCATGCAGTAAAGTACTTGTCATTCTCGCACCTGTCGCACCAAGAGGATGTCCCAGCGCAATAGCTCCACCATCAGGGTTAACCTTCTCCTTGGCCCAGGCATCCTCAAGACCTAGCTCTCGAACGCAGTGCAGTGCTTGACTGGCAAACGCCTCGTTGATCTCCCACCGCGACACGTCCTCCTTTTGCAGACCGACCTGGTTGAGAAGCTTGGGGATTGCGAGGGCGGGGCCGATACCCATCTCGTCGGGGTCGCAGCCGACTGTAACAGCAGAGACGAACTTGCCGATAATTCTGTCTTGAAGACCGAGGGCTGTGGCTGTGCTTCGGCGCATGAGAAGGGTTGCAGCGGCACCATCGGAGACTTGGCTTGAGTTTCCGGCTGTGGAAGCACCGTCGGCTTTGAACGCGGGCTTGAGCTTGGTCAAAGCCTCGATGCTCACGCCCTCACGGATACCGTCATCCGCTGTGACGGTGATGCGCTGCTCCTCGCCGACCTTGTTGCCCTGCTTATCAACCTCCTGGAACCGTGTCTCAACAGGTACAATCTCCTCTGCAAAGCGACCCTCGCTTCTTGCGCGAGCGGCACGTCGGTGAGACTCAACAGCCATAGCATCTTGGTCTGATCGAGACACACCATACCGCTCCGCAACATTCTCCGACGTCAAACCCATAGGCATGATGCAGTCGCGTGCGTGGTGATTAGGCGACTCCTTAAGTTCAGGCCACACATCAACAGGAATAGCTCTAGAGCCGTAATTCCTCGTCATGCTCTCCATACCCGCCGCAATACCCGTGTCAATCATACCCGTCTGAATCTGTCCCGATACCGCGGCAATAGCCTGCAGAGAACTTGAGCACGCTCGGTTCACGGTGTATAAGCTTGTGCTGTTCTTAAAACCGACGTGGTTAAGCGCCATGCGAGCTGCCTTAGAGCCGCCGAGCTCGGAGAGGACAACACCGACGGCTACATCGTCGACGGGGGCTTCTGGGTGGGCTTTGAGAGTGGCCTTGAGAACGCTGGCGAGCAATTCTTCTGGGTATGCGTCCTTGAGTTTTCCGCGGTAGGAACGGCAGATGGGTGTGCGGACCGAGGAAAGAATGACGGTATCGGAAGGGGATTTGGCGAGGACGCCTTGTAGGCCTTTATGGAGACGGACCGACATTGTGGTATGTTGTCTGGGGTAGGACAAGTATTAGGTATGTTGTTCTTGTCAGGTCAGTACCAATTGGCAAGATAGAAAAGAAAGGAAGAAGGTTAAGGGATTCATGATGGTATATGATCAGACCGGATAAGTACTCTTCCATATAAACTGCCCTCCGCCCCCGCCGGAAGCCGATATGCCCCGTGCCCACGAGCCGAAAGTGGATCCCCCGCCCGGCTCCAGATGTCGGCTATTGTGGTAGTATGGCTTGACTGTCGGATATGACCCCTGTGAAGTGGCTAACAGCTGGTTTAGTGGCGGTGCATTCACTCATGAGTTGTCATGATGGAACAGGATCTGTTCAAGAGGAATACATATCTCTTGCTATAAACAATATTTACACTGCGTGCATTGGCTTACAAAATCCCGCCCTTTCAACCAAGCCAATATGAACTCAAGCCCGCCTGTGTAAACCGCAACGCCTCCTGTGCCGTATGCCGTCATAAATCATTGTGTGGTTATCCCCAGACTCCGCTTTTGCAATCTGCCGCCCTTCAAATGCATATTTAATGCTCTACTCCCTATACTGAATCCCCAGACCGAACTTGCTACGATCGTCGACCGATAGCTCTGCCACTCTAGACTTCTTTGCTGGACTTCCCTGATCCCGCCGCACCTGCTCAGTTGATGGATAGTTACCGCTAAACTTGCGCTTGTCGCCATCGCCCTTGTGATGAGACAGCAGCTTCTCCTGCATACGCACCGATTTCTCCATCGGACCGGGCGTGTTCTTTCGTGAATCGGCCACCTCGAAGCTCTGCCGCGGATCTCGCCGCAGCATCTGTGTAGCAGCTTGGCTGGCCTGGCTGTCAAAGACTTCCTCATCATCCTCATCGCGGTTGCGGGGGCGCGATGTATGCGACGCCTGCGATGCAAACGACTGAGCTGCAGCGACCGACTCGAGCGCTTGCCTAGCTAGCTCTTCGTTATCGTCCACCGAAATAGTGCTCTCGCGACTCCTACGGTGACGCTCTGTCTTTGCAACCGGGGTTGTGGGTATAAATTGCCTCTGTGTATATCGCTGAGGCTCTGTGTGAGGTACCAAGTCAACGGAAGGCAAAAGTCCAACATGTGCGCCCTTTGGCCGGTTCATAGGCGTTGTAGGTAGAGACGACATGGATTGGGCGTTTCGGCTATGTTTACCAGGATGACGTGGCGCGGGTCGGTGAGAATGCATGGGTGTCGAGGGCGCGCTGTTGTTGTCTTGGCTCATAGCCTGCAACAAAGCAGACAGACCATGCTCGCCTTCCCTATCGCGAGCTTGTGACCTGGACGCCTGTTGAGAGTTGCGGTATCCCTGCGAAGAAGAAACCACAGCAGCTTGCTGCTTGGGAGTCAATGCTCCGTGAAATATACCCCCCGGGCTACAGAGCATCTGCATGTGCTCTCTGTTCTCGCGTATTCTGTTTAATAGCATGTCTCGCTCGTCAGCAAGAGCAATGCATTCATCCTCGCTTTGTTTGATGACCTTCTTAGCAGTCTTGACGCGGCGTTGGAGAATGTCGTTCTCTTGTAGCGTGGCATCATACCACGTCTTCATCTGCAGGTACTTCGCCTGTAATGATTCGGACGCAGAGTCTAGGTCTTTCCTGGCCTGTCGTGTGTGCTCTGCATCTCGTAGCGCGTCTACTTCGCGACGCATCATTTCGTGCTCCACAGCGGCTCGCTTGGAGTCGTCTTCAGCTTGGAGAGCCAATAGATTGTATTGAAGCTTGTGGTGGGCTGTCTCCATTTTGAGCTTTTGTTGTTCTGCAATGGCCGACTGGAGCATGACGCGGAGCTCGTCGGCGGAAGCCTCGAGGACCTGGTGTTGTGCGGGAGGGACAAATTCTGACGTCGAGGGACGGTCGCGTAAGTTCTTTAGAATTGTAGCAGGAGGAGAGACGAGATTTGACTGCTGGGAGCCGGAGAACGTTCGTTTAGAAGCCCCAGGTTGGTTGGCATTGTGACTGTTGACCTGGGTCGAAGGAGGCGGTGTAAGTGATGAAGGAATAACAGTGACAGGTGGACGCTCTTCGTTAACTTCGGCCTTAAATGAATCGTTGGGATCGATGGGCGAATTCGGAATCTCGGTCGATGGTAGCGTCTCCTGGACTGGGTCGTGAGGACCAGTTTCCTGAGGCGTCACGGGCTGGGTCGGGCTCCCGACACGATGTCTGACAATTATAGTTTCGGCCTGGGAGTGAGGCTGGGCCTGGACTGGTTCGGTGGAAGAAGCCATGTTGAAGCGATTGAATTTGGTTGCCAGATGAACCCTCCAGAAGGTGCGTCGCGTCAACAATGGCCGTCCTTGATTGGATCTGTCGCTTGGTACAGGTCTCCGACGGCGGGAAATATTTGTCGAAATGATTCTGCAGACTGTTCATGCGCTCTGTATCTCGCGCGCTCGTTGTATCCCAACTCGAAGTCAAACCTTGGAGTAATCGGTCCTACGTCGTGAAGTCAACCAGTATCGCACACGACGCGCAGCACAGACAAGCTGCGTCTGATGTAAAAAACGATTGTGCTGTCGAAGAACAACCGGTCCTAAATTCCTAACAAATTGAAGAACAATGAGGAACCACAAGATAAAAAGAGGTGAAAAGACAGAAGCGACAAAAGCTTCGGCCTGTGACGCCGTCGTTTTTGGTTGAACCAAGTCAAGCAACAAGGAGCTAGAAGACGAAGTCTAGGAACAAGGGTTTTTCCGTGAACGCGTGCCTGTCTGCCAAGTGTGGGTCACTTTCGGGGCTGGTCAAATCAACAATATGGACGCTCAATGACGATGCTTGATTATGGCGCTAAACTCAAGGCGGGTCAAGGTGTGGATAACAGGGATAACGCTGGAGGCTTCGGTGAGGCACGTGCTGGAATTCAGATGGAATTGATCCACAAGCGTTATCTGTCACTTACAAACACTGAAACATTGTCAACAAAAGAGATTATCCAAGTGGAGATTCTGCTTGATATTGAAATGAATGAACCAAGCCCTGTAGCCAAATGACTGTAGAATATCACAAACTTTGCCCTCAAACTCCGCAACACCAAAGTCTCCATCGCGCGATGCCGATTCAAACCATGTCCTGCACCCCCCTACAACATGGAACACATTTTCCAAGGCACCTCGCGGCAGCTCTAACAAGGTAAACCATCGAAATAAAAGGCCAAAACAGTACAACCCCAATCCACCACAATGCCACACCCATTTTATCCGTTGATGTGCCCTGGGAGCGGATGTACCACTCTGGCGTCCATCGTCCAGGTGTCCATCGTCCAGCTCTTCCTCGACCGTTGATGCATAGGCCGCTGATAAGGCCAAAGACAATCCAACCAATAGTCGACATTATTGCTACCATTTTGAGCGCTGTGGAGGGGGGTAGCGTGGAATCTTCGAGGACATCGTTGTGGACTGGCGTGTCGCGGGGCATGAGGCTGAGGGCTTCTATGAAGGAAGAAGTCATGATGACTGGCATCTTTGTTGTGGATGTCTTGTTCTTGATTTCTCGACAGTGTTGTGTGATGCCACTTGCTGTGTGGTTTGTCTTGTGGTTTGTCTTGTGGTTTGGAGCGACAGTGTCGACGTGGTTGAGGAATACTTGGATAATGTTTCCCGGTTGTGATGAATAGGTAGCGATGAAGATTCCAGTGACGACTCTGCGACGAGAAATCCTCTGTTTTATATCCGACGTCAAGTTTTTTGACGTTGTGGTCTCAGGTGGCAAGCTGTCTTCTTGCTGCAGGTAGGTAAACGCATGATGGACTGCCTTGGATATGCAAAGCTTGATTGCACTTGCCGCATGTCAAAAGTTAGGAAGCTTAACGAAATCTTGTCCTCGGGCACGAGAGAGAAGTTTGACACCAACTGTAAAAAAGACGACAGAAGTCTAACTCAAGTGCATCACTTTCTTGTGTGGTTGTATTCTTCGTACCTGGCCTCATCTCAGCGGCATCATCCTTCCTCACTTGTTTCGCGCAAGTCATGTCACTTTTGCGGAAAAGCATCTGAATACAATACACGATGTTGCTCCCTGCACATCGTATCTCATGTAGTTGTTGAAGCTTAACGCTGAGAGGCATTTCGCACGTTTAGACAGATAACATCACTTGTCCTGTACAAAACTCTAGAACGAGGGCAATGCACCCCGGCAGTACCCCAAGCTTTGCATCATCACCCACTTCACTGGCATACTCAACCTTCAGCATGTAAAAGTATATTAACAAGAAAGCAAGATGGTATATAACTTCCCGCAGGTAATACAAATAACTAAGGTGCAACAAGAATATGTATAGAGAACAGAATAACCACCCATGGCAAGTGCAGTGCAATCAATACGCCGCCAATTCTACCGCCAAAACATAATGCCTCAAGTTCAATCCACTTCGGGCTCTTCATCGTCTCCCTGCCATGATGCCATCTCAGCAACTGGCACGCGCCCACGGAGCCATCGTAGTGTGGCATCAGTGCCTCGCTCTATCACGTTCCATCGAGGAACTCTGAATCGGTTGCCTGAAACCTCAAATCTCTCTAGTCCGCCAGAACCACCGAGAAGACCGATGCGGGGGTTCAAATGGGCAATATCATTGCTGCTTACATCCACAATCTTTAGGCCCTTGATCATATCTGGTTCGAGATCCACGATGTGGTTGTTGGACGCCAGCAATACGTTGAGGCTAGGGAATGCTTCCTTCAGATCTGTTGGAAGAGCGTTGACGCGGTTCAAGGAAACATCAATCTTCTCCAATGCGGGTGCATGTAGAAAGTTAGTCAACGCTCCGAGGCCGGTGATGTGGTTTGAAGCAAGGTTAATTTCCCTTAAAGCCGGTAGCTCTAGATCTTCAGTCAGGTACGCCTTGCCAAGAAGTTGGTTGTGTGATAGAGACAAGGCTGTCAATGTTTCGGCAAAAAAGCTGAGCGAGTTCGGGAGGGTAGCAAAAAGGTTGTTCTGGAGGAAAACTTGGCGGACCCGGTGCTCGGCTGCTACCTTAGAGCAAACGACTGGGTGTAGTGATGATGACTCGGTTTGCGATCGGTCAAGGATACCACCAGGCTTGACTGGCCACGTTTGGTTGGAGAGTGTGTGAGATCGGGAACGGCGGCTTGATACTGTGTGTGATCGAGATCGAGAAGGGCTCTGGGGAGGCGTAGCGAAATCGTCGTCAGACCGGCAGTCTTCCTCCTCAAACCGCATTGCATCCGCGTTTGATGGCTGTCTTGTGTTGGGATCCGCAGTCTTGGCATCGCTCAGAATATCTAGAATTCCAACTTGAGCAGCAGGCTCTTGGTATGGAGGTGGTGGCTCCAAGCGTCCAGCAAGAACCTCCTTGAGATCTTCCGTAGTGATGGACACGAACTTCTTATCTCGCAAGGGGTTACCACTGAGCCGAATCATGGTCAAGTTATCCATCCGCGAGACCTCAGGCGGGATCACTCTGATGTCGTTGCTCGAGAAGTCAGCATGGCGCAGTTTCTCCAGGCTCATAAAGCTATTAGGAATTCCGGAGATGCTGTTCTCTTCCACCGTCAAGGTCAACAGATTGGTCCAGGTTGTCATATCTGGTAGTCCCTGCAATCGATTCATCGAAAGGGAGAGGGAGTGCAGAACTGGGAGGTCAATGGAGGATCCCAAAGGTACTAGTCTTTGCAGCTGGTTTAGTGAGGCATCCAACGTATGCAGTTGAGGCAGGCTGCCAATCGGTTCCTCGATCAAAGTGCCCTTCAACTTGTTCTTTCTGATGTTGAGCTCGGTGATGGGAAGGCTGGCAAGGCTATCGAATGGAAGAGATTCGAAGCTGTTTTCGCTCAAGTTGAGAATTCGAAGGCGAGACATGTTCTCAATTTTGTTAGGAAGCGCAGAGATGTTGTTTCCATGCACATCGAGGATCTCCAGCTCGCTCAAACTTGATAGAATAGGGTTGAGCGGGCCATAGAAGAGGTTATTTGCAAGCTTCAAGTCGCGCAGGGAGCTGACTTGCGAAATTGTGTCCAAGCTGTTGTTTGTGAGGCGATTTGATGACTGGTAGCGGTTAGCAAAGTGATCGATCAGAGCTTCGGACTGTACATACTAAATTCAACGAAGTCAGGCATGTCAACCGACGTAGTCCCAAGGGAACATTCACGAGAAGATTGCCATGCATATCCAATGTTTCCAAACCCGCAAAAATGTTGCCTTGACTCGCCTGAGCATCGTCAAACGACCCAGGGCTGCTATCAGGGAAAATGAAGTCGTCCAACTCTTCCAGCTCGTTATCAGCAGCGACAAAACGCGTCAAGTCTACGCTCTCTGCCCAACTTCCGTCGAAAGTACCAATGCTTTCTAGATCGTACATCTTTAGCACCTCCACAGGAATCTCCTTCAGGTGCAGGGCAGCAATGTTCAGCCTTCCGGTCGTCCGTGCAGAACTGACTCGGTTCTGAAGCACCTTCTTCTTAGGGTCTTGTCCACGGTTTAGGTTGAAAGGATCGTCATGATTAACACCAAAGTCGAATCCCGTATCCGAGGGAACTATTGGTGCCTCCTCTTCTTGGTGTGTTTGGGTCTGGACCTCAGAAGCTTGCTTCATTTGGGCCCGTTTCGCTGCCTTAGCCTTTGCGATCTGCTCACGTAGCGCGGCGGAAGATTTGCGAGCAGAGGGTGGTGTTCCTGGCTCAGCTGATTCGGCAGTCAAAGAAGTGTTGTGGGAGGAGGCGCTTGAAGGGATTGTGCCATCCCAAGATGCTGTGGACGCCGAGTTTATGGACACGCGGCGATCTCCTCCATTCAGAGAATTCTTGTTGAGGGCAGGCAGAGATGGCTTCTTGAAGAGACCCTTGGCAGGGGCACGGGGCTTTGCTGGTCGTGCAGCCATAGATTTGGAGCCCGATTTCGGGGTAGGCATAGTCGGCTTGCCTGGACTTGGGCTCCTTGCGTCGGAGAAGGGTGGTAGCTTGGAGCCAGGCACTCTGGAATTGGGGGTTCTGTTCGCAACAACCGACGACCGTTTTTGTGGTGTCCCGTCAATGGTGGTCAACGGCGGTCTGTAAGCGCTTGCAGAAGCTCGAAAGTTTGTGAAGCCATGGTCGGACTGGCCTGAACTAGAGCCCGGTCGACTTCCTGGCTTTGATGAGAGTCTTGTTGACGCATCTGAAGCATAGCTCGAACCTGGACGAGAAGCGCCGCTGTCTGCTCTGGAGCGTGGCCTGCTTCCGGTTCGTGATCTTGATCGTCCCTGGTCAAAGAAGTTTGTTGACGACTTTTTGCTCAGAGCTGGGGAGGATGGAATGTTTGCAAGCGTCTCGATAGTTCTCTCGGAAAGAGAGGGCCTCGGCTTGCGAGGACGCGCCCTGATTGTGTCGAATCGGTCGTCATCATCGGTTGAGGCGGTTTGTGGTCTTGTTTGGTTTGGGTCGAAGATGTTGTTGGCAGGGTCGTAAAGCGGTGATGTGGCGAAGACCTCTGACGGCCTCCTTGTCAAGGTCAATTGACGGGGGAAGATGTGGCCATCGTATTCAACTCCAATGGCTTCGCCTGGAGGGTCGTAAGGGGGCGTTGTGGATTGCTCCTCGATGATATCAGCTTGTCGCTCTATCGATCGGTGCGGTGTAGAAGGGACTCGTTTGGCAATGGGCTTCGCGGGGGATAGCTGTGCGGGAGGTCTAGAGATGAGGGATGTGCGTCTTGTTCCCGTGTTGAGCTGTTCTCTGGAAGCTGTAGGTCGGAGTCTTTGGGCTCGTTGTTGGAGGTCTGGTTGGCCGGTTCGTAGCTGGTCTCGCGACAATGAAGGTCGGAGTCTTGGATTTCGCAGTTCACCGCCCAAGCTCTCCCTCGAAGGTGAAGGACGAATAGTCGAGGTTGGTCTGGGTAGAGCAGATGTGGGTTTTGGAATTCCTGAGCTTGGTCTCGGTAGGGGGAGTTTAGAGAGTCGTGGAATGGCGCTCATGCGCTTCTGTGAGGAATCCTCCATGATGATGGGATGTGTTGGAGTAGCGTAGCGTAGTGATAGCGGTGTCGCGTCACAGACCTCTAGCTTCCTTACCTATGGTGCTGTCTTTAAGAGAGGAATGTGTTGTGATATTGCACAGAGCAAGACAAAGACGGATTGTGTCCCTTTGTAAGGGGTCCTTTTCTGAGGGGAGTGTTCGGGCTTCCAATTGTTTGGGGCGTCCTAGCGTTGGCGGGTGGACGACGGATGGCGGCGGGAGCTAACGATGAGGCGAACAGGAGCTACAACGTGAAGGCATGAACCTTGACGAGTCAGGAACTGGAGAAGGAGAGGAATAATCATAGAAAAATCATAAGAATCTTCGAATTTTGAACATGGACAACGTGACAGTTCGGTTAATCTCAGAACTAATGTAAAGAAGAAATGATATCTCCAGGGGTTCGCGTGAGTACCGGCTCATTGGAGATCCCGACCACTGGCACCCTGAGCTCTTCTCTGGTTGAGGTTGGGCTGCAACCTTGACGTGGGGCCAGCCTGCGAACCACCCACTAGATTGCGCTAGGTAAGCTGCTGATGATCTTTAGTGGCCTTTTAGAGGTGCGAGGGCCGGTCCGCCCCAGACAAACAGATGGCGGACCTCCGTTTGTCCTTCAGTGCCATGAAGCGTCAATTCGTGTTTGTTCCAAGGGCATTTCAGCTGAAGGCTCTCAGCTGAATACATATTTAGCTGTTTGTTGTACCGAGTTAAAGAAATATGGCTTCCCACCTGTGCCTGTGCCGTGTCTGTGTGTACCTGAAAGGCTAAAGCTTGACCCCAGCTCAGGGCCCATGTCGTGGCACGGGCGGACCCTTTCCACCGGTTGGCTAATCCCTGTTGAGATGCCCCTGAAGCTTCTGTTGTGTTGGCAGAACGCCTCGTTTTTTCTTTTTGTAAACAAAGACATTGGAATTCTCGTTCGACCTTTGTTATTGTCATTGACTAGTGAATGACGTGGTAGAAACAATGACGATGTCTCATTCCTTAGTCACAGAAACCTTTGACCAACGATGGTCATGACTTTACGCCACGTTCAATATTGACATGGGGCTGATATTAACGGTGACCCCCTGAGCCTCTTCGGTAAAAGACATGAGATATTCCGCCACGGCATGCAATTATCCAGCGCCTCTTTCATCCGCAGCAACGTTTCAAGTGTATACATAGGAGTATTTGTCCCCATAGCTCGGCGGTTAATGCCATACCTTGTAGATCTCGGAATATTGTTTGTTATGCATTGTTTTATTTACCATCGTGTAAGACATGGTGGCTTGTTGCTATTCAACTACCAAATGAGACGGCACCCAGAGACCCATGCTCTGCAGTCAACAAAGATAAGTCGAAAGGGAATCATTGAGAAGGTAGTTACCGCCCTCTTTTTGTTGAGGCTGATTATCAGTAATTACAAGTCGTTAAGAAATAGTGAGACTTCTTTATTCTACTTCTACACTTGGCGTCCATTAGTCCAGGGTAAGGATCTACGTTCATAAACACGACACGACGGCACAGGCCATCCCCTTGTCAATTCACGATCTCAGCATGGCTGTTGCGAATTCGACCTTTTTCAATTGGAAGTTTGCCAAAAGATCCACGCCCTGACTATATCGTCCATGTTGATCGCATTAAAAAACCCCTACAGCGCTACCTGAATCAGGCGAATCGTGCCCTATCCTCATCTGCCTTACTAGGACAAAATATTTCGACTTCACCACCTAGATAACCGGATTTCCGCCTTGCTCACATTTCTGGAGTGACCAAGCTTCGAATAATCATTTCATTGGCAGAACACAAGTTACAATCTGGGTGAGGATGATGATGGTTGCGAGCGACAGTACGTTCACTCGTTGAGCTAACATTGGTCGAAAGACATTAAATACAACAAAATGAGATTTACAGTTCCTAACAACTAAAAAGCACATGGTGATACTATTACTGAATCCATCCTTCTTTACCCATCAAGTCCCGAGTCCACTCATCCAACTTCTTCGCAAGCTCCTCATCCTTTGCCGCACTACTCTCCCACCACGGCTCACCACATCGATGATAGATTTCAAGATACATACCACTCTGCTCCGCCTTCATATCCGGGCTTGCCGCACAGAACAGATTATTCCAAGAGCCTTTATCGGCAGACCAGAACAATCGAAATAAGCGGAAGATTGAGAGGAAACTCAACCTGCCCCTAGCGGACGACTCCACCGTCGTGGTGAGGTTTGTGTCAACTAGACCTGGATGCACTGACGAAACCCAGATCTCGCCCTCTTTGCTCTGCGAGCCTGGGCCATGCATCTTATGCAGGGTCTTGGCGTGCAGAATGTTGGCGACTTTGCTCTGGCCGTACCGTTGCCATGGGCCTTCTTCCTTGAGAAACGGATTTTCGAAGTTGATGCCGTTCTTGGGTGCGTCTAAATGGCCCGAGGAAGTGAGGTTAACGATGCGCACACTTCCAGAAGGAAGCGTTCTGGAGGTCTTGAGCATCACAGGAAGTAAGTGCTCTGTAAAAACCCAATGAGAAAGGTAGTTGGTCTGCCACTGAGTTTCGTGCCCGTCTTTCGTGACTCCGTAAGGTGCCGCCATGATGCCTGCGTTGTTGACAAGACCATGCAGAGATGTCTCGAGGGCGAGGAAGCGCTTGGCTGCTGCGACAACGCTGGTGAGATCCATGAGGTCCATTTGTAAGAGATCGATATTTGCAGATGGATGCGTTTGTTTGATATTGGCGATGGCTTCTGTGCCCCTCTCTAAGGATCGGGAACACATATACACGTGGGCGCCGTGTTCTGCGAGGTGGGATACGGTGTAGTAGCCTCTGTAATTTGGAAAGGTTAGTGATTTGGACTTGTGGAGAAGAGGGAATAGGTGAGAACTTACATGCCTGAGTTACCACCTGTAACTATGAAGACCTTGTCACTAAGATCGGGGAGAGAGTCAGGATGGAAGGCCATGTTGTGAACGAGTATTTGAGTGAAGTCGAGGTGTGAGATGTGAAGGGATGATGCTAAGAAAAAGATGATTTAATGTATTTGATTGGATTGTATGTCCAGGAAACGTGAGAACTGTGCACTCGGGCTGCCGTATTTATATTCATCTTGATGATCAATCTCTAGGATATCGGAGTCTCAAATCTTGTTCGAGGTATCAAGCGTTGTGAGCAACCTGCATGATGGGTAACTAATCATGTAACAACCAGTTTCACGACGCATAGATGAACCAATAGTAGAACGCCGACTAAGGAAGTGAGCCAGCTGCATAAAGTATGGGGCTTTCTAGCCATCAGCCACGCTTGGGAAATCATAGAATTGGTAATCTTCACCTCATTCCTCAAGCAGAAGATGAAGGTTTGTGATCCTGGTTCGTTGTGAGCAGGTTGCATGACGCTAGACCTACTCAAGTTGATGAATGCTAGGGTGGCCAATGATATCTTGTCAATGCACTTACCATCCCCTGTTTGTCTGCGCCTCAGTTGCTGACATGCATGGACATTAATTCCCCCTCCTCAAGCAGCAGACTCGTGATTGTGAGCAGCCTGCATAACCGCCTTGACCATCACCAAGGATTTTGCATCGTTCATCCACCATTTCAAGGTCCGATACCATCATGATGACTACGTATGAACCTACAATCTCAACAGCACCATGCATCAAACTCTCCTCGATGCCACAGTTGGCAGAGGTACGTACCGCTCGGACATAACAGGACTCGAGTTACTCACCGGATATAGGCGATAAACACACAAGACGACTGGACAGGGACCAAAGATGCCGCAGCACGAAGACGAGCACAGACTAGACTGAACACAAGGGCATACCGTAAGCGAGATCCTGACCAGATAACCAGTTATCGAAACTGACAGCCGGGTAGGCAAACGCAAAGCCCTAGCAAAGAAAGCCGAAGCATTCAATATTGCAAGTGGGACACTAATCAAATCAGAACCTGTAGTAGAATGCTGGGATATCAAACAGGAATCCTTCTCCACAGTCCCAGTATTCCATGCCAAGCAACTATATAACGCGAGAAACCCCCTGCTGCCAGAGAGATCTAAGAAGAATCAACTCAACATCATCTTCCCCCTTTGCCCAGACCACCTCATCACATTGCTCCAATATAACGCCCTACGTGCCATGGTCGCCAACCGCAACCTAATCTCAGCCATCCTCGCCACACCCCTAGATTGTGACGAAGAAATCGTTCACGTCGTTCCTTACCCTACTCGGCCCGAACTACTCCCTTCAACACTCCTTCCCACTATAGTTCAACAGACGGTGCCTCACAGTGACTGGATCGACATGTTTCCTTCTCCCGAGGCGCGAGATAGTTTGATCTGGGCCACTGGTTCCTTTGACGAGGATGACCTGTGGGCAGATTGCGTTGGGGGGCTATTTGAGGGTTTTCCTGATGACGAAATGGAACGACGTGGTATGATTGCGTGGTCGCCTCATTGGGATATCTCGGGGTGGGAGATGTCGGAAGGGTTTGTGAGGAAATGGGGCTGGTTATTTAAAGGATTATCAGGACCGTTGGAGGCGACGAATCGGTGGCGGATAGAGAGAGGCGAGGAACCGTTTGCTCAAGACGACTATCGGTCAAGTCTTGATGTATGAGACTTTGTTGTCCTTTACTTGTAAAGAAAGTTTAGAATGATTGAGAAGTAGCTGGATACCCTTAATAAGACTCTGTATCATCTTTCTTGATTTGGTTCTATGTAGATTTTGGTATTCTGCTTCGGGGCTAAGACAAGTTACGTAGTATCTTAGACACCAAGTTGTATAACATTATGCTCTGTGCTTATAGAGGCCACTCACTCATTGTACCGCCTGCTTATAAGTCATATCAAAGCTTTCATCAGCGTGATACTTTTGCTGGGTCGGATAGTACAACACCTTGGTAACAATACCTTCTGACATCCACTCTCTTTACAGAACAACACTGGATATTACTCCGTAACTCGAACAAGATCGCCTAAAAACCAGTAGAATTTAACAATGTTCAAGCATCATTCGCACTTCAATACGCCAGAATAGTATCCCGTTACGCCAAGTTCTATTATAGTCATCACAGAATTCACTGTAGATTAGGACTCAGAATAGACAGCAAGTGATTTCAATTTGGGTATCTGTCATTCTGATCTGTGCAAGTTTCGGGGAATTGTGAATTGCTGTGAATCTCGAATCTCATCTTTCTGCGCCATTTTCGCCGTGCAACTACCAAAGCCAAATGTCCTGTATCCCGTTTCCTGAGATGCCCTATGTGAGTATCGTCCCAACCCAATCATGTTCAACTCCAAGCCTAAGTCTCCATGATCTTCTTCCCACACGCGCTTCGATAGCTCATGCTATCTCATCATCCTCGTAGTAGGCCTCCTTGTCCTCTGACGAATCATCGTCTTCTTCATCATCGTCTTCTTCCAAGACAAGCTCGGGAATAGCATCTGGGATGCTGAGGTCCAGATCAAGGATGTGCTCGTCGTACTCTCCCTCCTTACACCAGTCTTTGTCCCAAACTGCAACCAGGCCGCGAATTTTCTTCTGCAGCGCAAACTTCTTCGCGTGCATCGCCGGGCTCACCGGTTTGTTCTCCACAAGATTGTTGAGCAAGCAGGACATTTTCTCTTTGACGCTTTGAATTGCTTCATACGCAATGTCCCTCAATTCTCGTGGCACCGCTGCTTTCTTGGCCTCAAGACCGATAGCCAGACGGTTCAGCACCGCACTGCCCATAGACTCGCCATCTTGCTTCACCTTTGCAGCAATGATATCTTGACGTCTTTGAAAGTGCCCTCGTCCAGCTTGTTGTACTAATTAGCCCTATGTTCTCCAACCAATTGCATGGGTTTGTTGGTTTTACTTACTCTCCCGTAGAGCGGCTTTGAATGTTGGCACCATCTCTTCAGTAAGGAATTCCTCAGCATCCTCGCCACAGCTGGAAGCATTTCGGGACAAGTTGTGCAGCACTTTGCGTACCCGGTTTCTCGTGGCAAGATGATCAGCGTCGAGAGTCATTCGCATCTTGTTGAAACTGACTTCAAGGGAAGGTACATTCTCGCTGATGTCCCGTTCAAGCTGATCCAGGTACTCTTTCCAGGTTTTGGAAAATGCATCCATGATAGGCTGCTGGATCTTCAACAGCTGCTTGTTCATCTTGTGATCCCAGTCATTGGAGATGGTCTTTAAGATAGGGGTGGCTCTGTGGAGTATGAATAAGCAAAAGTGTTCAAAGTGTACACAAAAAGACTTACAGATCATGAATCCAATTGTATGTGATGATTGGTGGGGATCTGGTGTGAGTATACGACGCTCCCTCGCGGCCGATGATTGCTCCATAGGTCCACCAATGTAGTTTTCTAAAGTCACCAGAGGCCGGGTCTTTGTATACCCAATTTCCCACAATGTGTTTTGCATCGCAGGTGAACCTTGCCATGGCCTTTGCTCTGTTTTGAAGAGGGTTGAGTGTTTTGATCTGGGCGGAAGCCGTGCTGAGCTCTTCGCCCAACATCTGGGAATTGTGTTTATTAGCGAATGTTCTAAGGACACTTCAAATTTCTGAGAATGAAGGCTGAACTTACGGTCGCGAATATTGTATGGGTCTGAGCCGCTGCATCCTCGACTTCGGATTTCGTGAAGTAGAAACCTCCATCCTGACCACTTGTCTGCGAATAAATTCGCATCATTATCATAAGATGCTGATATCCATCCAGCATCTCATCCAGATGCTTCTCACGTTTGACCAAGGTAGCGAGGTGCAGCCACTGCTCAACAGCTGGAATGCCCGTGAACCTTTCGCTCGGAAACCCCAGGTCGGCAACCTGATTTGGCTTGAGGTTCGAAAACGCCTTGGTTGACACAGGAAACATAGGTAGCACATAGGATGTTCCGCTGGTAGACTGGCGTGTGGTGTCACCGTCATGCGACAGGGCTTGCTTGGCAGATAGCTGACTCCGAATATGTCCTATGACATGTCTGTTTCGTGTCTGCATGGTTCGGTGATGAAGCCAGTTCCACAAGTACAACTCCTCCTTGTCAAGTCTGATTTGCCGCATGTGTGACCGATCAATCTCTTGTAAAGCTTTTTCGTAAGCATCCCATTGCTTATCCTTGAATTTCAGAGCTTTTTGAACCGATTTGTCACTGTGATTTGGGTTCGCTAGATGCATCGTTAGTGATTGTACCTAGAGTTTTGACTGCCATACCTTTGAGTTTTCTAGAATGCTTTGCCATGGCACGATCGTATGCCACCCTTGCTTCGTTTTTCTGAGTTCTTGCACGGCTTTCATTGCCTTTCAAATCTTTATGCATGGATTTGAGATGGTTCTTTTCCACGTTGAGTTGTGCAAGTCTCCCTTGTTTCTCTTTGACTTCTTCGTCATCGCAGAGTTCATCGCAGCCAGTAATGTACGAGTCGACATTCATGTCATCCATCTTCGAAATGATGACACAGAAGCCATTTCCGTCGAGCTTGCCGCGAATTTTCATTCGAGTTTCGTCAAATCCATTCTGAATCAGCTCTTGTCCTAGTTTCTCATCCGTTGCACGGATGGCGGGACTGACCACCATTCGCACATCCAGTTTGCTAGAGAAATTTTGAGCGACTTTGGAGCGGCTCGCAGTAGCATCACCGCAGCCAGGAAGGTCGACAAGAGTAATTCCAGATTTGAGAATGTCGGCTTTGGCGTATATGTGGACTTCCTCCACTAATGGCCACACGCAAAACTCGAAACCTCCACCGTGGTTGCTGGGACTGGAGTCAAGATAAGGCTTGATCTTCTTCGATAATTTCGCCGCAGAAGAACTGCTGAACTCGATACTGCCGTTGATGAGAAAACTGAGAGCTTGGGGATTTGTTTCCAGTATTCTTCGAATCACTGCTGCATACGACTGCTTCTCGAGACATTCTTGTGCAAGGGGAGTCAAATCGTGTTCTTCAAGCCCCCAAACCGCTCTGACTTTGGGTGTTTCAAAGTCGATCATAGATTTCGAGATGACTATATCTTGATGTAGCTGAGCTGTGTAGTCGTCGTCATCGTTCTTATCGCTTATTTCCTCAGCTAACAGGGCCGCATGACGGTTGAGCTCTGTCAGAATCGATTCTAGGTCTGCCTCGACGTCACACTTCTTTCGAAAGGTGACTTGAGCCCGGAAACTTTGTCCAGGATCATCTGAAAAGTTCCAGGATACCTTGCCTCGAACTGCAGTGGCCGCTGATTCGTGGCCCGATGGAAAGAGCTCTGATCGGAGGAGAGCCGACAGAAGAGACGATTTGCCAGCTCCAGTAGGACCTTCAACTCCCACTAAGATTTGCAGGTTTTCATGTGCTTTACGAATGGTGTCTAAAGAAAAGAAAAATTAGTACAAGATTATCATGGTATTAAAAAAAGAAACCTGGAGAACTTTGAAAAGAGACGGTGCTTACCATGCGTAACAAGCCACCGGTTGATGATTCCATGTCCCATCATGACGGCATCTGTGCTGTCAAGAGCGTTGGGAATTTCTGCAAGGGCAGATTCGAGCACTGCCCGAATTCTTTTGCAATTCTCTTCAGCCAGCTTGACCGCTCTCTCCTTGATCTTGAGACGCTCCACGTCTCCCAAGTTCTGGCAAGTCCTCCAAGGAAACTCAGCCAGCGCGCGAACCACTCCAGATCTCTCACAAGCTTGGCGCTTGGATTCTTGGGTGTCGATTGTCGGCCGAGGGCTTGGGGATCTTTCATGCTTCACGAGTGTGGGCAAAGCCATGGGATCATCGGTATCCATGGCGAAGGACGGGGAACGAACGCCTGGAGAAAGGAAGTCAGTAAAAGGTTGGAGAACGTGTGTAAAAAACAAAGACGAGAGAGTGCAAGGTAGCATTCGAGTTTTTGCGGCCGGTGTCCGCGTGTTTGAGTGTTTCAGTGTAGAGCCGTAAGAGGTGGTAATTCCGAAGAAAATAATTTTGGACGAGGAGAGAAGAGAGGAGAAGAGGGGAAAGATGAGAGGTGTGAAGGGTTGAAGAAATGAAACTGAAGAGAAGTAGGTGAAAGGTCACTCTGGAGGAGAGGAGGTCGAGATCTCGTGAAATGGCAAGCGAGAAAAAGCAAAGCAAAAGAAATCACCTTCCACGAATCTGATCGTTAGATTCTTTCAAATAGTAGTGAAGAAACCGATGTGTTTCGCAGTGTGTTGAATGAAGGAGGAAAGATGCCTTAAGTGTTCCTCCAGAGTGAAGAGATGAAGCGGTGTTAACCTGGAGAAGTAGACCAGAAAAATGGAGTTGGGTCGGCAGAGGGAAAAATGAATCTGGGTGAGAGAGTGAATCACTGTCAAGTTCAAAACGCCACTTTCAAACGCAGACTTTGGGACCTGTTTGAACCAACTTTGTTAATAGTTCTGCCGCCACTGAGAACAAAGGCTGAGCGCGGCCTGGCGCATATTGGAGTTCTCCCATGCCACCAAGAGATGTCGGTTCCCACGCACTATTCGTAGGACATATTAGACTCTCTCAAACAAATTTGGTTCGCACTTGATGTGGAGTGATTTTAAGGTCATCTGTCAAGTTGCACTATAACTCATACAGAAAATAAGAAAGCATGGCAGCGATACACTATCAGTTTGGGCTCTACATATGGGAAGCCGGACAGTCAAGGACTTATTGCTGAACAGGTGGCGCCCAGCGTTTGCCTATATCGATATTCATATTGTAACGGTGGACGGGTAGGAGCATAGAAGCTGGCCAGGCTCGCAGTCTACCTCAAGGTGAGTCCCTCTACCTAGTACGTGCCACAGAAGGAACATAGTAGTGACAATACTTGAGGAAGAAAACCACAACAGCCAGGCTAGGCCCAAAAGATCAAAGGAGATGACGGGATAGTCCCACAGTTGTTTCACAGTATATGGTAAAATCATGGCTACGGTGGTATCTCGATTATAGCGGAGCTACCGCCCCACGAAAGCTGTCAAAACAAAGCGTAAAAAACACCAAAAAAAGACATACAACACCGGGGATTCGCTGGTCGTCACCGACCCAACTACTAATCCAGCGCTTCGCGGCTTGACTCTGGGGGAGCGGACGGGACCCCGTATTCTCCACGAGCTATGGTCGTATGTGCTTGCCCTTCCAATCATTCCAATACATAGAGAAATTGTGATGTTGCACCTTTGAAGTTGGTGAGGTGGGCTGCTTACCTAACCCTCAGTTTCCCCACCTTAGTCATCCGAAATTTCCACTCCAAACGCGACCCCTGACAACTTATACACGTCTCCTCAAGATCGATATCATCGCATCGCAATCGCAAGACCCCCGCGCTCTCGACCTCACGCTCCTTATAACAACCGCAACAATGACTCGCGCTCAGCAGACCATTTCCCTCGCTCTCCTCGTCTCCTCTGTACGCATCGACCCTATCGGTTACCCCTCGATCAGCAAACTGACCAGCGCATAGCTTTACCTCGCTCTGTTCCTTGAGCTCATCCCTCTTCCTCCTCTGATCCAGGAGCAGATTGTCCCTGTTGTATGTCAAACCTCCTGTTCAATATTGCTTACCTGATGTTCTAACATGTGGCTTCGTAGCTCCCCTTCTGGGCCCTTGTCTCCTTCGGCGCATTCCTCCTCTTCCGCCTCGGCTTCGGCATCCTCACCTTCAACGACGTCCCCAACGCACACAAGGAGCTCACGGCGGAGATCGAGCAGGCCAAGGTCGAGCTGCGACAGCTCGGCGTCACCGTCGACTAAGCGGTGAGCGAACATACACTTGAGACGATGACATCTTAATGGGCAGAGGGAAAAGGAGATCTGGGACAATAGCTTTGCATTGGCGGTAGCCGAGGCCGCAATATATTAATTACAATAATCTGGTATCTTTTTGGTTGTCTCATCATGCGACCTGCGCGGAAAGACTCTTGACTTGATATCATGCAATACTGGTTGTTCGTGAACATGACCCCCATCTATCTTTACTCTATCATGATTGCTCCCCGGCAATCAATGCCACAATCGTTCGTACAGCTGTTTCTGTTTCTTCCTCGCCATGTACAAGTTCTCCAAAAAGCTTGGGGATCTTACCAAGAGATCCTCGTTCATCTGTTTGATGCCCTGTAATCTTGTCAGTAACCGGTCCGAACATTGGCAATCGTATGCACTCACATTTTCCGGGAACGCCAACCAAGACAGAAAACTTGTTTTGTGCTTCTCCCGTCCAGTCAAACTCAGCCTTCCACACTAGCCGCACTGTTGCGCCTGGCTCTTCCACAGCGCCTTGGGGTATTGATATGTCAAAAAATTGTTGGCCTAGGTAGCGTAGAAGGTCTGCCTTCTTGACAGACTCCAGTCGTGTCGGTTCTTCCTCATCTTCGTCTTCATCGCCGTCCTTTCTTCGTCTTGGCTTTCGTGAGCGCATTTGGCTTGTAGCTTCTGATACACCGTCTTTGGATCCTAGACTCTGTTCCAATTGACACCAAAAGCCTGCTCTTTCCACTGCGATTCGTAGCCACTCGCCCATAGACCAAGACAGAATGCCTACATTACGCTCCATAGATCGGTTGCAATCGCCTGTGCAGATCTTTTGGACGAATGGACCAAGCTCGGACTTCGCAGCTGGCTCTAGAGCTGTAACATCAAGATCGACAACAGTGAGGTCGGTGGCACTAACTGTCATATCCACCTTGGTGGTGAAGATACCTGGTATTTCGCGTGATCGGAAAGTGATGGAGTGGAGTTGCCTCAGCGGCTCACCAGCAATCTCTGGTAGCATGGCGATGTTTGAAGATATAGAAAACGGAGTGAAAAGCTGAAGGTAGGGTCGCTCTTCCTCCTCCGACATGATAACTGGATGATGCGACTTGATATCGGTCTGCTTGTCCTCAACAGGAGCTGAGGGCGCAGGAGCTGACATCTTGCTGAATGGTAGCAAAGCGGCAGGGTTTAATGCTGCTTGCACCAATTGTTGAGATGGCGCTTTGCCTATTTCTCCACCCGTAGAAATGAGGTGACGTTGGATCAGGTCGACAATCGCTTCCTGGTTGGAGGGCGCAAGAACTCGACCAGATTGTTGCATTAAGCGAATCCGCTCGTTCTCCTTCTGTGCGGTTTCAAGGTCTTTCTGTAACGATTCAATCTCCCTTCGAACCAGCTCCCGTTCATTCTTTTTTGCTGCATCCGGATCGAAAGGTCGAACTTTCCTGGGCTCTGGTACGCTCGGCTCAATGGGTGTTCTCTCCTTAATAGCTGATCCGGCACGTTGAAAGCTTTTTCTTGGCTTCTCCAGAAGTCGTGATGGCGGCTTTACCAATGGCGAGTCTCTTTGTTGCGACAACCCACGGAATCGAACAGGGCTATTCTGAAGGCTTTTTCGTGGTCCCGTATCGCGCACTGGAGGGAGCCTAGGCGCTGGTTGTGATGCTGACGGGCCTGCATCTTGAGAGTTCGGTTGAACCAGGGGTGGTAGTTTGGGTGGGGGCATAGAAGCTGGCGGAGGCGAGGGTGAGAAATCAGGTAGAGGCGGAGGCGGACTTGGGGAGTCTCGTTCTGGTTCGCGCTCTGGTTCCGGCGACGGGGGCGGTAGAGGCTCAGCTGGCGAAGACGATCTCACTGGAGATGAAGACTGAGCTGGAGGCGCATGATCAATTGAGGAGAAGGATCGAGCTGGAGATGGGCTCGGTGCAGGTGAAGTAGATTTGACTGGTGATGTTTCCTCAGGAGGGGCGGGTTCCTCAGATGGAAGTGGAGTATCGTCTTCAGGTTCCATGGCAGGTCCATCCATGACTGGAGCAATTTCGGGCTCTGGCATGGAAGCAGGAGGTTCGGGAGGCGAAGAAATTTGCATTGGAGATGGAAGCTCAGGTTCAGGCATAGAAGCAGAGGGCGCATCAACCTGCATGCGGATTCCGGCCGGTGGTGATCGCCTCAACACCTTGCCACGGAAAGGATTAAAGTCATCCTCCTCTGGCCCGGGCCCAGGCAATGGCCGCGCACTCGACCTCGAAAGAGTTCTTCGAGCTGCGGAGGCCATGGCACCTGTCACACGTCGTACTGATCTCCCTGAGCCTGGCGTCGTCTCATCAGGGCGCTTTGGCGTAGGAGCATCGCTAACAATCCGACTTGTGGCCAAGCGCGCTGCGAGAGCCTCTGACGGGCTGTCAAAGGAGAATTGCGCCGAAGGTCGAGCGCTGGGGGGTTTCTGTGGTGACCTGGACCTTCTTCTCTCAAAAGCATCGGGGTTGTGTCGCGAGAGGCTGGCTTTGGTTGGTGATGCATAAGATGGGCGTCTTCTTCTAGGTGACGCGGGTTCTTCAGATGCGCCAATGTCGAGTGAAGTACGCGGCGATGTACGACGTCGCTTTGGCGCAGACTCCTCCATGATGACGGTAATTGATATCGGATTAAAGCGCCTTTAGTTTGTACTCATTCCGTGATTCACCAGATTACAGGTCTTAATGTCTTGTCGATATTTGATGTTGTCGCATTGGTTCTTGTTTACTTGAAGAGACCCTGTCGCGTCTCAAAGTGGGCTTCACCGCTTGCCGAAACGGGTAAACCGGTTTCGTGAAGTCGAACAGTGATTCTCAACCTAGAGAGACAAGACGACAGTCCGTTGATGCCGCGAAGAGCACGTTGTGATGAATTGAACCAACAAATGAAGCTTCTTCCCGCGTCTGAAAGTTGTCCCATTCAAACAAACATCAAACTCAACGCGAGAGCATGTGATGTGAAACACGTGAGATCTGGCTGATTAAGCTGTCAGAACAGCCAATCGTGGCGTCTGTGGAAAATCTCATGTGTTCTCCACACACCCCGAAGTTTCGCTGCTGCCACCCCCGCCGATGACGTCCGAGGGCAAAAATGACGGACTTCCGACATCTGCGAGATCAACACCAAGTTTCTCGGCTCCGGCGATCTGCATTACCAACCCAACTTCCTCACTTTAAACATCCGCTTCTCCGACCTGCAGCGACTCGAGAAATTCTTCAAGCCTACCCTCTTCATATCAATCGATAGCGCCCGATCAATATGTCATTACCAGCCAGATTATTACCGAGGTTACGGCCGTTAGTAGCCACCACGACAACTTCACGAACCATCGTCAGCGCAATATCTAGACAAACCTCAGAAGAATGGCCCCAGCGGAACTCATTAGGCCCATACTACGAAATAATACTCAACAGTCCCCCGCAAATACCCACCGAGAAGCCTGAAAAGCCTCCGACTACCGCAGATCCAGCAGTGCAGCCAGAATTCTCCACGAAGACGACAGACTCAGACACACGGACACCAGAAGAGAAAGCCCGCTTGGTATTCGGATCACGAGTGCTAGGGGCCGCCGAGAAGGACGAGCGTCTTACAGCGCGCAAGTCGCAATCTACATACATAGCTGGAGTGCTCGTGCCGCCCAAGCCAGTAGAGCCGGATAACTGCTGCATGAGCGGCTGTGTGAACTGCGTATACGATCAATACCGCGATGAATTAGAGGAGTGGCAGCTCAAGAACGCAGAAGCGCAGGCTGCGTTGCGCAAGGTTGAAGGATCTGTGGATTCAGACGGTGGAGGGTCGGAGTCAAACCGGCCTACGCCCTCGGTGGGCGACGCAAAGATTGCAAAAGACTTCTGGGACGACGAACTATACCAGAGCTTGCCAGTTGGAATTCGGGAGTTTATGAAGACGGAGAAGCAGCTCAAGAAGAGACATGAGCTTGAAGATACGACGAAAGAATAAACGAAGGGCATGGCTGTATAACAGAGAACGAGAAGCGGCATAAAAATGGACCGGTATTGTTGTAGGATGCATATTTGAGAGTATATACCCCATCACATTTTTCCACGGGGTTGTTGGGTACGATAGAGTTGACGATTAGATGATAGAGATTAACTTCACCTTTGCTTTGCAAAGTGCCTTTTCCACGATCCTCTTTTTCTCTTGTATACTCACAAAACTCTGATTTGATGAATTTAAAGCTCACGACAATGTTTCGTGTCTTTTCTATTCCTATCAATCTCAAACTGTTCGGTAGTCTCGTTCAACCACACTGAAGGCACTTTTTAGAGGCTTGTACTTTCCTCAACTCGAGTCTTCCCAGTCTATGCTACGGCAGTAACCCCCATAGATATCCCATCATGGGGTTTAACATACATTTCAGCTTCGATTCTGTTCTCCTCTTGCCTGGTGTTACCTGTCAAGCCGCCATGCCACAACCAAAGGACCAAGAAGAGAAACCGGACGAATATGCGCTCGGTAAGCATAAGGACAATGGATACTACATCAGTATCGACCCTTTCGAGCCCGTTCGTCCTAGGTTCGGAATTGCTGATATCCTTGGTCATGTCAAATACAATTACCGCGTTGATCTCTCCAGTCCATTCGAGGCGTGGATACCCAGGTGTCGTTCCGAGCCTGGGGAACATCGACTGACAAAGGTGATTTCCGACGATGACTCGAACATCTACACTACCCAGATTGGCAGCAAGACGTATGCTGTCAAGCTTGGCGACAACCCAAAGCAGATGGCGGACGAGTTGCAGCTCCAGGTGCACGTGTGCGGAAATATAAAGCGTTTTTGGGACGTGGCAACAGAAAAGAGTCCCGGTTTACCAAGCCCTTATGTTCCAAGACCTGAGTCGCAAATCGTCGCGCAACGTCGCTTTATTTGGGGTACCGTGTGCGCCGGCTTCATGATGGAGTACATCCCCCCTCTTCCCTTACACCACGCCAAAGCTCTCACGAACACATTTCTCGATCCGATTCTTCGAAAACTACTCGAGAGTGAGCCGAAGTTGGCGAATGTACGGCTGCATGTGCTCATGGGCATGATGGCTCCTAAGAATGAAGCCGGGAGCGCAAAACTCCTGTCGCAGCGCGTCTACTTTGACCAACTCTGCTGCGAAACTAATAACGATTTGGAAACTTGGGCTAAGGTGATGGGCGCGTCACTGGCAATTCTCCATTGGGCTTGCAGTATCGATGCTTTTGGTGTCCAATTTCGACTCGGCCTTAACGAGCAGAGCAAGCCAATGCTGTGGATGACCAACTTTGGCGACTGCAGGCCTTTTGACCCAATAAGTCTGAACATGATGTCTCTGACGATGATATCTCTGGCGAGTGCCTTGACAGTCAACTCTACATGGCCACGGCCCCTGTTTTGCTTCACTCTCGACCCCGAGTCCGATGACGGAAAGGCTGTGAGAAGAATGTGGACGCTCTTCAGGGGTGTTTACCTTGCAGCAAGCAATTCGATCTTGCGCAAGGTTAGACCGAAATCTGTTGGTCTTGACTTACCGGCTCTTTTTATGAACAAGCTTCAGTTGATGTGGCTACGGCAGAAGACGTGAGAACAAGGGAGCAGATTGTAATGGGTAGGCTTTCTGATTTGGCAGGCGACCGAACTGGATACAGAAGCCTGTGAAGGATTGGCGCAGCGTGATGTGGTTGAAGGCACACTGGGCGCATACGTGTTCGTCGAGGTGTTCGCGGTTCCTAGATTGGCATGGCTGGCTCCTGTTTACACAAGTATAAATAGACTGATAGGAATAGAATATTGCATGTAACTTTGTGAATTGACGACTATTTTAGCATCTTGTGAGACTGTTCCCCAATACCCCCAACTCCGAATTCTCAGAAATACAATTAGTTGCTCTTGGTCTGCAGGCTAGCGTTTCTATCATGCTCGTCGATATCGATGGCCTCCCAAGGGTAGTTGATCCAGACATCTCCGACAGTCTCAGCGGCAGAGTAACGGGTGGAAAGCATATCGTGGGGAAGCTTGCCCTTCTTGGCCTTGTCCTTGTTCTGAACGGGGTGTTAGCGGATGCTTGCAGGTTTGTCGTTGTGACACGTACGTGGAGCACGAAAATGCTAAACTCAGTCTTGGGGGCGGGGGCACCCTCGCCCATGCGCTGGCGGGCAATCTCAACGTCCTTCTCAAGCTCCTTGACAGCGTACTCGAGGGTTGTTCGGGTGTCGTCAACCTCGTCAACGATAAGGATTCGCTTTCCGACGAGGTTCTCCATCTCGCCAAGAGCGGTCAAGTCGAGCCACTGTGTTCGAGTGACCTTGGTGCCGGGGGCCTCGACTTCATCGTTGCCGAGAGACTCGTAGAGGGAGAGACCAATAGCCTGGATAGGGATGTTGGGAGCACCACCCTTCTTGAGGAAGGATCGGAGAATTCGAGCGGGAACGTAGCCACCGCCGCCGATGGCGATCAGGAGCTGAGGCTGGAAGTCGGCGAGAAGCTTCTCAGCGGACTTCTGGCACATCTTGTGCACCTAGAGGAGGGCATGTTAGCGACAGAGCTTCCCATTAGCTGTGCGCGATTTGCATGGCCAGCGCTGTCGCCTGTGAGATATTTGGAAGAGAATAGACCGAGGTCATTCCCTTGATGCTGGTGTATTGTCGCATCGAGTTGGGCACTTTTCATGATGGGCTTTCAAGTGCTCATCATCAAGGCGGGGTGGCGGGGTAGGTAGGTCTTACATCGTTGTAGGTGACGTAGAGCTTCTCGACCATTTTGGCGGTGTTGTTGGAGGTAAGGTATATAGAGCGTCGCAAAGAGAAGACAGAGGCGATAAAGTATATAGGTGAAAGGAAAAGGTTAAAGAGGCGCGACGGGGACAAACGGGGAGGAAATAAATGCCCAAGAGACCAGAAGAAAAAAAAGAGAGGGAAAAGAAAAAAAAGTAGGGCCGAGGCAACCGCCAACTGGGTACTGGGGGATGACCTAGGCGCGGTCCGGGGAAAACATCCATAATAGCGCACTGCAGGGTACTGACTGCTATTTCATCTAAATAAGTAGAATTAGAGGATGGAAATTTAGGTACAAAAAAAAAAACTTCTATGACGTGAATAAAACATTAGAATTATTATCTAATTTTTATAAAGATATTCTGTATTTCTATCAAAACTGCGCTTTCTTATAAGTTTAAGCCAGATATTCTGACTTCGCTGGTTTGGTGTGCCATGTTTTTCCAGGATCGTGTGCTTAGGATCTTCAGGCAATTTTTTTTTCCGGCTCGCGATAGGCAGCGGATTATGGAGCCTTCCGCTGTCGAGGGTCCACTAGAGTGTCGGAAGTCGCCGACACATGGCCGGATCAATTGACGGCCCTAGAGCTTCTCTGATATCGCCTATATACTGGGAGATATATCAAAGGGGTCTTGGTGTCGACTTTAAAAGAGCTCCCAGCCCTCGTCTTGTTTAACAGTGAGCTTCTCATCATGGTCTTGGGGATGCGTAATGGTGTTTTTCGCAACGTCGATGAATTGCACAGGGACAAGGTTATTGAGGGAGGCGAACACCCATGGGGCAAGGCAAGTGACAGTCCTGGCTTTATACGACCGAAAGCTGGACTTGATCATGAAATGGTGCCATGTTCTTGGGCGGGTATCATTGATATGTTCCTTGAAGTTTGGCAAGTTGTTTTCCTCGGAATCTTCGAGGCGTATGGTAAAGATAACGTTAAATGGCTGATTCACATCAAACCAGGGTCTCGGTAGTTGGCCTTGCAGTTTCAGCTTTTGGAGAGTTTGGTCCACTCCATGAATGAATTCAACCCGGGTTATGGCTGGGATGCTCCCGTTCAAGTAGGTGGAAAAGCAATCCGCAGGATTCGAGGCTAAGGCTTCAGGGTCTGGGGTCGAACTGGCGGAGGCCTGTTGCTCCTGCTGATCTACTTGCTCTTGCTTCTGCTGCTGTTCTGGTGTTTGAAATTGTTTCATGAACGGAGCAAGCGCCTGGTCCAACAGTCGTTTCAGCTCTTCCTGCTCTTGTTCACTCATATTGATGGTGATGAATGCGGTGGGTCTCAAGGCTAGACGTATTCCGAGATGAGATGGTGGTGGCTCAAATCCGAAGTAGTCTGGGTAGCACTGGGGGAAAAAGAAATTCAGGAAAACCACAGAGGAGAGGAGATTCTTATATGAGAAAGGGCGATAGTTTTTTTGCTTGTGCCTCAGGTTCTTACCTTGTTTGTCGCAAAACTAGATAAGTTAGAATTTTAGACTTGGATAGTTACGAATTGTTATAAAATCAGCAAGGTTAAGATTCAAGTTTGTTCATGAACCCCTCTCTTAGGGCTTGAAAGTCGAATGGCTTAGACTCTCAGCAATCAGTCACTCGGACGATTTTGGAATGTGCTAAAACCCTGAAAAAGGTGCAAGTGATGGGTCGAGATAGGAGAAGCACCATAGGCGCATCAGCGGTACTTGTGAAAACAATAACACCTGAACAGCTAAATGGTCTTTCGGAAACTAGAGCAATGCCGAATTTTTATGTCCAAGTATTTTCTATGGATTTACCAAGGATGATGGCACATCCACAAAGAATGTATGGTGAAAGCGACAACGAGTCAAGGCAACAATCAGGCGTTTGAAGTCATGAATTCATACTTAGACCTTGTTAGCAAAGAAACTATCAGCAGGTAAAGGATATTTTAAAACCCTACAGAACAAGGAACAATTCATAGATATTTCTTTAGGTGTGTATAGTGGATGTTACTCTACGAGTACTTTCTTAGCCTTTTCCTTCCCATACTAATGCCAAAGACAAGGAAGAAATTGCCAGGGCTATTCATGAGAGTATTGGAAAATAATGCCTTAGGGGCGAAAGACCCATTTATGTTTTTGTAGTTGTTAAAGTTGAGTTTGCATACAAAATTTTCGAATCATACTGTTAGAACCTTGTTGTTGACTAGATTGTCTCAGGGGCGGAAGGGCAGATCTACAGACTTTTACATTCAGATGAAGGAGTCACACATGGTACTGACTTTGCTGCGCTGAATCTTAGCAGGCAATTATGTGGGCATTGGGTTAGAATGCCTCAGTGGCGGAAAAGAAGACTGTGTTCTTTGTTGTTAAGCCGGTTTCTTATACTTTAGGAGATTGCAGAGATTTACTTTTCAGCTTATTGCACCTCGTGACTGCAAATCTTGTAATGAAAAATTTTCTCAACTACGAATCTGACTCTAGATGCATTTGATATTTGCTGAAGTGGAATTTTCCAGAAATGACTAGAGTCTCGTTGACACTGTCTTTTCAGTACTTCCCTTGTAGGTGATGTTGTGGCAATGGAAGTTCGATGGGAGAATCATTGAAATAGCTAGTATTAGGCACGATTCCCCTTACTATTTGTAGAGGAAAGTGTTGTATTCTTCAGTTTATAGGGGTAGGTCATATTAAACCAGGAGGTCGTTGAATTGGTTGGCTCAGCCTCAGTCTATTGGCGTGGTGGAGAAACTTACCCCGCAATGCTGGAGCTGCCTCGCAGTCCGCCCATGTGGTCCGCCAAGAGGGCTTATAGAAACACAGGCCATCAACTTCTCGTTTTTCAATGGGTTGCCTCACATGCCAAATCATGAGGGAATACTTACAAGGAGTTGTATTAAAAGTAAAGCTATCAAAATAGATCCTAGGCAGTAGTCTAATGGATTTTTCAGCTTAATATAAGGAATCCTGATGCTTTATATAGCAGGCTCAGAGGTAAAGGCCGTATTAATCCTGTCTGCCTTGAATCGACCCACCATCAATCTGACATGGAGCCAGCCTAGCCATCCTTCAACAATGAAACGAGCCAGCACAACCTTGGATGCCTGTTTCAAGCCTTTCAGCCTCTAAAGCTGCGGGTTACCATACAGCCGGTATTAGCCTTTATGTTGGCCCCAAGGCAGACATATCGAACTCCGTTCTGATACGGCACATCCAATCTCCGGTATGGCAACCAAGACCCGAAACATGCCAGTCGGAATCAGCCTTGACGAATGGACCTGAACACTAACATTTTAGTGGGCACAAGCTCAAGAATATGGCTTGACTTGGCTTGGAGGGTCGTGCTGATGTACTTCCGTACGCGGCGCACAGCCCTCTGCGGTATGACAGGCGGACATGGGATGCTAGCTCTGATCGGTCAGACTCATCGAATTCTATTCCTAGGACTTTGGTCTTGTTTACTTGCATCTGCATTTGGGACTTAAAGCCTGACGGTCGCTCATATTTCTTGTCAGCTTACAACTAACGACCCGACTCTTCTTCATAGGGCTTTCATCACCTCTTCAATCCAGAGACTCTGAGAGATCTCATTTTAGTAGTATTCATTTAATACGAAAATTAATAGCCCATCATGGTGGTATGTATCAGCGACTTCTTCATCTACTTTCTCCCGACTAATACGTATCGCAGAGACTACCTATTTTTCGCAGTCTGGTCAGTAGCTCGAGGAGCAGCACCAACAACAACGGAGAAGCAAGCGAAATCACCTTGCCAATTCGTGAAAACGACCGAAACGATGCTACTGAAAAGTCCACAGTCATCTCAGATCAAGATGCAGCTCTTAGTCTAGAGCCAGTGCCCAACAGGAATGGCCTCTTGGTCAAGGTCAAACCTCCCACTGCCCCGTCAACACAAATTCCACATGTCCCTTGTGATATTGTACTTGTCATCGACGTCTCGGGTAGTATGTGCGCAGCAGCACCCGTCCCTGGGGAGGATGGAGAAAGTAATGGCCTTTCTGTTCTGGACCTTACAAAGCATGCCGCCCGCACCATCATTGAGACAATGAACGAGAGCGATCGACTTGGCATTGTCACTTTTGCATCAAAGGCCAAGGCACTACAGCCTCTTCTTCTTATGAATCAGGAAAACAAGGCCCGTGCCTTGAGAAATGTTAAGAGCATGAAGCCTTTGGATGCTACCAATCTCTGGCATGGTATGCAGGAGGGCCTCAAGTTGTTCAAGGAAGGGGAATCATCGACTAATGTTCCTGCCATCATGGTTCTCACTGATGGTATGCCGAATCATATGTAAGCATCCACATCTACTCTCTCAATCACTTGCCATACTCACTTTTACCAGGAACCCTGCAGCCGGCTTCGTCCCCAAGATCCGCCAAATGGGACCCCTCCCAGCATCCATCCACACCTTTGGCTTCGGCTACAGCCTCCACTCAGGTCTGCTAAAGTCAATTGCTGAGATTGGCGGTGGTAACTATGCCTTCATCCCAGATGCGGGTATGATCGGAACTGTGTTTGTTCACGCTGTCGCCAATTTGCAGAGCACCTTTGCGACCCGGGCGGTTCTCAAGCTTGCTTACTCTAAGCCCTTGGAGTTATGCGAGACCACTGGCACATCCGTGGAACAGCAAGCCCCTCAGTTCGCCGACGACTCGGAGGATAGCGCTGTGGAACTGACCTTGAACTTGGGCAACTTACAATTCGGCCAGTCTCGAGATATCTTCCTTCGCTTCAACAATCTCAAGCAAATTGAGTTCCTCAATGAGAGCGATCCTTCACGCTCGATCGTTGAGGCTTACTTGTCTTATGTCAAGCCTGGAGACTGTCTTAAGAGCCGCAAGGTTCTCGAAGCCATAATGTCCAACGACGCTGACTTCGTCCCAATGACAACTGCCCAGCGCAGCGTCCTCGAATTCACCCAACTACCTGCATCTGAGATTGCATACCATGAATCCAGGTCTCTCATCTGCAACTTCGTTTCATCCATGTTCCCCATCCAGCTAGACGGCGAGCACATGGTTGCAGGGGATATGAAGAATAAGAAGAATGAACTGAATTCTTTGATTGGAGTTCTTCCAGCCAAGGACTTTGACGATCCCAAGAACACGTCGCTCATGAAGGACATATCAGCTGAGGAACCAAAAGGTCAGGTCTATTTAGCCCTTGAAAGCAAAGAGTACTTTACCAAATGGGGACGTCACTTCCTCCCGTCTTTGCTCAACGCACACACTCGTCAGGTATGCAACTCGTTTAAGGATCCTGGACCTCTTCAGTATGGCACAGAAAGCCCCTTGTTTATCTCCTGTCGGGACTCGCTTGATCAGATCTTCGACAATCTTCCCGCCCCAGAACCGTCGCGGTCAAGGGGGTCTATTGGGGGTCACGGTCGCTCAGGTAGTCGCTCAAAGGGATTCACTACCGGTATCAGCATGAGCTCCTACCGTAACGCTAGTGGTGTATGCTTTGCCGGGTCGACAGATGTCGCGCTGGCTTCGGGCCGGTCGGTGCAGATTAGAAAGCTTCGTCGTGGTATGAAGGTCCGCACACCTCGAGGCTCACGACGTGTTGCTATGGTTCTTAAGACGCCGGTTGAGAAAGAGCTGCTCTGCCGTGTTGGTAAGGTGCTTGTTACACCTTGGCATCCTGTGTCGTCTGATGGTAAGCGATGGAACTTTCCTGCAAATGAAGCCAACGCCGCTGTTATGTATACGGGCTGCATTTACTCGGTACTCTTGGAGCGAGATAACAGTTCAGCTTCCCATGCTATTCGTGTTGGAGATATGTGGGGTGTGACTCTGGGTCATGGAATGACTACTGGTAGCGACGTACGCGCACATACGTTCTTTGGAGATTACAATGCTGTTGGCAAGGGTCTCTTGGCTCTAGGACTCCGCGCGAATGGTATTGTTATTGGAAGTGGTGTTGAGAGGGATGAAGAAACTGGACTGGTCACTGGGTTCGCACAACTCAATAAGTAAACTATAAGATAGTATGAAGGAACATGGGTTCCTTTTGTTTACATAGGAAAATGTCTATGATCAATGCTTTTCTCCCAACCACCAGAAACGCCAACGCTCCCATGAATGCAACTAGATAGTACGGCTTCTCTTAGGTCGTACCAAGACATCGCCCTGATCTTCTACATCAACAACATCCAATTCGCTCCATCGCCGCTTTGGTGACTGAACCGTCACAGACGGAACATTCTCAGAATCCTCCTCCACTGGAGCAGGGACGTGAAGAAACTCCTGCACTGCCGGTTCTTCAGTCCCTACCAACTCATCGTCGTAGTTCCATTCGGCTTCGAACTCATCGCCAAAGGGATTTACCGGAGCTTCGCTGCGGAAAGTAAAGTCCGATTCTGGGAGGGAAACCTCATTCGAGCCTGTCTCGAAACGCGGGTAGATTGTGCCCTTGGGGCTCATGGGAGGCGAATCAATGAGTGCAGCTGGTCTGTTCCAGTGAACTTCCAGCCAGTCGAACTCAGGTTCCTCATCTTCGGGGTCCGCCCAAGGAGGGATCTCGGGACCTGACGAACGTCTTCCTGGAGAGTTGGGGGTCCAGCCCTGGGGGTACGGCACATTGTACGCACGACAGATACTAGGTCTGATCTCAGGACTAGGCCTTCGAGGAGCAGCAGGGGACCGCCAGTGACGATCAATCTGGGTAGGCCGGACGCGATGTGCGCGCGGCTTGTAGTAGTAAGGATGATGGCGAAGGATAACCTCCTGGCGTTCAATGTTCTCCAGCCAAATGAAAGGAAGACCCCTGAGCATGGTGAAGCCTTGGAAGCTCCTGAGACATTCCTGGAAGACGTTGCGCCAGGGGTGGACTTGGAGGAGCTGCGCCGGGCAGACTTCCATGCAACCCGCACTGGCGAGAGCTTCCCAGGCATCCGTCATGTCGGACATTTCCTTGTGTGCACCGATCCATTCGGCGTAGAGTTGACCGTGTTCTATGACCAGCCCGGCTTCATGCTCGGGGGAGTAGGTCTCGCCCTTGAGGAGATACTCAACGAGCCATTCGCCCTTCTTAGCGAGTTCATACATCTCAGCGCCGATGTCGAAGAAGTTACGACGGATGTCCTCCTCGTAGGCGTAGATGTCCGTGTTCATCTCGAGCTCATCCCAGTCGTAGATAGGTTGCATAGCATCGACAAGACCGCTAGCTTGCATGTAGCCTGGGTTGATAATTTGGTGGTACGCTTGCCAGCCGCGACAAAAGTCACCGCGGGTCCTGGCGGTACAGACGGGGATTTGGCCCACAAAACAGCAGGAGCCATGATAAGAGCATTGAGGATGACTGAAAGCGTTGTGATGCTCGCAGAGTCCGGGGGGTTCGAGAGGGTGGTAGAGGGCTGCGCCCGTGGCGAGGTTGATGATGGCGGGACGACGGGTGTCGCAACGGGTGAAGTGGACTACTTGGATGTAGCACATGATGAATGTTGTTGTGTTGTGGAAAACTGACTGAAGTGTGAAGCAATGTTGTTCGAGAGTGAGAGTGAATTGAAGCTGATGATTAAACTATCCAAACGCCATCTTGAAGAGTATTTATCCTATTTTTCTGTGAGGTTTGTTCAGCAAGAGAAAGCATGTTCGCAGATAAGATCATTGTTCGACTAGTGGGAACAAAGCGAGGACGGGACTCTGCATGGCTTTCATGGAAGGGGCTCAAAGGCGTTGTTCATTGTTGGTAAGGCTGTGTTGTCTTTCAGAACAGTGGGCATTTGCTTGTTGTACCTATATTAACAGGGACTGAACTGCATAGTGAGTTCGTTCATTCAGTGTTTCTGTATGTGAGGGACACATAGAAGGCTGTTCTCTGCTCAAGTCGAAACAATAGGACTGGTTACTTGTTCCAAGATTCGCTCATTAACATATTCTTTGTATCGCCATTTTTGTATGAGAACATCAAGAGAATCTATTCGAGCGTCATCTAAACTCCATACTAATGCAGCAAAACAAACTCGCAACACTCACCTCCTCCTCTTTCGAATCACCATCAACGGATCCTCCCCCTTCCTTAGCGCCGTCATTAACAACTGCATCCTCCCATCAATCCTCTCATCCAATTTCTCACACGCCTCCTCTACACTCATCCCATCTTCTTCACACATCTCCTCCACCTTCCTCACAATTTTCTGTCTCACGCCAACATAATTGCTCGCATACTTGCGCTCCTGCAATGAGCCCATGCGCCACGTCGTGTTGTACTGCTTCTCGAGGGCTTCAATAGCTGGGTTGCCGTGGCTGCCGTGCTTCCACTCTTTCCAGACAAGGGCTACTGTCTTGGGCATTCGGTGGTATTTAAAGCGTCGGCCGGGAGGACCGGCGGCGTAGCGGTAGCCTACGGAGCGGGGGACGGAGTAACGAGGTTTAGGGTTCTCGTCGTCCGAGGGAAAAGGCGATGGCAATGCGGAGGGTGATGCTGGTGCGTTGGGGGTTTCTTGGTCCTCGTCCTCGATATCTGGACTGTAGTCGAGGTCGTTGCCGTCTCCGAGTTGTTCATCATCTGAATCAACATCTGGACCTACGGATAACGGCTGAGTGTGGCTTTCAGCGTTGACAGGGGTCCATGATTGCGTGTCCCGAAGTCGGACATTTAGTAGGCTTGCCCTTGTTCTCCTCTTGACTTCGCGGTGTGGCCTTGTAGGAAGATTCCTCCGTTTTGGTGCTCTCCGCCCCGTACTGCGCACAGGAGCTGTGTCCATGTCTGGCGTTGGCGGTAGCTGATCATAGATCTTGCCATCAAAAGGACTGCTCTCTTGTATGGACTGCGACGTTCTCTGTTCCTCATCCTCAAGATCATGCGTCATGTCCTCGCTGTAGCTTGGTTGTTCCACGCTTGGTTTGATGGTTGAGTAGTTTCTTGAAACAAGAGTTTGGACTTCTTCCAGATGTTCTCCCCCAAATGACTTTGCAATCTCAAGCTCGGCGCTGCCGCTGAAAGCGAGTGCGCCCTCTTTGACTTCCCTCATGAAACTAACAAACCCATCCATGAGAACAACATGCATTTGTAACCTTTTTTCCATGTCGCTCATTTTCTTCATAATTTGTTCATTTTGACCGGCAAGTTCTTCCCTTCTTAGTCGTTCAGCTTCAAGCTCTGATGCGTAGTGTTCTTGCATGTTGATCACCATATGGGCAAAGTTGAAAGGGACTTGTTCGACGGCTTGGTCAATCGATTCCTCCCTGAAAGGTGTCCCTTGTTTCTCGGCCTGTTCATTGTGGTCGGCCGACTCTAGTGATCGCTGGCTGCGCGCGGGGGTAATCGGCCTGAGACAGGGCTCCGATGCTGCCCGCCGAGGTGGGCCTTCGGAGACGGAATGGCCCATGGCGGAGGGCGTCGGTGATCGACTCGGTGAAGGGAACATGGTGGAGATGTCCATGACGGAGGATAGTTCGCTGCTTGGCGTGGGCGATAATGAAGACATTCTGGAAAATGAGTGTTAGAGATCGATATTTCGATGATTCTTGTCGTTCTGTCGAGATGATCGCCAGTTGCCAGTGAAGGTCGAGCGATGCTGTCATTATTATCATCGAGGTTCAAGCTCTTGAGGCTCGAATAAGAAAGCTCGGTCCAGTCATTCATTCATGAATCCAGTCGAGAACAAAGAACACATCACGGACCTCACCAAATCACCAGCACGTTGGTTCTGTATGACAATCTTGCTTGTTTAAACAATACTAACTATTGTATAAATAGCAGTGCAGTAATCCATATGTGTTTAAAAGGGGGGTAATATGAATGGTAACAATAAGAATAAAAAGAGATACTTCCTCACCATGAATTTCATGCAACATTTCCATCTCTCATCTAGTTCATACTTTACTTTCTGTATACGCTTTGCAAATGCTTTCAATCATTATCCTTTGTATCATGCAAGCCTGGTCTGTAAAAAAGCCAATTAACAAGAAGTGGAAGAAAAAGAAAGCCAACGGGTATATAACGCCAACGATGCTGCTTTGTCCGTCTGCAATGCGATAAGGGGGGTGTTGTTTTTCTTTGTTTTGTTTACCCCTGGTGATAAATTCGGTGGTTGGTTGGTTGAGAGATCAGATATAGGCGGTGGGCTGAGCATCGACCTTTCGGCGGCGCCAGAAACGCCATCCCTTGCGTCGACGCACAGGCTTGTTTACACCCGCCATTGACTTCTCGGCGTGATCATCCTCGAGCTCGAGCCTGTAGCGACGCACGCTGCCAGAGTCATCATCAAACGAGACGTGTCTGTTCTCGCATGACACGAAGCAATCCGGGACGAGATGTCTGAGAACCCAGCCCTTTACGCCACGAGTGGCAGCGTCGATGGCGGCGTACTCGAGACGGCGCGTGCGGTCGCTTGTCCAGTAGTGTGTTGTCTGCGGTGGCGGAGAGGGAATGGGCGTGGGCTGTACGCGACGATCGGGAACGCTGTCGGCGAGCTGGATAGGGTCTGGAGATGGGAAGTGGAAGAATGCGGCTGACTGCTTCGACTGTGACTGGGTAGCTGTGTTGGTGCGCACGAGGTGTAGAGACTGGTTGCTCGCACGCGTGGGTTGCACGGGATGAGTCTTTGCTGCTCGACGGAGGGATGGGCGGTTGCGGAAGCGTGACCTGACACCTCCTCCGTTGCTGCTGTTGCTACTGCCATCCTTGGACGAACCATTGGAGGAACGACGGCCAACCAAGAGGTGGGAATTGTTGATGGTAGATCCGCCGTGGGAATTGTTGGAGGTAGAGGTACGTCGTGGAGGCGTGTTGGACTCATAGCCAGAGTCTTGTCGCTGCATCTTTGCCGCTGTCGAAGGACGACGCTCCCTCACCCAGTCCTTGCTGCTCCGAGCCTCTTGCTGCTGACGCTTCAGCTCCTGCTGTAGATGCTCGAGGTGTTGCAGGCTGTCGGTGTTGTAGGTAACGGGGGGTCGAGGGGGGGACATGGGCTCAAAGAGCTCCGTATCAGCGAAGCTGTGGTACGTCGTCCCCGATGCTCGCGACTCAGACCTCTCCTCCATGATGGGCGAACATCCGACGACTTCCAAGCTATGTGTTGTTGGTCAGAGGGTCAAAGGTTGAAATGAGGATTAATTGTTGTTGGTCGACAAGGTAGAACAAAGAACGTTGATGTTGGTTGGTGGTGAGTAGAAGACTACTGGCCTTCAAAAAAAATAATGGAGGGGATTCGCAAGATCTATAACAGCACGTCCATTCCCTTTTTTCCCCAATAAAACGACTGACTGCAATCTCCGATAAACCCAGTCCAGCCAAGCTTTAGGAGTGTAGTAGGGGAAAACAAATAAAGAGAGGGTTTTCCGCGGTGAAGCGAAGCGGAGGAGGAACCGTCCTTGGTTGCGGGAGAAACAACAAGATTGTCGGACCAGGTTACGGTCGTCCAACAAGTTGCGGTCTGCAGGCCCTTCTTATTACAGAATCGGGCTTTGCCTCTTGTACTAATACTGTACTGTAGCTGCTGCAGTGGGACACGCAAGATTGCCAAGTCGAGTTACAGTCAGGGCCCTAGCAAGGGCTTTAAAACCATGGGTATGGGTATGCGGGAATAGACTGGACCAGGGGGTTTGGATTGGGCGGTGAAGATATGCACGACTGCGGATGGGGGCGGTTGAGAGCTGTGGTGTCATGCACCGCGAGAATAGCGTTGTGAGGGGGGACCACCACTGGAGCCACTCTTTGAGGATAGGTTTATGAGTCGAGAGGTGGGATTGATGGTGGGTAAAGGGTAAAGATGAATGAAGCCGGTAGTAAAGCCGGCTATTTGCGTTGTGATAGTGGAGTTGAGGTTAAATGAAGAAGTTGTGGTGAATAAGAAGCGATGAATATGGTAGTTAACAAGAGATTATTGTCTGTTCTCTTGCCTTCCAGCCGAGATGATCTCAATATCTGATGCTCTCGTCGGGTGATGTTGACGATCTCTAGCGGTGCGTTGTTTTAGTCACTCGGCCGGTTCTTTTAGAAGCCGTCTTGTTAGTCTTTGGTCTAGGTACTGTTTTGATCGCCGACGAATGGACTCACAATCGACAAATATCCACCACGTAAAAAATGTCACCTTACCCAAACTCAACTCTCGTCCACTCGCTAACGGCTTCCTTTGTGGAGCTCTGTTGTTTTTTTCCAAACGTTGGTGGCGAGGCGATGACCCGCGACGGCTTCGCGCCTTGACGATCGGCTTTGTTATGGGACCGGAAGAGAATGACCAGGGCCAGAGTTATGGGGCCGAGCTGCAGAAAGGAATAGCGAAAAAGTAAGTAAGCGAAAATGGTGAGAGCATCAACACTTGGACTTGGACTTGAGGGTAAATGCTTTAATATGGTATCAGAGCTGAGAGCGTGTGGTAGGGAATCAGATGACGTGCGCAACGTGTGTCTTTGGTGGTACAGCTCCAAAGACGTCCTGTCTTCACATGTTCACTTGTTCAGAGGAGAGACAGGGAGGGCATGTATCACGGCGATACAGACGGGAGGCAGGATCCCTTGTCGGCATCAAGAGTCTGTGTGCCTGGGGGTGGCCCGGGTGTGTGGGGTCATGATGTCCTTTCTCGTCTCTATCATCTGAACTAAAGACACAGAGACAGAGACATTCCGAGTGCCAGTCCGTGACCGATGGGCGGTGGAAGCTCTCAGCTCAGGCACACAGAAGACAACAAGAATCGGCGGGTTACGGAACGCACGTACCGGTGCATGTCTAGACACAAGGAATAAGCAGTCTATCGATCTGCTCTGCAGGGACTCTCGACACCATCACCACCACCATTCAGCTAGACAGAGGAGGGGACAGGGGTGTCCCACGTCACGCAGACTGATTCCAGGGCCTGGTTGGTTTCTTGGCTTGACTTGGCTTTTGACACGGCCCGCACATCGCTGCTGCGCCTTTTTTCACTTTTTAGTTTTACCTTACTTTTACCTTTCGTCGGCCCGCCCGTGTGAGGGAGTTCTAGATTGGAGGATCAGCAACGGCCATGGCGATGCATTTTCGAGGTTTTCAGATGATCGAGGGCAAAACACTCGGTCTTGTTAGCTTGTGTCGAAAAAGATCCCAAAACATCTGCCTCTTTCATGATCAAGGTCTCAAAGTCTTGAATTGCCGGTCCCCACGTGTCGAGCATCAAGTGGGACAAAAGAAAGACCAGACGCACAATCCATAATCCATGCTGCATACATCCTATCCATTAGTTAGGCATAATATGCAAATCATCTCGGGTCTAATTATGAGCTGGGTCACTTTAACAACTCATACATAGCTGACTTGTTCCCACTCGCGACATTGATCATCTTCATCCTCTGTCTGCGTGCAGTAAAATACCTCGGCTGTCCTCCCGTGACAAAGCGTTTCAGACGGCGTCATTCTCGTGACTTAAGCGCCTGGATAGGTTGATTCTCATCGTGGGGTTTAAACCATGATCCCAGTGTCTGAAACATGGCTCCGAATCCATAGCGTAACAAGGCGCTTCTTTTTAATCCTCTGGAATGACGCCGGGTCTTCCCGCCGGACCGAGGCAGGCCGACGCTATTCAGAGACGGCGCTGGTGTGTTTGTGAATTGTGAAGGGGCAGTTGAGGTGAGGGGAAGTATCATGATCAGGGAAGTGAATCTGCACGGATCGTAGATGTTGTAAAGGACTGGTCACTTCTTGGAATGTCTTGGCGAGCGCTTGGACAACTCCTCCATTGATCGTGATAGGAACCCCGGATTCAAGACGATGGGGGTTGAATTGACGGTGCCTGAAACGATGCAACAACACGACATGGTCAACTCAAGTTGTTAACATGTGAAGCCTAATATTAGCAATACCGAGGATCTCATTAATGATCATCTACCGTTAAATGAGATGGCTGTCCATCTGATGAATATAGGAACAACACCCTCCTGCATGACTCCCAGTGGCTGAGGTCTCGTGCACCTGATAACATTGGGGGCTTTGGGGTGCCACGTCCAGGCACAAAAAAGAAAAACTACTGCGAGGTTATCTTTATACCGACCAGCGAGACATTACACGTTCGAGCCCTGACGTTTCTTTTTCCAAACGCCAGCAAAAGCCATTGACGACTTGTTCTTCAAGACAGCGATCGCGATTTACAGGTTAGACCCGACATCGGAAGACGTACGGCCAATAGAGTTGTATTAATTGCGAAAATCGACATTCACATGTTTTTGGATGCGACGCTGTTTATGCAAAGCGACGATCAGTGGCTTGGTCAGGCGCGTTACGTGAGGCCTGCTATAATCGGGCATCGACACCTGGAGGATTAGATCTGAGGATGTGATTGATGGGTTTGATGATGTTTGGAGGAATGTTGGAGGCTATATTGGTGTTTTGGTGCGGGAGAGTGAGTTAATGTGAGACATAGCCGACTCGTAATTGAAGTGTTTAACTCTTTCGGCGCGGTCAAGATGCATCCTTTAGGATGGGTAAGCGCCCTGTTGACGTCGCTCGTTGCTATACTCGACATCCCGCGGCATGATATTGGTGGTTGGGCACAGGAGCCATAATCCGGCATTGAGAACTAATTCTATCAGTTGAAGCTACGGGTGTAGAGGTCATGCTCAATTGATATACACTCAGTCAATCACGAACTTAGAAGTTATATCTACCATAGCGTTACCCTTGGGATCTTCTACAGGAATTGGCATGGTGAAGTGTGTAGCGGCTCTTCGCACCTAACGTAGGGGCACGGGATATACTCCATAGTATGTATACGCAGGATACTTTCCGGTTTAATAATATCACTAGTCTAATAGGCCAATATACTGTTGGAAATTTTGTTAAGGTTTCCGAGTAAATGATCGTGTTGGTTGCAATCCTCGTGGTAGTTTGGTATGATCGTTAGTGAAATCGTGCTTAAAGTCACATCTAGCATGGAAGATTCAAAACAGCATTTGGTCGACAAACGCACATACACCGAGGATGTGGACTACCACTCATCAAGTTACACAACCTGTACTACCAAACTACCTAGAGAATTATGAACAAACGAAACTTGCGCAATTTGTATCCTGTTCTTTCGTGGCCCTCTTCGGCTTTTCGTCAATGTCCAGAGTCTAGGGTAGCCAGATCTTGCTCATGATCAAAGTCAATCTTGACTTTACGTTAGTAACTCTGGTAAAGTGCGATCCGCCAATCAAGCGAATCAAAGATAATCAGTCGCCGTCTCATTAATTAATTACAATGATTGACCCAGTCGCGGCCAAATCTGTAGACGTGGAAGATTACGATTCTGGTGGCTGAGTTGATTTGAGCAAGATTTCCTCGTTTATCTCCCTTAACCTTAGCCAATTGAGTTCGGGAGCACCGGAGATCTTCATCACGTAATCACAACTTGGACCTTGTTGGTTAGTCTTCATTCCAGAGCGAGGCTTCGTTGTAGAATCTCACCTCATTTAATCCTCCATTATCCCCTCTTTTTGCTACTTGTACGGTCTGACAGAGCGACGTGGTGGTGCTCGACATCTTTGTCGTGTTACGCAGCTTGTCATGGACCTCCTCAAGAGACACGGCGACCACGGGCATGGGCATGAGGAAGAAGAACATGGTCATGGCCATGGTCATCAGAGTGAGGATTCAGTGAGACAACACTTTCTTGCATGCCTTTACTGGTATGTCTTAGCGACAGTGTTGGTAGTGGGCTCTGTCTCACGACTGGGTTCGGTTTTTATCGCCAAACAAAGGTGGGTTTTGCAATGAAACAAAACATGCTAAAGCATATGCTGAAACAATGACAGGATAAAGAGAAGAGATCTGGGAGCGAGTTCAGATACGTCAACCTCTACGATAGAAAGATGGATCGATGCACCAAAGTCTCTCGTTTTGAGACTGTTTCGACCTCCGGTTCGGCTGGCCACTTTACCAGTACGCAAGACAATTGCCGTTGTCGCTTACACTGCTTTCGTGTCATTTCTGGTAACTTACAAGTCCATTAAACACGATGACACCTTTGAAGAGCGAATCGCTTTCCGTGCAGCATGGATCACGGCAACACAGACTTCATTACCTTTCCTACTCGCGGTCCGCGTCAACCCAATCGGGTTGTTACTAGGAACTTCATACGAGAGAATCAATTGGTTCCATCGATGGGCATCACGGGTCTTCTTTGCCAGCGCAACCATACACGGCGGCTTCTTTACGTATGAGTGGCTCGCAGCTAATTTCTTCTGGACTGAGCTCAAGACGGTCAAGATGGTCCTACCAGGTATAGGAGCCTGGTTCATTCTAGCTTGGACTGTTATATCGACGATATCTTTCTTCCGACGCATCAAGTACGAGGTGTTTGTCGTACAACACATAATCTCAGTCGTACTGCTTCTGGTATTCCTGGTCCTTCACGTTCCAGACCATCATCTTTTCAGCATCTGGTGCGCCGTTGGCGTCTTTGCATATGATGTCGTGACACGCTCGGCAAATCCGATCTGGCGGAACCTTAAGCTACGGGTTTCGGCGAACCCTTCTGTGCGGTATGCGCACGACGCTAGCGTTGAGGCTGTTGATGATGAGTTGACGATAATGACGATTCGTAATGTTGGGTTTGGTTGGGTTCCGGGTCAACATGTGCTCATTTGGTCGCCGACATTTCGCTGGGAGACACCGCATCCGTTTACGATCACGAATATTCCGAGTACCGATTCGAAGACACAGGATGTGCAGCTTACGATTAAGACGAAAACTGGGTTGACGAGGGATTTGAACGATTGGGCGCGGAGGTCTGGCTTTAGAGGAGGGGATGGTAGCATGCGTGTGCTTCTCACAGGACCCTTTGGATCAGTGCCAAACTGGAAGCAGTACGAGAATGTTGTACTCATCGCAGCGTCGACCGGAGGATCTTTCATCACACCTATTCTTGAAGACTTGCTCACGTCTCAGTCGCCCGGTTGCGTTCGCAAGATCAGCGCTCTCTTCATCGTCCGGCGCAAAGCCCACGCCGAACCATACCTTCAGCGAATAGCCCGCGTACTTTCAAGAGCCAAGGAGATGGGTATCTCTGCTAAGATTGAAATCGCTGTTACGAAGGGCTCAAAGACCGTTGCGGAGGCAGTTCTTGATGACGAAGCCAACGAGAGCCGTGAAAGACTGATCGAGCCAGAGAGCGGTAGGGGGCCGAGCATGGAATTAGAGCGCTTCTCGTTGGAATCTACGAGATCCTCGGAGAGTGAAAGAGAAGAGCAGTTGTTGAAGGAGGAGGTAGACCTTGGCTTTGACGGAGAATATGCTTACGATGCATCGTCTGTTGAACATACTGAGGGTCGGCCTGAGATTGCGACCTTTATGAGGACTGCTGTTGGAAGTATCCCCGGTAATGTCGCTGTGGCGGTCTGTGGAGGTGATGCTATTGAGAAGGTGGTTAAGACGAGTGTTGCTTCGATTCGAGCAGAGCGCAGGTCGGATGGACTGGGTGTTCATGATATATACTTGCACGTTGAGCGGTCGGATATATAGAAGTCTCTATAATGTTAATATTGTAAATTGAGTTGATGATATGACACGATGTCTCTTGTGTATAAATGGTGCTTATGGCATGGTCGAATAAATGGTGATATGGCTAACAGGTACGTCCTTCAACGCACAGGCGTATACATTATGCAGGTATGAGTATGAAGCATAGTAAGCATGATTCAAGTACTGTAGTTGAATAAAGGGTTAACCAGTCCGTATGAACGTTAATAAAACATCGGATGACGATGGTTACTGTTGGTGCATCACGATTGGAACATCGGCACAGGGCTTCCATGTTCTAGAGAAGTGCTAATACTCTTGTTCTCTCGCGGACTAGTGAGTCTGAGAGACCCCGTGAACGAGATATCGATACTTTTGGGGAAGACTCAGTTGACGCGCAGGAGCCCAGTCTCTCTTTGAACGTTGGTGTATAGGTCTTAAGCCAGTTCACTTTCTCACTAACGGCTGGGACGAGGGTTTTGGTGAATACGATAGAGTATTGCACCATCGAGGACCAAAGGCAGACCGAACTGTAGCATAATCACTTGCAATTTGCTGTTATTATGACCGATTGTTGAACTCTGATGGAGTTTGGAGTCATCCACCCTGTTCTCCTAAACAAACCTTGACTATGTGATGTATTCGTTATCTTTACCTTCGTTCTCAGGTCATTCATTCGCCCAGCATTCCAATTTTCGAGTATAAATACTGCGTTTGAGTTCTGCAGGAAGACTCAAACTCATCAACCAAAGTCACCATCCGAGACTAAGAACGCAATCGCCACTACGAACATCTTCTCTTTCCATCCGACTAAAGATGGCCTCTCCCAACGACAGGCAGCCTTCTGCCCTTGTGAACAGGCAGGGAGAATCCAGCATGCCTCCACCACCACCTCCGGCAGCATCAAGTATGCCACCTCCTGCTCCTCCGGCGACATCTAACATGTCTCCTCAGCCAACGACATTCAGCATGCTCCCTCCACCAGCGACAATCATGCACCCCCCTTGGTGCCCACGAGCACACCCAGCCGGAATTGTCCAAACATCCTTCAACCCACAGCACCCGATCAGACAAGACTATCCTCCACTGGACCTGCGCGCCAACGCTTTTTGGCAGCAGAACGTGGAGCGCGTTCTCGGACCTCGGTACGTAGGAGTATGGCCCGATTTAGAGTCGATGATGAACGAATTCGAAACCATCTTTCGCCAGCAACAAGGTAGAGTTGCCATATTGGGTAGACAGTGGGATCTGAGAGAGCTCGAGACGTGCGCGAGACTGAGGGCTTGGAGGCTGCCTGATTGGGCTCTTGTGTTTTGGCTTGGTTCCCCGTCGACGGTTCCTGGTCCTTACCTTCTCAATCAGTTTTCAGCGTGGGCTCATGATGAGATGTGGCGGATGGAACAAGTGAATGGGATCATGTAGCTATCGGCTATGAAGAAGCTTGGTGTTGGCCAAGGCCTTGCAGTGCACGGAGGATCTCAAGGCAAGAACTAGGAACCCTGAGGATGTCATAATACCACATCCTTTATAGCTAGCATGGCCTAGTAAATTTTAGTAAATGCCTGTTGGATCTCCTTGCTGAAGACCTAGTGGGTGAAAGAAGGCTGTCATTATTCTGGATAGTTGTGGTTGTCCCTGGGGTTACTTAACTTGCCAGACTTGCTGTGTTCCGCTCAGAGATCTTTGCCTCTGACATTGATGCACAGTAACGTGCGATTTATGTTCATATACACAGCCATAGCTGCCATGTTCACGGTCGAGCATCGACCTGTGATCCAGTATTACAAAACTCATTCTGTTGTTTTAAAGGGGCATGAATGAGTGACGGTATCCATTACATTTGCATTGTTTCGTGCCGTAGTTACTCGCTCTCACAGCTCTCGAGTATATAGTGTTTCCGAGCCTCGCAAGAAGACTCAAACTCATCAACCCAAGTCGTCAACTCGGAGTAGAAACGAAATATCACTACAACTAATACTTCCTTCTGACGTTCGACTCAAGATGTCTTCCTCCAGCAGCAACAGGCGCCGTAGCACCACCAGAAGAGCCAGAAGCAGTAGTCGCCGCGGCACCAGCGGTGGCCGTGGAAACACTGGCAACACTGGGCAAGCTTCTACTTCTTTGTCGTCCAGTAGCCAGAACACACCTAGTACATCCTCGTTGATCGTCATGGGACCTCCCCCACACCCTGGAGGACGTCCCTCAACCGTACACGTATCCACGGTTCGCGGCAATGTGGGCAACAACGGTTCCACGCCGGACTGGCGCGCCAATGCCTTCTTTCAACAGAATGTGGAGCGCGTGCTCGGTGCTGAGCATGTAGGTAGGTGGCCCGACATGATAACCATGATGAACATGACCCGAGTGCACGTCGGCGAGAATGGGGTCAACAACTTAGGTAGAGCGTGGAATGAAAGAGAGCGTGAGGGAGCTGCGCGGTTGAGGGTTTGGGGGGTATCTGATGTGGTCATTGCAGGTCTGCTCGGCAACCCATCGGAACGGATTGGCGATGAGCATCTAGCTCAATATGGAGAATGGGCGTTGGATGAGCGGCGGATACTAGAAGAAGTGCATGGGCTTGGAGGGTTTGGCGAGTCTTGTTGACCATATAGTCTACTATATGGGACTGGAGGGAGGGACAAGATCTTGACGATCTATATTTGATAGCACCAACATAGAAGTCGGTAACAAAAGAGGCAACTTACCTTGCTTGGTGATTACTTTCTTATTGTTGTGATTCGATATACATAACAAATTGCTTGTATCTGTCCATGAGTGCTCCAGGTTTACCCCAGATCTAGTAACCCTTGTCCCGAGAAACCTTGACTGAGTCCGGATGTTCTCAGGAACATGATTCGCAAACCATTGCCGGCTAGCACGCCGTAATTCTGGGGTAAATAAAAAAGGGCACCAATTGGACGCACCCCGGATCATAAAATACAGCCGGACAATCAGGACCAGTTCTGGAATTCCATGGCGTTGGTGATGGCTTTGAAACATGCGTCTCTGCTTGGTTGTTTAATAACCGAGTGATGCCGATATGGGTCTGTGCTTTTCTCGGCCGGGCGGAAAGATGGGAGGGGCGTTTTGGAGAAGGAGGCGGGGTCCACTTTGCGGGCACGGAGGTGGTCTACGGAGCGGAAGAGCCGGGGGAGGTTCATGATGAAGGAGAAGGACAGTGAAGAAAATTACCGGAGAAGCTTCATACACAATGGAGTTTTCTGGCGTGAATGACCATGATTTCTATGGGGACGAGTTTATAATTATGAGCAGTTTCGATACGGCCACGAGACTGGTCCGGATCAAGGATGTGTATGAGAATCAGGCCATCATGGTTGGCACCCTTTCTCCGGATTCTTTACCTAATAATGTTCATGACCGATGCAGTCTTTTCTCGGTAAAGTCAGTAGATCTTTGGTGCGGGTGGTATAACTACTGTATTACTGTGTGTGCAACATAATCCTCACCCTAAGATTGGCTATTGTTCATGTACTGCACTCCGTATGATGGACGGACTTGTAAACCCGGGGCTGTCATTGAACTGATGCGGGGACTTGGCAAAGCAACTTCCCTTACCCCCGCCGTCAAGGTACCTGTTGGCTGAGGTGAGAGGCGGAAGGGTACCTGAATCGACCCATTGTTTAAATTTGGAGAAGAGAAACAGAAGAGTGAGGATAAAGACTGGGGGTGCCACCACGCTGTAAACCGTCCACTATAACCGACCCAACAACCACTGAAATCGATGCATCCCCGCCTCGTCTTTGGGTGGGTTCGGTGAATCCACACCCTTCGTCACCGAACTTGAACTAGCCCGGGTCTTTTGGAGCTCTTCTTCTTCTCTTCTTCCACTTCTCACACACTTTAACCTCTATTTATCTCTTCCTCCCCCTTCCTTCTCTCTTTGTGTGTGTTTTTGGACAATCTCCCCTCTTCTTCTTTTTGCTCATACTCTCTCATCATGGCTTCTCCCGTCGCTTCTGCCGCCCTCAAGGCGCGCGTGAAGAATCCCGCTTTGCTCAAGAAGCTTGCGCGACCTGAGGACCTGATGCACCACTTTCCCAATGGTTCTTATATCGGATGGTCTGGCTTTACTGCCGTTGGATACCCCAAGTAAGTGCTTTTTTCACGGCGTGAATTGAATTGAAAAGGATTGCGAGAGTTTTGGAAGCTGTGTCCTCTGCGGCCCCCCCACCGGCTATTATGGACTGCTTCCCATTACCCGCCCAAGCTTGGCGCAAAACAAACCGTGAAATGAGATGAAATCATGCGCTGACCAGGTTGTTTCACCATGATAGGAAGGTTCCTAGTGCCATGGCCGACTATGTCGAGCAGAACAACCTCCAGAGCAAGCTCAAGTACTCGCTCTTTGTCGGTGCCTCAGCCGGTTCCGAGACAGAGAACCGATGGGCCGCTCTCGATATGATCAACAGGCGAAGCCCTCACCAGGTCGGCAAGGATATTGCCAAGGGAATCAACTCTGGCCGCATCAACTTCTTCGACAAGCATTTGTCCATGTTCCCTTCTGATCTTGTCTACGTATGATCCCACCCCAACCCTTTTGCGGCCCCACCGGCCAAAGCTTCGGCCTCGCTTTAATCTCCCACCGAGGTTTTGCGGCTCCGATCGAGGAGCGATTGCGGCTAACTTTTTACAACAGGGCTTCTACACCAAGGACCGTTCCAACAGCAACCTCGATGTCACTGTCGTTGAGGCTACCGACATTCTTGAGGATGGCAGCTTTGTTCCTGGTGCCTCCGTTGGTGCTACTCCCGAGCTGATCCAGATGGCCGACAAGGTACGTCAGCACCAAATTCCCCCCAAAATGTACACAAACTGACAATTGCGCTTTAACAGGTCATCATTGAGGTCAACACCGCTATTCCCTCCTTCAAGGGTCTCCACGACATTACCTTCACCGACCTGCCTCCCCACCGCAAGCCTTACAACATCACCGCTGTCGAGGACCGCGTTGGTTCGCCTTCGGTCAAGGTCGACCCCTCCAAGGTTGTCGCCATTGTCGAGTCCGACTACTGGGATGCCACCGGCCCCAACGCCGAGGCCGACGAGACCTCTCGCCAGATTGCCGGCCACCTGATTGAGTTCTTTGAGCACGAGGTTGCCCAGGGCCGCATGCCCGCCAACCTTCTGCCTCTGCAGTCCGGTATCGGCAACGTCGCCAACGCCATTGTTGGTGGCCTCAACGACTCCAAGTTCAAGAACCTCAAGGTCTGGACCGAGGTTATCCAGGACACTTTCCTCGACCTCTTCGACTCTGGCAAGCTCGACTACGCTACCGCTACCTCCATCCGCTTCTCCCCCGATGGCTTCAAGCGCTTCTACGACAACTGGGACGCCTACGCCGACAAGGTCCTCCTCCGAAGCCAGGCCGTTTCCAACGCCCCCGAGATCATCAAGCGTCTCGGTGTCATTGGCATGAACACCCCCGTCGAGGTTGACATCTACGCTCACGCCAACTCTACCTGCGTCAGCGGAACCCGCATGCTCAACGGTCTCGGTGGATCTGCTGATTTCCTCCGTAACTCCAAGTACTCCATCATGCACACTCCCTCCAGCCGACCTTCCAAGACCGACCCTCACGGTGTTTCTTGCATCGTCCCCATGTGCACTCACATCGACCAGACCGAGCACGACCTCGATGTCATTGTCACCGAGCAGGGTCTCGCCGACGTCCGCGGTCTGTCACCCCGCGAGCGCGCCCGCGTCATCATCAACAAGTGCGCCCACCCCAAGTACCAGCCCATCCTCACCCACTACTACGAGAAGGCCGAGTACGAGGGTCTCAAGAAGGGCATGGGCCACGAGCCTCACCTGCTCTTCAACGCCTTCGACCTGCACAAGGCTCTGGCCGAGGAGGGCAGCATGCTCAAGGTCAAGCCCTGGTAAACGAAATGAAGTCTCTTTGTATATAATGAATACCTGGGAAAAGATGAAGAGCGGTTGTACTAGAAATGATTTTGCGCAGAACCTTTTTGGGAACATATGTTTTTTGGCCACATAGATGTTTTTGGATGATATTCCCGGCAATTGAGCATTGAGATCTTGACCATTTTTTGAGGCTCCTGTGTTGTGACGTGATGCATGACGGTAGTAATTGATCATGCGACGGAGTGTTTCCGCTAATGGTCTCAAACTAGTGATTCAATTCTTCGGATTCAATTTTGGATCCGATAAATTGATGGGTGAATTGAGTTCGAGATGGCTGATGATGGGCGCTATTCGGAGATTCGGCGTGACTAAGCCGGCTCTTAACACCGCATTGCCGCTCACCTGATGGAGGAATTTTGTAAGACATTTGTTTAAATATTATGAAATGGCATTGAATGTGGTTAATCTCTGATAAATAACTAGCCTGATAGAGAAAATTTGTACACTTAGTGAGTTCCCGAAGCTGGGAAGCATAACATGGGGAGATATTCCACCATGGAGCGACAGGTCGAGCAAGCATCGTGGAATAAATATTTGTAGTATAGAAACTGATGAATAGTTGAGATCAATCATTCATAACTTCGCAAGCAGGTGGTTCTTGACCACGTTTACTGGCTGGATATCATTCGACGCTTTACTAACAAATCCTTAATATCCATACAAGCTACAGCACAATACCCGAATTCTTTGTTTTGTAGAGGTTAACCATTGCTTAATCAGACATTCCGGAGCGGATAATATAATGATGGAAGTTGCCGAACAGAACAAAAAACACTTCGTGCTGACAGATCGACGCCCAAGAATACAGGCTTGCTTATGGCAGAATTGGGGGCAAAACTCTAGTGCGCTTCATGATATATAAAACGTCACGGCTGACGGAACTAAGAGTCGTTCATTTTAATCCTCTCAACTATTCAACACTTCCAACTAGAAATATAATCGTGTGAATTTGAAACCAAAGAAACATGAAGCTTTACGACGCCGCAGCATCTAACCCCATGGTCGTACGCCTCTTTGTTCTTGAGAGAGGTGGCATCAAGCTCGACGTCGAAACCATTGACGTAATGACTCTTGAGAATCGAGGCCCCAAGTACCGCGAAGTCAATCCTCGTGGAGAACTGCCAGCTCTGGTTCTTGAAGATGGTTTCGTCCTAACCGAAGTCACTGCTATCTGCGAGTATCTCGACGAAATCGCCCAAGGAGGCAAATCACTCTTTGGCGAAACACCCCTCGAACGCGCAGAGACACGCATGTGGCTCAGAAGAATGGATCTCGAGATCGCACAGCCTGTGATCTCATGGGTTCGCAACGATCCTGGTACAGCGGACTTTTACAGAGGGAATAGGATTCCGATTCCCGAGGCGAGGTTGTTGCAGAAGGTTACTATTCAGCAGTTTTTGAATCTGCTTGATGAGCAGCTTGAGGGGAAGAAGTGGCTTTGTGGAGAGAGGTTTTCGGCGGCTGATGTGCACTTTTATGCGCTTATGAAGGGGAAGACTACCGGGATGGCGCCGTGGATACTTAATCCGGGGAGAAAGAATGTTGTCAAGTATTTTGAGAGGATGGATGGGAGGGAAGCTAGTAAGAAGGCGATGGAGGTCTTTGGTTCGAGGGTTGAGGTTTGATTATTGTTTAGGAGATAGAGCCAGAGACTCACTATCCGGCGTCACTCTTTCGTCCTTTTAGAATGCCATATCCTTTCCATCTCAGATGCTTCTCTACCCACCTTACTCTGAGTGGCTTCCGCCGAGACGCCCTCACAGCATCGCCATATCGAAATGACAATAGAAGTGGGGTAACTTGCACTTTCATGCAGTGTTACAGCTTCCACCAAGGCAGTGTTGAGGCACAAGCATGTTAATTATTCTGATTTGTCCATTAGCAACTTACTCAGCGAACGCCACCAACATGAAAAAGCATTGAAAGCTATGCTGATGCCCAACTCAAGCCTGATTCTTCTAAGATTTTCCCTGTAGAGGAGATCATGCCAGAAGAAGACCGACCTGCAAAACAGTCTTGGGACTGCTTCGGTGGACTTTGTCCACCATTTGGCCCCAAACCTGCCACCACCAATGCGACACCCCCAATTGAACTCACTACTGTGAACAATGGTAAGGAAAGAGCTCTAAGATCGTGCGACGTACTGCTAAGAACGAAAAAGCAGGAGTGACGTCTCCTCGCCCTACTCACCATCCGGCGAACCCTGCCCTGCAACTTGGAGAATCTTCAAGTGCTCGGAGCTCCAGGCTTGTCATCCCAACTCCAAAAAACCGCCCTACTTCGCCTCTCCCCGCCTCTGTCGTGTCCCGAACCGACTCGAGGAGCCTTTCAAGAAGCAACACTCAACCTGATAGTAGCCCCACCGTCTTTCAGGAGCTTTGGGAGGCTGCTCTCACAAAGTTGAGGGCAGGAGAGGATGGAAAAGAAACGATCGACATGGTTGATACTTTCATCAACAAAGTATCTGGTAAGATTGAACCACCAAGCAATGAGCCTACAGAAACGAAAGATCTAGCAGTTCTCGTTAAAGATGAAATGGAGGATGAGATAAAAGGAAGGCGACACGATGGTCGGGCAACTCGATTCCTCCAAACTGTTGTCTCATCATTGAACAAGTTTGTATCTGTTGGTGATGTCGCCGTCAGCTTTGATCCGGTACACGCTGCTCTTCCATGGGCTGGAGTCCGGTTTGTTCTTGTGGTAAGTAAGCCTCCAACCTGAAACCTTACGTCTGTCTAAATAACAGTGATAGATGATCACTGCAGGAAGCGATCTTAGGAACCAGTTGATGGAGGGGATTGCTAAAGTCTCCTCTTTGTTCCTTGCTTGCGATACGTATGTGCGACTGTACCTGAACGCAGAGGTGAATGTCAAGTCTCTACCTCCAGATATTCTCGGAAACCTCAAGACAGCCATCGTTGAATCTTACGCCTACTCGATGAAATTTCTTTGCTACGCAGTACGACAGCGACAGCAGCAGCAGATAAACAAGATCATCAAAGCGCCTCTCCAGTTAGATGATGTCAAAGACTACTTTTCGAGCTTGGGGAAACTTGGTCAAGGGCTCGCCCATGCTGGAGACGTATGCGAAAAGTTCTGCAGCTCTTACAATCGCTCGGCAGCCCATGACCTTTTGGAGATCGTTAAGGACTTGCAACGGTCACTTCAAGATTCTACGTACGTCCACAACAACTTTGCGAAGATTGACAGAACGCTTATCAGTATTGCAGAGGAATGGCTTTGACTAAGTACCAGGAAGATTTGCTCGCGAAGCTTCCGACAGCAGGTGCTGCATTTGACCATATAGATAGCCAAGGTGAAATTGAGTGTCACCCCGAAACGCGAGTCGAACTTTTGAAACAGATCCACGACTGGATCAGAGAGCCTCATGGCCGTCGGACATTCTGGCTACAAGGACTTGCTGGTACCGGAAAGTCTACCATATCAAGGACGATAGCCCGCAACCTGGATGGTAATATGCTTGGCGCGAGCTTCTTTTTCAAGAGAGGCAATAGTGGTCGAGATGATGGTAGATGTTTCTTTACCACCATCGCCTATCAATTGGCTTGTCGTCTGCCATCGCTTCGAGAGCATATCTGTGCTGCGATCAAGCATGAACCCAAAATTGTCAATTCGCTGCTGGAAGTTCAGTTTCAAAAATTCATTAGTGGTCCTCTGCGGAATCTCGAAGAGGAAGGGTTTTCGGATGCTCTGATCATAGTTGTTGACGCGCTAGATGAGTGCGAGAATCAGAGCCATACGAAGGCGATCATCAACCTCCTGACCAAGAATAACCTGAAGTGTTTCAAGGTGTTCTTGACTAGCAGGCCAGAATATGACATTCGAAGGTTATTTAGCTACGCGGAAGGGCGACACGAAGATTTGGTTCTTCATCGCATCGACAAAGATGTTATTGAACATGACATACGCGTGGTCCTGATATCCAGGATCTGCGACTTCAGACGGGACTACAACCTACTACATGCCGATGAGGACTGCGAATTGTCTGACGACTGGCCCGGAGAACAGAAACTGTCGCTTCTTGTTAAGATGTGCACCCCATTGTTCATCTCTGTTGCTACCTTCTTTCGGCTGCTTCAGCTTCATAACTGGCCCGAAACACCAGATGGCAAGGTCGACTTTATTCTTCAAAACTCTGCTACTTCTGAGTATGGAAGCCTTTATTACCCAGTCCTCTGTCGAATGATGATGGGTCTCCCTCGCGCGGCTGAGGAAACCGCCAAGGACGGGTTTAAAAATATCGTAGGATCCATTATCCTCCTAGCAAACCCTCTGTCTGCAAAATCACTGTCCCGTCTACTTTCTGTCAACAGGCTGGTTGTTGATAGTCGACTCGAGTCCCTTCACTCGGTTCTTGATATGCCCAAAGGCAATGCTCCCATCAGGCTATTCCATTTATCATTTCGAGACTTTTTGACTCACGAAGACGCTCAAGACTTCCGAATCAGCGAACCGCATACCCATAATGAACTGGGTACGCGATGTCTAGAGCTTCTGTCAAACTATTTGAAGAAAGACATTTGTGGCGTTAAATCACCGGGGAAGCCACGCGATGAGTTCTCCCAGGATTTGATCACCAAGTATCTGCCCGATGAGATAAAGTACGCGTCTCTTCACTGGGTGCACCATATCAAAGCTAGCCAGTGCAAAATCAAAGATGGCGGTATGGTACACCGCTTCCTCCTGAAGTGTTTCCTTAACTGGCTCGAAGCATTGAGCTTACTGGGCAGTATCCATTCGGCGACTAGCCTTTTGAAAGATTTAGAAGCCTTAACAGATGTAAGTCGAGTCGTCCGTGCGGTTATCAGTTCACTCTGCTTATTCTTCCTACTCCAGACAAGTACTGGTGTCGAGGTTTCTGAGTTCCTTTACGATGCGAAACGTTTTACCATGTCATTTGGGACAATAACAAATGAAGTGCCATTACAAGTCTACAACTCAGCTCTTGTATTTGCTCCCATGAGGAGCCTTGTTCGCCGGACCTTCCAGTCTGACTTTCCCGACTGGCTGGATAAGACTCATCCGCCGGTAGTAGAGTCAGATTGGTCACCGCTCCTTCTCACCCTGGAAGGCCACTGGTATGAAATTAATTGCACTGCGTTCTCATCTCGTGGTTGGCTCGCATCTTCGGACAACAAAACGATTAAGATCTGGGATGTTTCTTCGGGCGCCTGTATTCACACTTTGGATGCTGGTGGTACAAAATATGGTGTAGAACGCCTTGTTTTCTCAAGATGCGGGAACCTACTTGCTTGGGCTTCTCGGTATAGGGTCAACATATGGGATACAGAGAATGCAATGTTTCTGAAACCTGCCTCTATCCATGACGACAGACATATCACCTCGATGACTTTCGCAGACGATCTCAGCCAGTTATTCTTGGTAGATAACAGGTGTTCGGTATGGTTTTGCGAAATCCAGACGGGCAAAATCTCGCGAACCTTTACAGAATTCTGGCACCACGGCAACAAGACCTTCGCTGCTATCTCTGAAAGTGGCAAATGGTTCGCAGGTGGCAGTGGCAACAATAACATTATCAACCTTACTTCTTTAGCCATGGACTCAGACGCAGTATCGTTGCAACTTGTGAGCCCCAGAAAGAAAACCATTATCAAAGAAGTGGCCTTTTCTTCGAGTGCAGAGTTTCTGATTTCATTGCCACGACAATCTGTCGGCGAAACCTGTGATATTGAGGTGTGGGACACAGCGTCAGGGGAATTTCAGTATACACTCGAAGGTCCTGGAGAATTGGAAATCGATGCGGACTTCCAGTTTCACAAAGACCAAATAGCGCTGAAGGTAGATGGATGGAGTGGGTTTATTTTGGACCTTGAAAGGCGAGTCATATTGCGTCAGATGAATTTGTTCTACCGATCTGCGATTGATGTGTTCGCTATCTCGAAAGATGGCACACTGCTGGCGCACTGCGTCCACACAAAAATTCAGATATGGGACATGAATTCAGTATTACGAGAGAAGGAACTCGTGGATCCCAGTCGAATTCGCAGTGTTGAATTTGCATCAGACTCCAGTCTGCTTGTATCTTCCAGACATGAGGAAGTTACAGTTTGGGATGTCTTCACCAACACCCCCAAGCAAACGATTCGATTTCCCATTTGCTTGGACCAGTACAAGAGAGCAGTCTCCCGCAAGGCACAAGCTCTTGCCATGGGCTTCGACGGGAAGGTGGAAATTTGGAATATTGACCTTGGACTTCGGATGCAAACACTAGCCGCGCGATACGATTTGATCTGGGCGCTTTCATTCTCAGATGATGGTAAACTTCTTGCGTGCGGCTCACAGGCTACACGGTCCGAATTGCCTGAAATATCAATGGCTGTTGAGATATGGGATACAGAAAAAGGGATCCATGTTGGCAGCCCATATGAGTACGATGAAACAATTTTCCACGTAGTCATGTCCCCTAATGGCAAACAAGTTGTCATCAGCAAGGAGACCAATACTTACCCCTTCCGTGAAATCTCTGATGTTATTACTGGAGTGGTATATGGGAAAGTCGATACACTCCAAGGACTCGCATTCACGCCTGATGGACGGAACATCATTGCGTTCGCAGCAGTCCCGCGGTTGAACTCTTATCTGTGGAATGCTGAGACAGGGGAATGTGTGCTCAAGTGGAATGGAAAGGTCAAGGTTGACAACCTTAGTATAGATTCGAAGCTGTTGAACTTGGTCCACGCTGTTAGTTCAGAACTCAATCTTCGAAGTCCATTTTTAGACTTTGAACGTGGGTACCATGAAAATGGTGTGGGATGGGTTGTGAAGGACGGCGAAGAGATTCTTTGGTTGCCTTATGGATACAGACCATTCGATGACTGTACAGCCAAGTCTGGAAACAACATAGCCATCGGTTCGAGAAATGGCCGAGTGATGATTTATCGATTTAAATAGACTCACCTTGTTGTCGTCAGCAATAGCATTTGGGCCAAGACGGAAATTTTAGTTCAGACTGATCTTAAATTAATACCACGAAAGAACGCGAAGACAGCGCATTTCAAGAACCTGTATGCTTTGTGGTGGTTAATATGTAACTACTAGTGTTAATTCATATCCCAGTCGAACTATATACTCGCACTCCTCTCGGCAGCTTCCTTCCTGTCATCGCCCCTAGGAATGATCTCCTCAATACCACGATCTTTACCTGCTTCGGGATCAAGTCCCCAGCTTACAACCTCAGGATACTTTCGTACATAGAACCACATTCCCATAATGGCAATAATACTTCCAACACTGAACGCAGCGGCTAATGGGAAACCAATCGGGTATCTGGGAGAGTCGCTGACGCGCCAGGCGCGCAGAGGAATCGAGGCGTGGCCGGCGTAGACGAGCGTGACAGCAATGGCGACCAGAATAGAACGGACCTCAGGTTCCTTGCGAAGGATCTCGGCGAGCCAGGCGATAAGAGCATAACCCCAAGCTGCCGTGGCAAAGGTGAGAAAGTAAAATGCCATGATGGTCTGCCAAGAGTCAGGCCATCCGGCTAGAACCGAGGTCGCGATGAGTTGGAGAGTGGCGGCGCCAACGCTGACTTGCCATCGCCATGCTTTCCAATCGCTGAGTGCGTTGAGACCGATATTGCAAACGATACTGATGGCGTATCCACCAAGGGGGATGAGGTTGACCGTGTATACAGAGTATCGGGGTGTTCCGTCTGCCTTCTCCAGGCCCTTGAGGAAGAGCAAGAAATACGAGTTGGCGCGCTGACTCCAAGCAAACTGAAGATAGGCTGCAAGGAAGAGATATGACAGCGGGCTCAAAACAAGTAGCTTCATCTTCTGAACTAGAGTCTTAAACGGAATAATCCTGGATGTCTTGACTCCGCTGTCGCTCATGCGGATGCGGGCAAGCTCTCTTTCAGCCTCAGTCAGGTAGAGGGCTCGAGTAATCGCCGGCGAGTCGGGAATGATAACGAGACCGACAAAACCCCAGAAAATCGTCATAGTACCGCTTACTATGAATAGCCATTGCCAACCGGCAAGGCCCGAGGCGCCGTTGAGGTTCTTGTACAGCGCGGCTTGGACAATGCCGAGAAACATGTTTCCAGCAACGCCACTGACGCCAAAGATAGCCAATCGCTTTCCGAGCTCCTCGGGACGATACCTAACGGCGAGTCAGTCTCACATTCTTGAATTCTGCATGCGGGCGTAGAGTCTTACCAGTTAAAAATCAGGTTTACGATACCAGGCCACGACGTAGATTCAAAAACACCAAGGAAGAAGCGTAGTGCAAAAATGGTCTTGGCATTGGGTGCCTTGTAAGTGAAGAGCGTGAATAGTCCCCAGACCATCTCGCAACATGGTAGGAACACAGATGGGCGGACGCGAGTTTGGATCAGCTGCGAGGGGACGATGAAGAGGGCGTATCCAATGGAGAAGTAAGTGGTGAATTCGACCAATTCGTTGCCGTAGAGTTCGAGGTCTTCTTTCATGCCTGAGACATATGCCGCTGTTGTAGCGGATTGATCCATGTCCTGGCGAAGTTAGTTTCCCTTTCGCATGTTCAAGACTCTCAGAAAATACCTTGAATAGACCCGCGATAAATGCCCAGACGAGCAATAAACAATCCAGCTTGAAGACCAACACATGTGAAGGATTCTTAAAGTAAGGATGCACCTTGGCCAGCCACGATGTCGACTCGACGAACGCGACAGCCGGACGCTCTTCAGAGGAAGAGTCGCCATTCAGACTCGCTGGCGGAGACATGATGCTCTATTGGCTACTGCTGCGAGACCGTTGAGAAAAAAGTGAGGAGTTGAAAATGATCGACATGCATGGAGCGGAGGTGAGAAGGCGAAATACTTATTTAAGATTTTCCCGCCACGTTTCTGGCTAGTACAGTACTGGTAGTCTGGTAGGCGTTCTAGAGCATCGAAACGTCCGAAGGGGGGACGGGAAGTTTCAGAGCTGACTCTTGCGACCGCGAGGCTGCCATGACGGAATTACTATCTAGAATTCCGCAACATACAAGATAGTGCCCATCATGAGCCCTGGAAGCTTAGATCCGTCATGATAAACTAACTACCGCGACTATCAAGGGTCCAATCTGCCATGAATCGACTCCACTGCCATCTCAGCCATGGAAATACGAGTGTCTTGATTGGTCAGTTCTCCAAATCGGATGCATGCTTCCGCTTGCGTCTTCAGCCCTGCAAATGATGATAGAGCTCCCCGACCAACTTTACCGAAAGAGGCTAAAACTGTCGGTAGCCCGCCGGTGCAGACGGGTTGCACTACCCGCAGGCGGAGATATCTAAGGTGATGATGAGTAGCTTGATTCAACAGCAACAGACACAGTCCAGCACATCATTCACTACAGAGAACAGTACAATTACGCAATCATCATGTCTTCTGAACCTTTGTATCCCGCGTATCTTCCCACCCGCTCGGATGGCTATATCGCGCCTATAGCTGTACCCTTGTTTGACGCCGACGAACCAGGTCTTCGCGCAGATCCCGCTAAGGCAGCTCTTCTCAAGGGCGCTGCTGTGTCGAATATTACCCCACGGATAGGTACGGAGATCCGGGGTGTGCAGATCAGTAGTTTGAGCAGTGAGGGTCTTGATGAGCTAGCTCTTCTGGCTGCCGAGCGGGGCGTTGTTGTGTTTGTGAGTCCACTTTGGGAGGCTCTGAGATTGTGCTAATTGGTTTCAGAGAGATCAAGACTTTGCGGATGTTGGATTTGATAGACAGCGGGAGATTGTGAAGCATTATGGGCCGCTTCATCAGCATCCTACTATGGGTTATCCCAAGGGCACTGGTCCCGAGTTTCACGTTGTCTACGCTGATGAGAAGTCGTGAGTCCTTCACTTATACACCCGTGTTAGTGATCTTTCCACTTACACGGCCTACAGCGGAAACCTAAGAAAGCTCCTTGGTCCTCGCACAACATACGACCTCTGGCACATTGACCAGACCTTCACTCCCAACGTCCCATCAACCACCTTCTTCTGGGTCCTCGAGATCCCCCAATCAGGCGGCGGCGACACTGCCTTTACTTCTCTCACTGCAGCCTACGAGGCGCTCTCACCCGCTTTCAGGGAGACTCTTGCTGGCCTCAAGCTTCACCACACATCTGCTTCCGAAGGTGAGGTGAGGCGAGTAGGCCAAGAGCGTGCCCTTGCGGAAGCCATCAATGCTACACACCCTCTCGTCATTAAGCATCCCGTCACTGGAAAGCCAGCGCTGTTTGTCAACCCAACTATCGCGCGCCAGGTAGAAGGATTTCTACCTGAGGAGTCAGACCACTTGCTGTCGTTTTTGAAGAATCACATCCGTAGTATGGACTTTAGCTGCAGAGTTAAGTGGGAAAAGGGAACAGTTGTTGTTTGGGATCAAAGATCATCAGCTCATTCGGCAGTGCCGGATTTTCAAGACAGTGAGAGAAGGCATATGGTTAGGATCATTCCATACGGATCGAAGCCTGAACCTGCTTTCAAGCAAGACTAATTAGATGTGGCATTAAATATTATCAAGATGAATAAAGTGATTAAGTGTCACAGGTGAAGATAATGGTTTGCGGCCCCAATCATTCAGGCACAAATACACATAGAAGACCGGTCATTTTTATAATCTCAAACTACTGTACAGTTTACTCGCTTGCCATCAAACAGTTATGATCATCATACAGGCACACATGTTTCTCTGCGCCTGGCCAACTAAATCTAACCCACTCGGTTGGCGGTTGTCCAGCGGTAGGCGGGGTCCACGAGGTAGTTCTCGACCTCGGTGACGGGCATACCGCCAAGTGTTGAGCTGCTAGCTGTGGTGTCGACGGATCGACGGGGGTCGTTTCGCTCACTCATGACCTTGTTGTATCTCCTCGAAGCGGGAGAGAGAGAGCTGAGAGAGAAGCGACGCTTGGAACTAATGGTTGTTAGTGATGTGAGGATAGTATGGGAAAAGGATTTGGTCGTACTTTGGTGCCATTTTGCACGTCTTCTTTAGAGTGAGCTGTTGAGCTCCAAAAGGTGAGTGTGTTTAAGTTGTGATTGTAAAAGCCTGGTTGTAATTGTTGTTTTGTTATGTCTGATAATCAAACCTGATTTCCGTGGGTCTCAAGACTCTTAAATAGAAAAACGCCAGGATGATCAATACCTCAAAAAGAATGATCCTCCTTCAACTTGATATCCCCAAAAAGAAATATTTGCCGTTGTATAATGTCATGATGCTCATCGTTGCCTCTTACGCCACTCGCAGCCTCATTTCATCACCAAGACTGACAGGGACATTCTTCGAGTGACATCAGCTCAGCCTCTTGTTTCCAAAAAGAGCGCACCATTCTCTCAACCGCGCCGCAAGGATGACGCTGCCGGTGTGACAGGTTACGAGAGGTGAGATTTACCCAGATATATAGCCGCCCAATAACACCATCGATTACCCCAGGTCTGACCAAGACCCCGAGTTTAGGGGTCCTTCGACGTAGATCTGGCGGCGATCGTTGCGCCTCAAGAGTCTTGGGTTTTTGAAAATGCTCAGCTGTTGCTTGTTGAGCTTATGTGTGAATTGGGACCCTGACATCCCCAACAATACGGAAATTCGTTCGCGAGACCTTTTGTTTTGTTCCGAGCTTACGGCCTGGGTAATGGTGTATCTGTTGAATCCAAGATTCATAAGGCAAACCTGAGTGGCGATTTCAACGTCATTTACAATTGATTCGTATGATATTCACTTCTATAGGCGATATCGTGTTCCCGATGGAGAGCAATATACTCAGTCTTGATATCTAATTCTACTCTATATACGCTTCGCTTCATTGAAAGAACTCAACACACGTCACTTCAACAGCATGTTCTTCAGCGTCTGAGCAACCTCTTCCGTCTTTGTCACCAAACTCATATGGCTCTCCCCTTTCATCACTCTCAGTTCCGCATTAGGCATCAGTTCTGCAGCCTTCTCGGACACGATGACGGGAACATTGACATCCTTGTCTCCGTGAAACATTACCATCTGTCCTTTCTCAAACTTGACATCCTCAAGTTTGAAGCCCCAGTCAGATCCATAAATCTTTGCCTCCCATGCTGTCGCATAGCCGCCCTGCTTCATAGCTGCTCTTGTCGCGCGAATCACAGCTGGTTTGAGATCGGGATGATTCTTCCATACCTCTTTATCAGTGGGAGCTCGACCCTCTATGTCTTTATTGATCGCTTCTTCGAGCTTCTCTGGGTGTTCCAAGTCCCTGGCCACGTTTCCTAGTACCCTGTCTATTATCCAGCCCAAGACTCCTGGGGCGTATGGCGCGACATTAAACATGATCCGCAAGGTGCTTATCATGCCTTGTGTCGAGAACGACATAGGCATCACTCCGGCAATGGTACAGATGCCCACAAGGCGATCGCGAGGTATGTCTTTGAGGCAAGTGATGGCGTACGGGCCACCGCCAGATACGCCCATGATACCGAAACGTTGAATAGATAAGATATCTGCTAGCTCCAAGATATCCTTCGGGTAGTCGAGGAGAGTCCGATTTTTCTGAAATGTTGAGTCGCCATACCCTGGACGCGTCGGCGCGATGACGCGTAGCCCGGTCTTGAGTGCCGCAGTGTTGGTTATATATCCCTCGTGGTGAGACCCTGGAAACCCGTGGAAGTAAAAGGCAGTAGGCGCGTTATCATCTTGCACACCGTAGATGGCATAGGACACTTTCCTGCCATCAGCCAAGGTGGCGATCCGGTCTGGATAGTTCTCCATGATGTTCGGCAAATAGCGGGTCGAATCACAACACTGTAGCTTCCAGGCTGGTCTCTGACGATATCGTATTTTGCGCTCCTGTCTTTTCCTCTCTTATGATGGCGGCTGAACGAAATGAATTTATATTGATTATCATGCAAAATAAGCAACTAAGCAAGAGATTATCGCCGATAACGAGATCAACTATCGCCGAAAAAGTGCACCGGCAAGCCCGGTTATGTGGTCACGTGTTGTAAGCAGACTGATCGGCTGCCAGGTATATGGCTGACCTGCAGAACGCTAAACGGGTCACAATAAGGATCGAAATTAGTATAACTATGAGGAATCCTTGTTTTATCTAGGTAGTGAAAAGTTATGCCTGGTATGCTTTCATCTAAGATCAGCCCTTTTCTTGGGGCCTCAAATAAGGTCTGAGGGCCTGGCTTCAACCTTGGCAAAGAACACCTTGTTTTTCACTTCTCAACACTCCTAATACGAGATGAAAATTTCTTATAGATAAAAGGTTACTTATCACAATGGTCTAGCTTCAGGTAAGATTGATCGGTATGTATGCTTCTGCAAGTAAACTTATACTGATGGAGATCCCATTCTATCACTGGCTCCTATTTTCAATAATGCCCATTCTTTAGCTAACTGTACCAGATCTACCGACAGATGCATACAAATGGGCTACTTCTACCCCAGTCGGGGGACATATTGATGCCATGACGCGCTAAGATCTTTTCGCTTGTGTTGCTATGTTCGAGTCACGCCGATTTAACATAAATCCGTGGTGTCTTCTACAGCCTTGGTATATAATGTTAATTCATACTTAAGTCGTCGTTGATTCCTACATCCTACTTGCACGCCGAGCCAACACAACATAAGATGTTACTGCAACTATATAGAAGTAGCCGGGCTATTGGGTTTGGAGTTGGCAAGTAATAATAACTATACTGCTTACCTGTACCATTACTTCTGGGCACATACTAAGGTAGCAGTCTACATGCTACGTTGGGGCATGTCTCTAATGTTGATATCCCATTTGGAGATCGAAGCTATGCAGATTTAAAGAGCTTGACATCTTGTCCGAAAGTATACGTGCCCAAAACCGATTAGGCTCGTCGATCACAATCTTTTGGGTTCGCGTGCAAACCAATACTAACCACACACACATTAGTGAGGCACGGTGGCCTGATCAGCCAGTATTGTGGAGGAAATATTTATGCAGGGAGAAGGCTAAGTATCTTCAACGGCTTGGCAATCCATTCAAAAGGTAGATAGTAGCGGCATTTATATACTTGATCAACAATTTGCTTGCCCATACAATGCTTAAAGGAATCGTGGTAGGTGGAAAATTCTGGATAAATCGCAAGGTAAAACAATGACAGGGTTTCTGAAACTTTGTGCACGTCAACAAACTTTGGGCTACAACAGGCTAATAGCTTTAGCCTTTATATGCAGGTACCAGAACTGTGATCAAATAGGGATCTAGCCCGCACAGAGATTAAAGATCGGTAGTTGTTCCTTTATCAAAACTGCTAGCTTGACGGTCCCTAAGTAGGAAAACGGAAGTGCCGGAGCTATCGGGATATTGATTGGTTGGCTAATGTCATTCACGCCCGTTTTCACGGGGAATGGCCCTTGTTTATTCGGAGAAGTTCATTAAACCTTCTTTGACGCCCTTGGCAGCCGGAGCGTTTGGCCGCAGGCCGAATTGGACAGCCCCTATTCACATTATGCTGGATTAAGTTCTTAGGCGTAGATATAAAGTATCGACCGGGTTCCTATCACGACATCGCTTTATCTCTCTCATCCAGTCATTCCTTACACAAATTGCGTGCATTGCTTGATCTTCTGTGAAGCTGGGCTTCCACTATTCATTATGAAGTCTTTCTCGTTCCTCTACTCAACCCTCCTCATCCAGGCGGTGGTGGGTCAAACACCCGGCAACACCACCGAAGTGCACCCAAAGCTGGATACTTTTAGGTGCACTGTACTTGGTGGCTGCAAGAAGACTACCAACTACATCGTCGTTGAGTCGAGTCAGCACAATATTCATCAGGCTGGCAGCAGCGCGAACTGTGGCGAGTGGGGAGAAAAACCCGACGCTACAGCTTGTCCTGATGAAGCGTCATGTGCCCGAAACTGCATCATTGAGGGTATGTCCGACTACAGCGCTCAGGGCATCACCACCTCTGGTAGCTCAATCCGTCTTCAGCAACTGTTCAACAACAAGACTGTTTCCCCACGAGTTTATCTTTTGGAGGAGAACAAGCAGAAGTATGATATGATGCACCTTGTCGGTGCCGAGTTCACCTTTGATGTCGAGATGGATAAGCTTCCCTGCGGTATGAACAGCGCTCTCTATCTATCTGAGATGCTGGAGGATGGAGGCAAAAGCACGAACCCAAACAGCAAGGCTGGTGCATACTATGGTGCTGGATACTGCGATGCCCAATGTTTTGTCACGCCATTCATCAACGGAGTGGTAGGTTCATGCTATGATTCATAATCTATACCGCAACTGACATTTTGCAGGGCAACATTGATGGACATGGATCATGCTGTAATGAGCTTGATATATGGGAAGCAAACTCCCGGGCTACTCACATTGCACCTCATCCGTGCACCGAGCCTGGTCTCTATGAATGTACCGGTGATGAGTGTGGGAGCTCCGGAGTATGCGACAAATCTGGCTGCGCATGGAACCCCAACCGTGTCAACACGACTGATTTCTATGGTCGTGGCGACTCATTCAAGGTTGACAGCACCCGCAAATTCAGCGTCGTCTCTCAGTTCTTGGCCGACAAGAGTGGCAACTTGAAGGAACTGCACCGCCACTATGTGCAGGACGGCCAGCTCATCGAAAGTGCCGTGGTCAACATTGAGGGGCCTCCCAAAGTCAACTTTATCAATGATGAGTTTTGCGAGGCAACGAATGCCACTGAGTATATCCGAATTGGCGGCACAAGCCAAATGGGCGAGGCCATGAGCCGTGGTATGGTTCTTGTCATGAGTCTCTGGTGGGATGAAGGCGGTTTCATGCAGTGGCTTGATCAGGGCGAGGCTGGGCCTTGCAATGCGACCGAGGGCGACCCTAAGAATATCCTCAAGGTTGTGCCCAACCCGGAGGTGACTTTCAGCAACATCAGGATTGGAGAGATCAACTCGACTTTCTCGTTGGGTTCACCGTATGCATATGCGGGTGCGGCTAGAAAGAGGTCCCCGCGTCTGGCTCATCTCCAGCAACACCAGCACCTCTACAAGCGTGGCTCTAATCATTAGGTGCCAACTCAGATCGGCGGTGAGATCTGTACTAGTTTACGTAACAACCGTCGTTGGCTTGGGCTCCACACACCGTTTTCAGAAGGGAAAGAGATTGAAGATAGCGGTCTGTAGATAAGAGAAATATAGTCCCGATGAGTATATATCAGTTCTACATATCACCAGCCATGTCTCACCTATCGACATAACGGCCATCCAAAGTCAACTACCCGATACCAACCAACCCTGACGAATCATATGCTAGGCGTGGCTTGCATTAGCGGGCACCATCGGCAGTTTTTTCCATCATTCATGTACGTCATCATCGCGTGTGGCTGAATTACGCTAATCTCACAGAAAAACTAAGACAAAACGTCATGGGTCTTCTCACCTCTGGAGGTTCAAGAATTAACCTCTGCCATTACGGTATCAGCCACTCAACATCAACATTCCAATGCCGCGCTCACTATCAGCCGTCTCTTCTTTAGAGATCCGAGACCTGAACCGCGATCAGATTCGCTTCTATCATCCTGGCTATCTAAAACCTCTAAATCTCCTCTTCTGCCTGCCCCGCGTCGACTACAGCCCAAAGGATAATGCGTACGGCGTACATTACCTCACCGCACTCACGGCGTGTCAGATCATCGCGAATAATGCCTTTGCAAGAGGGAGGTTGGCGCGCGATTCAGAGGGCAAGGATATAGTGTCCTGCGACGAGAAGATCCTAATGCAGCGGGACTACTGGTTCTTCGTCGATGGTGATGGTAGTTACGCTGCCTTTCAGTTGAAATATCTCAGAGCTGACACGGGGTAGAGCGATATTCAATTGTCCCAAGCTTCAAAGACTGGCAGTTTCCTCACGATAAGCTACCCGACTGGTGGACTGCTCCGTCTTCTTCCGCATCGGTACACACTAAGCGGTGCGCCATCACAAACACCAGCTACGCCTTCACCTGGGCGCATCTGATTCCCAGGGAAGAGCATCAGTGGTTCAACAAGAACGGAATGGGGGTTTACGGTGGGGGGTCGCACACTATCGATGATCCGCACAACATCCTACCGTTAAAAGCGGATCTTTACGTGTGCTTCGACCAAAGTGTCTTTGCCCTAATCCCCAAGGCTAGCGGTTCACCCAACGGTGTTGAGGCGCAGAACCAGTACGTTTTACATGTACTAGATGGCCGAGAATCTGAATTCACGGCACTGTATCAGAACCGACCGGTGGAGAGCCTCGTGGAAGGCAGCAGAGAATATCTCTTTGCACGATTCGCCTGGTCTATCTTTTCGTTCTTGAAGCCCTTCTTGACATCCGGTGTCGGACGGAGGGTTGTCAGATTCCGGCTCAGGGCCGCTGATAGCGATGCGGAAGAGGAACATCTGATTTCAGAGATGCAGAATGTGTTTCTTGATTCTAGAAAACTTGAATCTCTGTACGGGGGCGGACATAAACGGAAGACTGTTTCGCTAGAGGATTCGTATGTTGATGTTGAGGATGAGTGGGATGATGAGCATCCAGGGAGGACTGAGATGGAAGGGTAGTTTGATGATTTACGAAGCAGATGTATGAGAGTGGATTTTGTAATTAATGAGCGTATCGGATTTTATGAACACTAAAGAGTGCGATGGGATTTAAAAGACGTGTGTCTTCGTTTCACTAGTCATCACTTGTTCGTATCCCTGTGACCTCTTCACTTGCTGGGCTGCATCACGGCTGCTAGCTCGTCCCCTTCCTTAGCAGTTATCTTTTCCAACAATAACATTCCAATTTCCATTGGAGAAAAGCTGGCCTGGATACCACATTAGCAAACCGCACTCGGCGATACCTGATGTCAGGATAAACTTACCCCGAGCCGCAGGGCATCTGGATAGAATTTCTCCAGCCACGCGACCTACTTCACCGCATCCAATAGAGAGCGGACCATTGTTATCGTTGCATATCCAGATTGCAGAGTTGTACGAGCAACTGACTCGTGAACACACTCTGGGGCCGTTGTCGATGCCACAAGAGGCCGCGGCTTGGTCGACGGTGAGGAAACGGACACCTTCTTCAATAGCGGAGCGGGTTGCTGGCCCTGAGCCGCCAATTTCACAGTTGGGGTTTCCCTAGCATCAAGAATTAGTTATGACTCATGAATGGAGGGAAGGGGATTAAGTTACTGCTCGTTCGTGCAAGAGATTGGTAGCGTCTCCATTCGGCAGAGGTTGGACTGTGTAGCCGTCAAGAGGGGCCTTGAGAGTTACGCCTGACTGGGGGAGAGCCTGTGATGTTTGATTTAGTGAGACATAAACTATGGAAAGTCAAAGAAGACAGTCTACTCACTGAAACGGTGGACACAATGCCTGAAGAGATGGAAAGGATGGTGCTAGCCTTCATGGTGAATGTGATGTTTGAGCGTGTTCAAAAATGTTAGATGAGTATAAGTGTGGTTCAGTGTTCGAAGCCTGGCGTTGATGAGTGATGAAACGAGAGAATATCTTGGAGGGAACGCGTAGGCCTTCTTATACATCTGGTTCGAGAGGGGCTGTTTCTAGAGAACGGTGTATCGTGCTTCTCTAAAAATATGGCCACTAAGAAAAGAGATGGAACACTATCATCGAAGATTATTACAGACAACGTATTGTACTACCAATTGCTTGCTTGCACAACACTATGTGGCAGCTGATCTGATGCTTCACATATTGCCCGTGGTGTCGGTCCCGAAATCTTGCCATACCCGAGGCCTTGATCAATATTCACCAATCAGATAACAAACTTATTGTGGACTGAACCTCAATCGCATCCTCGATTAGCGAGGGTTATCCTGGCTTGTGCCATTACTACACTGCAGCACTCCGGCTGCGCATGATATGCGATTGGATGGTTTCTCGGCCCCCAAGTAAGGTATCTATTCATGGCAACTGAACAGAGGATTAATGAACTTGGCGGCACTATGCATAGTTCTACGGGTGAATTTTGTGCTACTATGAATCCTACAGGATTCGCGACCTATGTCGACGAATGTCGTCGCACATGCTGAAACGCATTAAAGAATAGGAATAATTCGTTGTACATTCTGAAATCGCAAGTCCTTCTCGTGTTACGTTCGGACTACTGGCCTTCATCTCGGTCCCGAAACGGGTAAGTCTTGAGGACTGAGCTATGTTTGTCCTATCTATTCTCGTTTCACCTTCTACCTCTAGGTTGGCCATCAATGGAACCAGTAATCTCAACTCATCGCCTTTAAGATGACACGTCAAACTCGTCTATCACGCTGCGTGGTTTGCTAAATTTGCCCAGCGGCTTGTACTCGAGTTCATCAAAGCCAAAGCCTTTGGGGCCACCAATCTCGATACCTCTAGGTGTCGATGTCCATTTCTCTGAAGCTGTTATACCGAGAACAATGACGGGTAGACCGTAGCGGTATTCCTGAGTACCAAGGGCCTCGCCGTTCTGCGCGTCGATGACGCAGACGAGGTCAGGAACGATGGCAAGGATCTGCGGGAGGTGTTTTTGTTAATAGCGGCTTAATGAAACCTCATGTCGCAACGTACCTCTTCCTTTCCGTTTGCATCCACCTCTTTCGCATAGATGTTCTCATTCTTAAAGGGAATGACAAGACGTTTCTTAGCAGAGCTCGAGGATAAATCATCCTCGGTTGACTCTATCACGACTTCGCCGTACGCATGTCCCATTCGTGTAACACGTTCGACACCAACAATCTTGCCCTTGAAAAGTAGTCGAGCAGACTCATGTCCACCAACTTCAGCAATGATGGAATCTGCCACCGTATCAACCGTATTAGTGCATCGTGACAAAGCCACCGCGCGGCCTATTCTCCATGACAATGAGATGGTATTCTCGACGACCCATGCTTTTGTGTTCTTGCCGCTCACAGGGCCCTTTGCACAACCTACGTGTGATCCCATCTGTGACAAGGCAGCACGGAGGGCACGTTCGGCGTCTAATTCGGTGGGTGCTTTCTTCATGATCTAAGAAAAGAGAGTTAGCTGTCTTATCATGGCTATGATTGTAAAAGTGTCTCACAATAATTCTCCCGTTGCCATCTGAGATACATGTTGGCAACATCATCGCCTTCTTCTCAAACACGACCGGTGTCGTCTGCCAAGATACGGGATATGCTCTTCCCATCCAGTCGCCATCAATACAAGGTATGTCTAGGGCTGAAGATGCACCTATAACTAGCCCTTGCAGACCGTTGCCGCCACCAATTTCGAGAGGAATGACAGCATCTGGTTGGACATTGAGATACTCGTAGAGCTCCCTTTGGGACTCAAGAATCCTGAAAGTCATCGATCAGTATGACATGACTATTTGGAAGAGACAGACTTACTCATCACCATAAGGCTTCTCAATGGAAACCTGCGGAGAGCCTTTACCGCCACCACAAGCTACTATAGCATCATCCTCAAGATCCCAAGGCGATACGACTCGTAGTGTGGCACCAGCCCGCAAAAGCTCTCTCAGTCGGAGGAAGTGCTGGTAAGGGCTTCCACCACCGCCTGTTCCCAGGATATAGCAGCCAATAGTGATGAACTCTAGGTCAGTTTCGGATAATATCCACTGTCTGTTTATAACCTGTGGTTTATACGACGCGATGTACTCTTTAGTAAAAGTAATAGGGTGAGAGCTTGATGGCGTTTCGGTAAAGTCTTCGCTTTTGCCCTTCTTCTGAGCTACAGCGTTCGGATCATCAGCGAACTCATCAGCGTCTCCGTTTGATACCACTGGGGTTCTTTGGAGATCTGTTCGGGAGTAGTCAAAGTCTCCCACAGCTTTGATGATGATTCTAGATTTGTTGGCGATATACTGGTCAACCACCTTAGTGAGATGTACATTGAGTTAGAACACGGAAGAAATACCTGAAGTGGGAATGATTCCATCTCAGCAATAGTAACAGTCTCTCGCAAGGCACCACTCTCCACAGCCTTGTCGATGGCCTTTTCTGACAGCTCCTTCATGATTTCAGCCTTTGCCTTCGTCTCAGTGCTCTCGACTGAATCGACAACACCACTCACGCGCGCAGTTGCTGCACCAATCGCATTAGCTACTCCCGACCAATTCGGCTTGACGACTCTACTTGCGCCCACGAGACTATCGGGTGCAATCACTGCACCGCCTCCGACTAAGACGATGGGGATATCTTCTGGTGACGTCTTCATCGTGTCAACAATTGTTTCGAGCATAGATTTGACCTCGGCCTTGAAGTCTGACAAGCTTGGTCCCAAATTTGCTTTTTCCAATAGCGATCGATCCCCGATCTCAACCTCTTGACTTCCCAAGACTGTATAATCCGTGGTAGTGGGAACGTCGCCGCCAAAGACAAGGGCCTTTTCTTGGATCTGATAGCCCACGCTTTCTGGCCCGACAGTCAACTTGCCAGCTTTGTCGCGTCCCACTATTGATCCGCCTCCAAGTCCAATGCTCCTAACATCTGGGTACGAGAAATTGGTACGAACACCAGCAATCTCACTATAAGCAGCGGCTTGACGTGGGAAGCCGTTCTTTAGCATGAGCCCTACATCGGTCGTTGTACCGCCAATGTCGACTACCATCATAGCCTCTTTCTCTTGGTCTTGCATTAAGAAAGCGGCACCTCTCATGCTGTTGGTTGGACCGCTTGAGAATGTTCGAATTGGCAACCGAGCAGCAGCACTGGCCGGGAGGATTGTGCCGTCGTTCTGGGTCACAAAGACGGGGCATTCCAGATTGAGTTGGGAAATAGCGTCTTGAAATGAGTGCAAAGTTCGACGAGCGAACGGCAGAATAGAAGCGTTCAGGATAGCAGCGTTCTCTCGTTCGAGAAAGCCAATATTGGCCACATCCTTCGAGCACACGATATTGGCCTCTGAAAACACGCTGCGAACGATTTCGGCAGCCCTTTCCTCTTGCTTGTAGACAACATCGATGGGACTGAAAATGCCAACGATAGCAACACTTTTGATCCCCTGGGCCTTGATCTTTTCGCAATGATGCCTTACTTCATCTTCGTCCAGCTCAGCAATCAGACTGCCGTCGATTTCAAGACCACCATCGACGAGACCTCGATATCCACAGATGATATTGCGAAGTTGAGGCGGCCAATCGATTCCTATGGGAATATCCTTGGAGAAGGGTCCGCAGAGCCGTATCACAGCAACCTTCGCTAGTCGGGACTGGTCCATTTCGACCACGGCATTGATAAAATGAGTTGTTCCAATTGTGACGCTGGCCACGTCTCGAGGGTTAATTTTTGACTGCTCAAACATTTCCCTGATGACCTTGTTGATGCCATTGCTTGGGTTTTTGGTTGTGCTCGACTTTGTCCACGCAACGATGCCTCTATCAGTCTCAAAGGACCGAGCAAGGTCCAGGATAACTCCATCTGTGTTTGTTCTGTTGCTAATGTCAGTACCCTGGTATAAGAATGATGAGACATTTCGAGCCTCTTACCCTCCGACGTCTACGCCGATTCTCAGAGTTGGTCCTTGCATTTTCCCCAAACTTTGTTGTTTTCCGATCGTGAACTATTGGATAGCCAACTGCTAGACGTGTATGGGTGTGGTATGGTGTGTTGATGGAAGAGCTATCTATCAGTGTCAGGTGGTGGTTCGGCTACCAGATTTTATCCCCGAAAGTTGGCCGACGGCCATTGTCGGTGGGTTCCCGACATAATACCTGTTGCGGAGAAATGATAAGCAAACGCTATCAGCAGTAAAACCACTTTTGGCAGGATTAACCTCTGCAGATCCTTGTTGAGGAAGATAAGGAATCTGGGGAAACTGCTTTTCCCCGATCATTACTGGGTCTTATTTCCGCGCTTAGTGATAGGCCTAGTAATATTGGGTTACATTCATGATCCTACAGGATACATCGTCGAACGTTGACTATCAACTCCGGTTACCGGTACATGGGTTCGGCATCCAAATGTAAGCTCGCGTGCGGAGTACGGTAATCATTAACCGTAACCGATTGCACTATCTGCATATGTTCTGGGTCAAATAACATGAGTATGGCTATCAACCAAACCCCCCATCAAGTCGTCAATGTTCGGCAAAAGATAAGCAATGCTTGGCTTTCGGCCTTTAGTACTTGATATTAGATGCTCCACGTCTGGCGACCTCCAAGCTTCCATCTTGTTACTCAATTTTGTTACATTTCTGTCGGAAGTCATCAACCCAACTTTCTAATAGAACTATATGGCGACCAAAGCCCTTCGCAGAATCAACGAGGCGGTGGTCCTCAAAGCCGATGAATCTCGTCAAGAAGAGACAACAGCCTGGTGCAATCGCGACTTAGTTCCCCTCCCGCCCTCGAGACGAACATGGGGATGGTTCAACTTCTTTGGCGCCCAATCTCTGTAAGTCAATAACGCATTGTCCAATTGGCATAGGCAGCATATTACTGACAAATATCTCATCAAGTGGCGCCCTTAACATAGCCACCTGGCAGACGCCAAACACGTTCTTGACACAAGGGCTATCTGTTGGTCAGGCCATGGGCATAATTATCATATCCCGCTTCATTGTGTCTTTTTTTGCTTGCGTTACTGGCTGGTGTGGCTTGACTTGGCACGTTGGCTTTACCGTTCAGAACAGATTTACATGGGGATTACGAGGAGCTTATATCCCGCTTCTTCAGCGGTGCCTGTTGAACTTTATATGGAATGCTCTTCAATGTAAGACCCCCTACTGATCTTTCCGCACTATCTCATTGCTGATCTGACTCTGTATAGGCTGGAATGGCGGTAAGCTTGTAACGTATGTCGGAGATACTTGGAAAGACCATCCGCTGGATATGACTGACCTTGTGATTCTAGTGTCTGCCTTACCGCAATATGGCCATCATTCCGAAACATCAAGAATACTTTGCCGTCAAGCGTCCCGACAACAACTTCAGAGATGGTTGGATTTGCCATTTTTTGGATCGTTTCAGTTCCGTTCCTATTGATCCGACCGGAGCGGTTCAAGAAGCCCTTCTTCTTTTCCAGTGTCGGTTGCGGTCTTGCTATGTTAGCCATGATGATCTGGTCTCTGTCGGTCGCCAAAGGAGTTGGTCCTGTTTTCTACCAAGGTGAACAAGTGCCAACAACATCAAAATGGGGAGTCTCTTGGATCATGATGGCAGGCTTGAACCAAGCCATTGGGCAGAAGGTTGCCGGGATGACCAACGAAAGTGACTTCTCTCGTTACTCAAATAGTAAAACTGCATTTGTGATTGGAACTGTTGCTTGCCAGTGGTTGGTGGGTATCTTGGTTTCGTTTGGTGGTTTGGTCACCACGGCTGCGTGCCAAATCATCTATGGAGAGATCTGGTGGAACCCACCCGACTTGATGATGGTGATGATGGATTGTAAGTTCGATTAAACCCCTCACACTAAACGAGTGTTAAGCTGACCCGGGTGACACAAGACGGGAACGGTTCCTCGGCATCTCGTGCTGGCGTTTTCTTCTTAGGCTTGGCCTTCACCTTTGCCATTCTCTTCCAAAATGTCTGTGGTAATGCTGTGGCCGGCGGTATTGACCTGGCTGGTGTCTTTCCCGCATACATTGACATCCGCCGAGGAGCCATCATTACCTTCATGGCTACATGGATCATCCAACCGTGGCAACTCATCAACCGGGCAACTGCATTCATCAATGTCGTCAGTTCATTCTCGGTGTTCCTGGCTCCTCTGCTTGGAATTATGGTCTGCGACTATTTCTTCATTCGTCGTCAAAAGGTGAAACTGAGTAACCTTTACCGCTCCGAAAACTCGGATTATTGGTTTACACATGGCGTCAACCTACGAGTACTTCCTTGCTGGGTTGCTGGATGGGCACCTACCATTGGAGGGCTGATTGTCAGCGTGAGTGAGAATAGTTCTGCACCAGATGCCGTGTTCCAACTTTATTACACGGCATTTTTCATCGGGTTCGGCATCTCGTTCGTTCTCTTCTACGCCGTGAACCTTCTGTTCCCCGTCAAAGGGCTTGGGGAGTATGACGAGTATGATGATTGGGCTACCTTCTCACCCAAGGAAGCAGCAAGGTTGAACATTACACCTCATGAAAACGCCGAAGAACTGGCCACGACTCGTTGGGGGGCTTCCGGTTATCGCCGCCGCCATGCACCAATCGAAGGCGAGAAGGAGAAAAGACTGGACGGAGAAAAGGAAATTCCAGCTGTTGCGGAAGAGGCTAATGAGCCTGAACATGTTAAAGGCCCATGAGCCTCATCAAGGTATCTAGCTCTAGTATAGCATAGATTTCGGTAAATAGATTTCCTTGAGTAATCAGGATATGTCACTCAGCCTTGGCAGGTGTGCGTGCCATCCAACATGCTTCCAATCTCATCCAGCTTCTTCTGCCAAGAGTCCGACTCAATCTTCTTGTCCTTGAGTTTATCCTCGTTAGGTCCCTCAGCATCCACGAATACGCTGCCCTTTAGTAGAAGCTTTCCTTTGTACAAAGGTTCTCCCAAGCCTTTGAGCAAGTCTGGCCCCTTCGCATTTGCATCTTTGGGATCTTTCCAGATCTTGACCTCGAATTCTCCCTCCCTTTTTGGCTCTTCGCTTTCCTCTTGACCTTCCCTCTGGCCTTGTTCCTGGTCTTCCTTCTGGCTTTCATCCTGGCTTTCCTCCTCGCTCTCCTCTAGGGTTTCCTCAGAGTATGGACGGAAGAAAAACTGCTCGGACAAGTCTCGGTTCTTCTCGGCAAATGGCTGCATAGAAGCTTCGGGAATTTCAGATAATCCAAGAATCAAACCCTCTGCAAGGTCGTCAGAGTCTATGCCCGAGAGACTTGGTTCGAATTCGACATTGCTGGCAGAGAGAGCAATGTTGGGCGACTTGACAAGCATGTGCGAAATATGCATCTCTTCTTCTGTGCCATAAAGATAGAATGGCATGAACTTGTCGGGGTACTCCATGTCGCGATGGATGGAGTTCAGTGGCCGGCTTTTAACCACCGCCTTGAAGGTGATGGTCCCCTTCTCCTTAGAGTATTTCCTATAAAGTGTTAACTAACTCGTTACAAGGACATGTCACGACAGATACGCACTTGATTCCCTTCTCGTACATAACGACTGGCAGCTGATACGACTTCGAAGAGTTGATGTTCTTGATAACCTCCTCGATGAGAATTGGTTTCTGGGACTCCAACATAAGAGTGCTGTCATGGTTTTGCTGGCTACCATTTTGGTTACCGCCCGTCGCCTCTTTGTGAAAGGCCTTCAATGCGGCATCTGGGGTTGCAGAAAGGATGACCTGTTGTCGTCTGGCAGCACTGTGGAAGGAGGCCTGGAATACCAAGAACAACTCGGAAGTACCAGGCGAGCCCTGGACGAGAAACTGAAGCACTTTCTTATCGGGGTTGTTCCTCTTTCGACAGACCTCGACCTCTTCTTTGATAACCTTCTCGAGATCGTTCATCAAGGTGACGATGAAGTTCTTCCGAGTTGGGAATGGACTCATGACCACATTGCGAATGACAAACAGGTTCTGGTCGGATTTCTCAACGCCCATTCTCTCCATGAACTTGTGCGCACATGCACCATAATCCTCATGCGAAAACTCGGTCGACGTCAAGAAAATGGGAATGGTGGAAGGATCGGTGTTGGCAGAGGTGATAGACAATCTGTTTACGACTCTCTTCATTAAATAGTTGGCTTCTTCCAGGTCGGTGTTGAGTTTGCCATCTGCATCTATCCAGTTGAGAGCGAACGCGTTGATGTTTGTGTCTGATCCTAGGTCGCGAATGATCTTCATTGCATCCTTTGAAGCAAAAATCTCCTTATCGTGTTTGCCGATAATGAGATCGTTGATCTTTTCCCTCTGCTTCATCACTGCGGGAGATAGGAAAGCCTTGTTGCCGTGGTTCTCAGCGGAAAGCATGTTGAATGGGACGCAGATGAAGTCCTCGTTGATCATGGTTGCATAGTGTGCGGACAGCTAGAGGCTATCAGTACAAGTTTAACGTTAGATAGAGAACTTAGGAGCATACCCTGGCACTTGTGAATGTAGCTTCGCCAAGCAACTTGCCGTAGCCACGGTGGTTCAGGCCAATGGTCTGGTTGGAGAACCATGCCGACATAGCTGCGGCGCCGGGTTTACTGAAGAAGGGGACTATGGTTAGCTAACGACCACTACTTATGAGTTAATGGAACGACTTACCTGCCCTCAACACCGTAAACGCCAATGTTTTCGGCAGACCCTTGGGAAAGATACGGGCCCGACCATGTCACCAAGTGCCGCATTCTTCCGTCCCGATACACCAAGCTTCCAGCGGGGTATGGAATGTATCCAGCTTTGTGTGGATCGACTGTGATAGAGTCCGCCTCGGCCATAGCTTTGATATCCTCGACCGTCTTCGGGTCCAGGTACCACTCTGGTTCAGGCTTGGTAGCAGTCTGTTCTTCAACGCTGTATCGCCTGTCGGGGTTGACCATGGTGGCGAAGTAACCTCCCCAAGCGGCGTCAGCATGAACGAGGAACGACAGGCCACGTTCCTCCTGGAACTTCTTGCGTAAGCGTAAAATCTCAGTCAGTCTGTCGACAGCACCCTCCTCTGTCGAGCCGATAACGGCCACTACTGCGTAGACTGCTATCTTCTCCTTGACACAATATTCCAAGTGTCTCTCCAAGCGCTTCATGTCAATCTGAGCGCTGTTGTTGACATCAACTCCGATCACGTTACCTGAGCCAAGGCCAGCAATCGCTATAAGCAAGTCATGTAAGCTTCTGTTAAATTTCTTTTGATATTGGAAATTTGGGGATACTTACCGGCTCCCTTTGGCCATGAGTAATGCCGAGTCTTGCTGACAAAATACCTGGCTGGCTTGTCGATGCCGAACTTCTTCTCCAATGCAGCACGGCCGATAGTCTGGATGTTGTGGTCCTTGAGAGCACTCTCCAGGAACTTACTCGTGATTCCGAATTGTTTGTTAAGTTCATCCGGGAGATCGAGAATGGTCTCGGGACGAATATTTAGGAGATCCCATGCTTCGAGATCCTTGAACAACTTCTTGTCTTTTGAATGGTAGCATGAAGGGGCCTTGAACTTGTCTCCAATGAATCCGAGCTTCCCTCCTTCTTGGAGTGCAAGGGAGAGACTCAAAGGATAGAACTTGAGGTTTCGCGCTTTGTGCCACGGGTCAGCATCCATGTCACGCATATTCTTCTCGGATAAAGGCATGTTTGAGGGGTAATTGGAATACGTACCAACCCAGATCGACTCCAAATTCGCAATAGTACCATCACAGGTGATGTGTCCCCATGACACCGGAGATTTTTGTGCATCGGTGTTGTACCCGAACAGCTTGCACAGTTGCTGACCTACTCGCAGCTCAACAAGAGTAGTCATTGGACTGGCCTCAAGAGCGACGTTGTTTGGGTTGTACAGCATGGTCATGAAATACCCGAGCAGGGACGACATGGTCAAGTCTGTGCACATGTGGGCTTCATAGCGGGGTGACCAGAAAGGTGCCGAGTGCTCGCCCAGAAGTTGTGCGACCTTCTCAGTAGCAAGGCGAAGATCACTTCTCGCCTTCAGGAACACGGGAGAGCGGCGATACTCTTTCGAGATGAAGGCCTATTGCGTTGATGTCAGTGAGTGGCAGGGAAATCGAAGAGTTGGTTGATAACAATACTTGATCCTCGGGATAGTAGCTTTGCCTGGCTGCAAGTAACTCATCAAGAATCGTGTTGATGTTGGCTCGGAAGTCAGGAAGGTTCGAGCCCTTAGGTCCGATGAAGTAGGCGTGAGTCTCATCAAACTCATCTTGACGTATGTCAGACATGATGACTGTTGGCGAGCTGTTGCTTCTTCGGTGAAAGAATTGGGCGTAGAAGAAGCTTTGCGTTGTTTCTTCTGAGTGTTTGGAGAAAGATAACTGGAATAATGGATGCGGATTATATTTATATACCCATTTAATCTATGAGCTTCTCAATGCACACACGTCTTCATTCTCCCCCAGGACTGACGTACTTGACTTCTCCCTTATTGCCGTGTTCTGAACACGATCAACATCCCATTTACGCAACATGTTTCCATATTTTAAGAAACGGAATGCTGTAAGAGGCGAAGTGCGGAGTTGGATATGCATCAATCCTTCACGGGAACTGAGACCTGCATCGTAGTACAGCAGGGACTTTTGGTGGCGAGTAACGTAACCTGTCAGAGGGGCTCGGGAGTTCCTTTCGGCCGTTGAAGGGCAGCAATTATCTGAAACCGTTGAGGTCATATCGGATATCGGCCAATCTCTCATCAAAAAGTCGAAGCCTGAACAGAAAGAATGAAGGCATTGATACATGCGAGCCAGCCACGACTTCGATAGTTAGCGCTGATCTTTTCCCTGGAGATTAATTTAGCCTTGGCTATCCTCGGCTTCAGCCGCTCGCTATATCCCGTGTCTCACTTCTCGCGAATCGGGTCTAATGTCGAGGTCCGGGAATCCTTATTGAGTAGCCAAGCCAGGGAGGGTTCGGTAAGACAAGGGCTGATCGAAAACACGTCAGTGATCCATCGGCATTAGTAGAGCAAATCATTGCGTGTTTTCATGGTCGGGGACAGAGATGTGATACCCAGCCAGTGCATTCCGCGTCAACGCCGCTGTAGTGGACGGTGGTACCACCGCGGAGAAGGTACAAGACCACTATTGCAGGCCCTCAGAACGTAGGGATCTTCGAGCATAACTTGTGCATAAGATTGTATTTGTGATCAATGCATTATCTCAGGTAGACTTGGCATTGACCGGCCCCGTCTCTGCTGATCCATAAAGTAGGAAAACCGCCACTCTGCCTTGTGAACTTTCATGCTCAAATATGCCTACAGTGTATAATAATGTTTACTCAAGAAGTGGGATAAGAGACATAAAAGTAACTAAGGGACTCCACAATCACCGTGTACGATTGGCCAAACTGCCATCAAGGATAGGATTAGAATCAGTCATCCAGCAGCCCTGTTTCCAAGTCGAACAAGTAATTGTGGGCTGTTGATAGAAACTACACTGATGCCTCTACTCGGAGGTCGAGTTGTAATAGCTAAGGAGTTAACAACGGGGATGACAAAAGTCTCGGTGTTCCCCACAGGCCGTCAGCAGGTTGCATTAGCGCGAATGTAGTCGCTACTTACCGATTGGTGAAGGCGGAGATTGTCATGTTCGAAGAATCTATATAAGCTCTTCAAGAATGGTTTGGGTTCTCATAATCCTTTAGTTTTCTTTCTCTATCCTTCGTCCTGCTATTCCCTTTCAATCTTTATTAATCATGGCCTTCGCAACAGCTCCCAAACCCAACTCCCTCTTAGGTTGGCACCGTATCTTATCTCCAAATGCCGGCGTCAAGGTATCTCCCATCTGCCTAGGAGGTATTAGCATTGGCAACTCGTGGAAGTTTTATACCGGCAAGAATGAAGAACCATTCGAACTACTGGATGCGTTCTATGAGTTGGGCGGCAACTTCATCGATACAGCTAACGTGTACAACAATGAAGGATCTGAGCAACTCATCGGCCAGTGGATGGAAGAGCGCGGTGTGAGGGATCAGATGGTTATTGCGACCAAATACTCTGCCGGGTATCGTGCCTACAACCGCGATCAAGAGCCCATACAGACAAACTTTACCGGAAACTCTGCCAAGAGTATGCGAGTCTCGGTGCGCGATAGTCTGAAGAAGTTGAGGACCGACTACATCGACATCCTATACGTCCACTGGTGGGACTACGCAACTCCTGTTGAGGAGGTAATGAGAAGTCTACATGCTCATGTTATGGCAAGAGAGATTCTATATCTCGGAATCTGCAATACACCCGCTTGGATAGTTGTCAAAGCCAATGCCTGTAAGTACTTATGTAGCTCATAGGGAATGCAATACTAACACGAACAGACGCACGACAACATGGCCTGACACCATTCTCAGTCTATCAAGGCAACTGGAATGCGTCTCTTCGTGACATGGAAGGCGACGTCATTCCCATGTGCGAGGATCAGGGGATGGCGATTGTACCTTGGGGAGCACTTGGCACTGGCTCCTTGCTTTCAGCTGCGCAAAGAAAAGAAAGGCAAAACGATCCAGATGCTCCAAAGATACCAGTGTCTGAAACTGCCCTCAGAACCAGCGAAGCATTAGAAAGAATTGCGGGCCGAAAGGGAACGACCCTCCAAGCTATCGTAAGTTTTCATTGTCTCCCATCGAGTATTCGGCGCTAACGTTCCAAGGCTCTCGCATACCTGTTCCACCAAAGCACATACGTCTTCCCAATTGTTGGCGTCAACACAGTCGAGCATATCAAAGCAATGCCTGAGGCACTACGAATCAAGCTTACAAAGAATGAAATTGATGAGATCCACGAAGCTTCTCCATACAACCCGGGTTATCCAATGAACTTCACCCAATACATGCAGCCGGTGAAGTACGATCTCTCTTGGACGCCTGCAGATAACCAGCAGTACCAAATGGCTGCTTGGATCGACGCCCCGCCCAAGCCTCTGGTAAGAACTTTGGAACACTCAGAAAGCTTTGATAGAGGAGCTAACCTTTTCTAGCCATATCAACCAAAGTCCAAATAGAGCCTTCTCTGGTGTCCCCGGTGGCCACCAACTCGCTTCTCAACCATGCATAATTTTGATATAGAATACATGCGGGCAATAGGACCTTCCTACATTGACTAGGTTGAGCTCGGTCAGCTGGTCGTTTGTTGCGGACTTTTTGAGCCTGCAGTTCTCTCATATTCTCTGGGAGCCATGTTGCGAGCACTTGCATAAGCCTGGGGCTGTAGTTCTCATATTCTAATATTTCACAATTTGCAGTGTTATAAAAGTAATAGTTATCTGATATATTGGCAAATTTCCATAATCGCCTAACTCCTCCCGAATTAGTGACTCGAAAGGGCTGGGTCATTTTCCCGGTTATCACTGTCGGACACTACTATATATATCCAAGGCTTCCTTGTGGTGAGATAATATCTAAAGGGGTACCAGTAATCGACCAGTGGGCTACAATACTAGAGCTCACGTCAGATTTCGGAGGATTTGCTTGTGTAAGATCGGGCCACATTCGCATTCGAGGCGATACATCAGGTATCACAGTAAGCGATGCGATTTTGTTCTGGCTTTTATAAACCAAGCAGCTCAGTATTCGGAAGCAGAAAATGGAATGTCTTTGTACTGACCCTCTCAAAATAAAAGAACTTGGAGGCTTCTCATACAAACAGCATGAATGCACTACCGAAAGAAATCATGCACATCATCATCTTGGTAGCTCAGCTTCTCTATTTCTAAGTTCCATCTCCGGCATCGTGATGTCTACTAACTACTGTTACAGAGCCTGGGCACGGGCGATCTGGTACGACTATGCAGAACTTGCCATTATCTAAACGACTACTGCGCTTCAGAGATTTTGATATCTGCCGTCAGAGAAATGTCAACGTCGGAAAATAGTAAGGGCGAGAATAATAGCAACAACCTTTATCTTCACCGGACGGTTGAAACGTCTTCACATAGTATCCTTGAGCGTCTACTGGAGTTGAAAGCACCCTTGTACCTCAGCGATGGACAAGACGAAACTGCACTACACTGGGCAGCACGTAAGGGCTGCGACTTGTGTGTTCAAAATCTACTGGCTGCTGGGATAGCCCCAAATATGGCCAGTGCCACTGGTTGGACGCCTTTGATGCTGGCTGCCAGGCTGAATCACTTGGCTGTCGCGAAACGGTTGTTAGGTGCTGGTGCAGATGTGAACCAGGAAGGTTTCCACGGGTGGACCCCCTTGCACCTTGCGCATCGATTTGGACACAACACCATATATGAGTTTTTGTGTTTCATGGGAGGTGACGAGAAATTCTTGGATAATGACGGGCTCAGTCCAAGACAAGCTATTTTAAAACAAAAAGGCTGGGGGGTCCTCTAGTGAGGGTGGTGCCTACGCGATGAGACCAGGCACTTGAGAAGCTGGCTTCATATTCCAATAAGGTCTTTACCCAGGTTATCTTAATATACCCTGGTTTGTCTTGATTATTTTAATACTACGACATGATCTACACTGTCAACGTCAAGATATCCATTCTGGTGTCTACTAACGAACTAAATAGCGTATAATAATGCCGCTGGATAGGCTCTCAATTCACAAGACCTTTCTGCTTAGATTCTTCATAATGACGAAATCATGGGATGAATCCTAATATTCTGTGGTCCATGAGACAACTCACCCTATCTCAATATCTTAGAAAAGGAAAAGAATAGCACTGACCGTATCTTATCATCTGACCATTAAGCACAGTGGGTAATAGCATGTGCGGGGAAACACCCTGGCCTGGAAGACGAAGCGAGTTCCGCTACTCATGTATGAGATGTATCATAGGACTAAAGAGAATAGCCTAATTATCAACCCTAGGTCCCATGGTGCGGGGGTTGTTTGTGCTCGGCATATGGATGTCAAGGTTACAGATGAACAAGGTTTTCCGTGTCGTGGATATGCTGTAGGAGCGGAAAAGTGACATCCTGTTTCAACCAGTGGATCGAGTTCCTAATGCAATAAAAGAATTGCAATGATGTCGGTCATTAGAACTGCGATAGAGATGATATGCGCAGCATGGTATTTGGAACCCCGGTAAGGATTCAGCGGCTTGGAAAATCTCAAAAAGAAGTGCTGAAACACTCGATGGCTTTAGAGCCATTACGTCTCCGCGTCTCATCCACCCGCCTTTCCTCTGGATACGTGCGTGTGTGGAGTGGAGTGACGTTTGGACTACCAGCTCGCTACCCCGGATAAATGCTGCATCCAACGCCCAGGATTCCCCAGCCCGAAGGATGCGTCCAGTATTTAGTGTTTGTCGATCAGACAAGCTTAACCAAGGTCCGAAGGCGGATCAATTGCCCAACGTCTCTATATAAGGGAGCAATAAGTCGTATTGTAGAGCCTCAACTTTAAGCTTAAGCTTAATCTTCACCTCTCACTCATCATGGACCCCTCCGCAAAGAAGTCGGATCCTTCGGATCCCCAAGTTGAACATGCAGATGATGATCTCAAACCTCATTTGCACTCCTTGGAGGAGGCACAGGCTGCGTCAGCCGCGGAGCATGCCACCACCCTGAAACAGGCACTACGGGAAAATTGGAAGGCGGTTGTTTGGTCCAGCGTCATCTCACTGACGATTGTCATGGAAGGCTATGACCAAAGGTAAATACTATCATATCATTCACTTGCCAGACGCTGACAAGAATGTTTTAAACAGTCTCATGTCCAATTTCTTTGGTTATCCGACCTTTCAGCGCAAATTCGGTTCATACGTAAGTCATTTTTCTTCATGTTAGAACGATCAACTCATTCAGTGCCGAGCTGATATCTACCGCAGTACCCCAATCAGGATACATGGCAACTCACCGGAGCATGGCAGTCTGGCCTTCAAAACGGAACAAACGCTTGCGTCGTGATTGGGGGGTTCATCAATGGCTGGGCATCAGCTCGATACGGTTACAGGCGGGTCATGCAAATTGCTCTTCTGCTAATGACCGGCTTCATCTTCATCTCCTTCTTTGCAGTCCGCATCGAAATGCTCCTCGTCGGTCAAATGCTCTGCGGTCTTACATGGGGAGTGTACGCTACTAGTGGACCAGCCTATGCCTCTGAGGTTTCTCCACTCGCCCTACGAGGTTATCTCACTGTTTATGTCAATCTCTGCTGGGCTATGGGCCAGTTTCTGTCTGCAGGTGTTTTGAAAGGGATGCTTGCGTATTCCTCTGAATGGTCATGGCGAGTCCCAATCGCCATTCAGTGGATGTGGCCTCTCCCCGTCTTTGCGGCAATTACCTTTGCTCCAGAGTCACCTTGGTGGTTGGCGAAAAAGGGACGCTTCGACGATGCCGAGGTGTCACTTCGACGACTCTCGACACGATCGCGTGAAGACTGTCGCGCAACAGTATCTCAAATGCGTCATACGATTCAGCTTGAGTCCAACATTCAGTCCGACTCAAGCTACCTGGATTGCTTCCGAGGAGCGAATTTGCGACGAACGGAGATTTGCATGGTTGTTTTTGCAGGCCAGCAACTTTCTGGAGCCGTATTTGCTTACACTCCAACCTACTTCTTCTTGCAAGCTGGTATCAGCACCAGCAATGCCTTTGGAATTGCCATAGGTAGCACAGCTATGGCATTCGTAGGCACTTGTGTCTCGTGGGTTTGGCTATCCTATTTTGGTCGACGTACTCTTTACACGATAGGAGTTGCTCTCGCGAGTTGCTGCCTCCTCATTGTAGGAATATGCTCAGCTGCTTCTACCAGTCAGGGCGGTCAATGGGCACAAGTCTCTTTCGTGCTTGTATGGAAGCTTGTGTATTCCATGACTGTTGGTCCGATTTGTTACGCTATCATCTCCGAAACCTCGGCCGTTCGGCTACGACCACAAACTGTGGTGATTGCAAGAAACACATACGCCATGACTCAGATCGTAGCGAATGTTCTAAACCCTTATATGTTGAACCCGATTGAGTGGAACTGGAAAGGCAAGGCGGGTTTCTTTTGGGCGGGTACCTCGGCTATCACAGCTATTTGGTCATACTTTCGACTCCCGGAAACCAAGGATCGCACCTATGAAGAGTTGGACATCTTGTTTGAGCGGAAGACAAGCGCAAGAAAATTCAGGGAGGCTTCGGTTGATGCCTATGGCATTGATGGACACTAGGTAGTTGTTTTAGGAAGATGGAATCGTGGCATTGACACTTACTACTGAAAGTGGGCTGTCTTCATGGTGCCCTAGTCTTGAAGAATTTGATCAATTCTCTACAGAAACCAGGCGGCGAGAATTCATCCAATCATGCGTCTTCAATTCAGTGCTAATATAGATAAGGTGCAGTTGGTATAAAACACTTACTGGGCGCAGCATGCAGGAAGCTGTTTCGGTCCGCTATTTCATCCGACAAGGTAGACAAGCCATGGTCCTTTCTTACCTGACGGCTACTCGCAGCCTGATTTTTAAACTTAACGCAAGCATCGATCTCACTCCCTCTACTAGATGATATGGCCGAAACCCTCGCTGCGATCGGCCTTGCGAGTAACATACTTCAATTTCTCGAGACAGGTATTAAACTCTTTAACCTGACCCGGGCTAGGTACAAGTCTCATTCAGGTCTCATGACACACCGGTTGAATTGGTTGCTAACAAAAAGCAAACTCTTGAGGGTGGTTAAAATTGCAGTAAAGGTTCGGTAATCAACAGGTGTATGCGTATGAACTGAGAGGTGAGCACGTGACTAATTTAGAACAAACGCTAATCGGAGTTAACACGCCTGTCCCATCGAAGGTGTAGCTAGTTATCGCTACCGTTGAGGGCGACAACACGCTGAGTAGCAGTCTCGGTCTTGTGGAAACGACGGGGCTTGACCTTCCTCTCAAAAAGCTCATCAAGCTCCGCGGCAGAGCGACTAAAGATGTCCTGTTAGCTTATGCACTGTTGTGAAACAATGCTGTAAAACAGGGTTTACTAACCGCGCAGTCTCCGGGATAAGGAACCAACATCCAACAGCAGAGGGCAATCCGACACCAGCGTAGAAGAAACCTGCTTTGAGACCCCAGTTCCACTCACTAGCGTTGATCATATGAGGCACGAGCTGGGTCATGCCAATGTTGACCAGACAGTTGAATGCAGCTGCAGCGCCTGAAGTGTAAGGCCTTAGTCGTTGAGATGAGATCTCGCCGATGAAGCCCCAACCCGTAGCTCCGGTCATGGTTAGGCCAATATCTAGATCAGCCAGTTAGTAAAGTATCAAGTAGTCGTGGGGATCTTTGTGAGGTAATACACTCCAGATAACAGCCATGAAAATGAAAACACCATTGACTGCCTTGCCGTGTTTAGCAAGTCCCAGGAATCCAACCAAGAAACTTGTTGCCCACATCGCAGTCGTGCCAGAGCAACTGATAAGGCGTCTTCCGAAGCTGTCGGCATAGTAAACGACAGCGATAGCACCTACGAGCTTGATACCAAGAAGAATGCACTTAATATGGAATGGGTCGCCAACACCGGCTTGCTGGAAAAAGTAGGCGCCGTAGGTTGAGAACAAAACCAGACCAGTGAACTGCTGTGAGACGATAGTCCAGAGAGCAACAATTGTGCGGAAACCATCAGTTCCACGGAAGACGGACGTCCACTTTTCACGACCCTGAGCGATGGCGACTTGTTTCTCGTGTTCAGCCAATAGAACCAGGACCTCGATTTGTCGGTCGACATTATAGTCATCAACACCCTTGTAAAGTTGACGCAGAGCTTTCCTGCCCTTGTCAAGCTTCCCAGCAGATACAGCCCAAGCGGCTGACTCGGGGAGGAAGAAGAAGATGATAAGCATCAGTCCGATGTGGCCCCATTGTGTGTAGATGGGGAGCAGCCAGTTGTGGCTGTCATAGCCAGAGATAACCTCCATGGCCACATAGGCGAAGAAGGTGCCAACGGTCCACCAGAGGTTATACGTCATTAGGACAATTCCTCTGATTCGAGTTGGAGCAATCTCTGAGATGTAGGCCGGGAGTGTGACTTGGAGACATCCAAGGCCCATACCAGCTAACATTTTGGCAACCAGCCAATGCTCCCAACTTCGAGAAAGCGATTCGGCCAAGATGCTAGCAGCCAGTAAAATCCAGCAAGTGTATAGCGATATTTTTCTTCCCATCGGAGCGGCCAGGAAAGGTAGTGCGATCTGAGCGAGGAACTGGCCAGCGGGTAGAATGCTTCCCCATGCGGCGATGATGTTTGAATCGAGAACTGCTTTGCCTTCGCCATTGATCTTGGTGGCAAACTCTTCGACAAAGCCTGGGTTGGCTAGAATACCTGCATTCATACTAGACAATAGTTAGTGCCACAGTCTAATAAGACGAGGACACGGTTTAAGAGGAGCCTGACCCTATCTGGTAACCATCTGCTCCAGCAGCAAAGGCAGCGACGAAGGCGAAAGAGGTACACCACTTGAACTTCATGAAGGTTTCCCAAGGAGTCAAAGTCTCGTATCCGGTCGTGGCCTGGCCCTTACTGGCGGCGTCTATGACTGCGTCTTTTGGCTGGATGGCATCGTCGTTGACTGTTTCCGTATGGTCAATCTCCTCTGGCATTTTCTCCTGCTCACTGCCCAGCCTGGACTGTTGCATGATGAACAATTGCGGGACCTGAACAGTCAGGACTAAGGTGAAAAGTTGTAGAACCGTATTGCTTTAATTGTCTGAGTGGTTCAGAATGCTTGTTCGTTTGCTGGTATGAGCAAGCTGGTCATCTATATACGCAGGCCAATAGTGAACATGGGGTTAGGTTATCTCTCACTCCACATTTCCCCCATGGGGTTCGAAATAAGGTCCAACCCCAAAGAACAGGGAGCTTATGGTACCAAAGAATCGTTTCCTGGGTCCGGGGAGAGTACCGAACGCGGGGTTGGTCACTAGGGCGCCTCAATGGGGTGATTTGGGGCCAGCCTCCGGGAGAATGACACCGGGGACGTTCCGTCCGATGCCCGTGTTGAGAGCCGACTTAGCCCAGGTGACAGGGCGGAAGAGAATTCGGCCGGAAACTCGACCGTTCCCGTAGAACGGGTTGTTAGTTGCCAATTACGATCTTTACAAACAAAGATCAACTTGGCAAGTATTCAGCCAAACTCGTGTATGCACCGGTTACTACTAGACCGAGGAATGCGATGTGGGGAGACCTGATTCCACTTGCGTGCCACATGATCACTGAAGAAGTCTCGATCTTGTAATTTCCAACCACAGCTACAAGCTGAGAGCTATCAACTTACAAGTAGAAGAAATATATACACGCAAAAATGCATAGGTGTGGTGAGTCATCGAGAATAAGACAGCTATATCCAGACCGTTCGTAAACTAAATAGTGGGCATAACCTATATCTGGAATATTATACTACAGCTTCCAAAAGTCAATCCGAAGCAAAGTATTGAGATTAAAGGTCTAGAAAATAGGAAAGTTCCCAACATGAGGCAGCGCAATTAGATATGTTTGATACGACGAAGTTGCCATTCTATCTTGAGGTCTAGTTGAGACAAAACATTCCTTAACTGATACTTCAAGAGTGGCAACAGAAGCCAGCTCACCTCTAAGGTCTACATAAGCCTAACTGTAATAACTTATTCCCGAGCTCAATCAAATAGTAATCAGCATAAACAAGACCGTGATCTGCGCTGGCGCTTCTGCTAGCCGCATTCCAGGTTACAGTCGAATTTCTAATTATGCAGTCAAACTTCTTTTGCAGAGGCTCGCAACCCGTCGCAGATAAAGTACCGTCTGGCCGGTATTCCAGACGGGCTTGTTCTTGAGACAATGCAAAATTCAGAGTGTCTTGGACGATTCTCAGAGAGCTGTCCAAGTAACGCTTTGCCTGCTCATGGCGGCCGAGCGACATTAATGTTTGCGTGAGAAGAAGCATGCCGTAAGCAGCTGCAATATCCGCAGATACATCTCGTAATGGAGCATTCTCGTCCTCGATGGGAGCATCGAAATCCCACAATGGGACATATCTGCCTGCTTTGATGCCACTTCCATCAGATCGAGGAATCTCAACGCAGGCTGGAGCATCTTCCATTCTCAATAAGAAGTACTCTACAAGGCCACATGCGGCATCGAGAAAAATGTCATCTCCAGTCCAGGCATAAGTCTGAGCGTAGCCGACAATACCCCAGGCCTGGCCGCGGGACCATGTGGATTCGGGTGTGTAGCCCTGAGCTGTGCGGACCTCTTTGATGTCCCCAGTGGCGGGTGAGAAGTTGACGACATGATTTGTGCTGTATAACATCCCATCATAGCCCTCTCTCTTGTAAGTCGGCTCTTTGCGGAGATGGGTCCTCAGCAATGTCATTGCATGGGCAGCTGCTGCATCTGCTAAAAAGCCGTAACAAGTGTGTTCAGCCGCATAGAAGAGTAGCTCGAGATTGCAAAGGGAATCAACAATGACGAGAAAGTTTTCCTTTTTGTCCCTGATGTCAACATCTCTTTGCCATGTCAGAGCGTCCCAAGAACGAATTGCGCCTACACGCGAGTCGAACCGCGAGTAAAGGCTAACAGCAGCGGTTCGGATACTGTTAAGTGCCGTCTTATCATGGAGGAGCTCCCAACGGATTCTCATGTGAGGCATGATCATGAACCCTAAGTCATGGGTGTCGGTTCGTTGTGCCATTCGCTGAAGGGGCTCTGACCACTGTTTGCCTAGAGATTCGAGTCTGTCACGGACATGGCTCAAAATAATGCGGGAGTCGCTGCGATGCATGCTCTGGGGATACCGGGTGGCTCGCTCAACCAAGCCGTAGATGCTTCCGGGGAAGAAGCCGCATGTCCAAATGTCGGCCGGTCGACGGCTGTAATTTCCTTCGTTTTCGCCAGACTGATGAACGAGCTCGGGATAAAAGCTTGGTGGGTTCTCGCGGTCTGTTAGTCCGGTTCCCACTGAATATAGAGGCATGAGAGGTACTTACGTTGTTATCCAGATATGCCTCTGCTACTTGGATAATCTTGGCGGTGATATTTTCAGAGTATAAGTGTTGCGCAAGACTCCTTTGTCTTTCTTCCCAGTCCTCACTAATAATTGGAATGGCAACACCGACTGTGTGACGTTTGTGATGTACTCCATTCGCATTTTTCGATGCCGGCATAGTGCCGTCAGTAACACCGTTCATAGTCCCATTGATTGTCATTGTGGTTGAAGCTGTCATTGTGATGCCCTAAAATCACATTCGCCATTATACCACTTCTTGTACCGGCCAGTATTCGTGCGCTCGGAGTCAAATGTCTGATATCGGACCGGACCCGACTATCGTCCGATCTCCGAGGAATCCCGGACATCGGATATCGGACGATTGACCTCGGAGTGGGGGGCGCGGGGAGCGTACCAATCCTTCTAAAACAATGAGGCTTGCTTTTCGCATTTAGTTTAAGCTGTTTCAATACATGATTCCATCTCTCTTGTGACCGAAGACAAATGCCGCACCACACTGAAGTGAACCACCAACTCAAGACAAACTAGCCAATACAGTCATGCCTCTGCTTCCGGGTTTCTCAGATAACCCCCTCAAAAGCCGAGAGGATGTTGTACAAGCTAGCCGAGTGCTCATTGCACCCCTACTCCCTTACTTTTCCCCCGCTCGTGCACGGGTTCGTATACCAGTAACGATCGGCACGCATTTTGACGAGACGGCAGCTCAGCTAGAAGGTTTTGCGCGGCCACTGTTTGTAGTCGCAGCCTTACTTCATGCCCAAGAACCTGTTGATCATCTTCTTCAACCTTGGATCGATGGCTTCTCAGCGGGGACGGATCCCCAACATGAGGAATACTGGGGTGAAATATCGGACAAAGATCAGAGAATGGTTGAGGCCGAAATGATTGCATTTGCCCTACTTGCAGCCCCTAGAAGCGCGCTATGGGATCAATTCGACAATAAAACAAAGACTAACGTAGCCAAATGGCTTCGAGGTCTTCAGGGCAAGGACATCCACACGTCCAATTGGCTCTGGTTCCGCGTCATGTCAAGCATCGCTTTGATAAAAGTCTGCGGTCAAGATCCACGGCAGCTGCAAGATCAAATGGATCGTGACCTGAGAAATCTTGACTCTATGTATCTCCAGGATGGCTGGTCTAGCGATGGTATCTGGCCTGACCCAGACGCTGTACTTGCAGTCGAGAAGGAGTCGTTCGAGAGGACGGGCAAGAGAAACCAAAACTTCTGGTCTTGTCAGGCTGACTACTACTCGGGAAGCTTTGCGATTCAGTTTAGCCAGTTACTGTACGTCAAGTTTGCGTCTGATCTAGACCCAGTACGTGCAGAGAGGTATCGACAGCATGCCAGGGAATTTGCCCCTCAATTTTTGAGTTACTTTGATGAGGATGGTGAGTATCCATTAATACGAACGCTCAAGGAGTCTATTAATTATTATCAGGTGCCGTTATTCCATTCGGAAGATCTCTAACATATAGATTTGCCTGTGCCGGATTCTTTGCGGCCTTGGCCATGGCCGAGGTTGATAATCTTCCTGCGCCCCTTGACAGACCTGGTGTTGTGAAAGGGTATCTTCTTAGACACTTGAGATGGTGGCGAGATCGCTCAGATGGTATGTTCGCTTCAGGTGGAACCGTTAACATCGGATGGTTGTATCCGTAAGTACTCTATCCGGGCTTCCAACAGCCCTATTCAGAGATAAGCTGATGTTTGGTTAGAAATATGTTCTTAAGCGAAGACTGCAACTCGCCACAGTCTGTGTACTGGGCGTTAAAGTCTTTCGTCGTTGTCGGACTCACGGCTGATAAGTCTTTCTGGACTGAGCCGGAAAGCGGCTACTCTGAGTCCGCTGCAGGGATCAAGTATCTCGCGGCGCCACGACAGATTCTCTGCAACCACCCATTGGGAAACCACCATTTCCTTCTAAACCCATCACAATACCTTACAAGACCCTTCAAAAATGCAACAGCGAAGTATTGCAAGTTTGCATACTCTTCAGCATTCACCTTCTCACTTGCCGTTGGAAATGTCGTGGCCACTCAGCTTGCTCCCGACAACTCACTCTTCCTTAGCAGAGATGAAACCGAAACCTGGGCAACTAAGCGAGTTTCTTCAGATGCGGTTATCCATAAAGCTTATGTCAAGGGCTCTACTACCGAGGAACTGACGGTTGCCTCAGCCACTTGGTACCCGTGGGCCGACCACCAAGTGTCAGTGACGACAACCCTAATCCCGCCTTCTGATAGATGGCCAGACTGGCACTTGAGAATCCATGTAATTAAATTCGACGGAGATCTTAAGACACTGCATACGCTGGAAGGTGGGTTTTCTATCCTAGGACGCCGACAAGCAGACACGAAGCCGCTCCCCACAGTTTCATTGAATCAATTGGACCCTGAAGCCAGAACCGGAACAGCAGAGGGAGTAGTAGAGCAGTCTCAAGATGCAGTGATATTATCCTCAGCAGGTGCTTCGGGTGTTGCAACAGAAAGGCTTCGACACGAGCAGATATCGACCCTCGTCTCAGTTATTAAACCGGAAGCCAACACGAACCTAACGGCACCGCGCACGCTCTGTCCCGTCATTCAGCACTCAGTCACCAACTTGACTAGGGGCACCGAGATCACCCTTGTGACTAAAGTATTCGCGATATCTTCTGAAGCCAATGGTTGGCGTCGACTTGAAGGAAAGCCGTTGCTGGAACGCTGGACGGACCAGCCTCAAGTGAGATTTGCGAACACGAACGAAACTGAGATGGGGGATTATATTCAATTAAGCTCATAGGCTCTCTGAGCCTGATACAATCTATGTTACCTTTTTATCCCCCGTCTCTAACTGTGGATTGAGCCGATCATTGGTGCTCACAGAACTCTCAGGCCGCTGTCACCGCAGGGTGATACTCATAGCCCAGTGACCCCATTGTAGTCATCAGGATCCGTGATAAACATGAAATCATCAAAATTGATAATACGATTCATTTCCAAAAAGCTTTGATTCATCAAGTCTTCAGAAATAAGAGAAAGTTCATCCACTGTCGATGCCTCGATGCCCAGAGTTTGAGCTTGTGCAGTCGAAGCTTGGACCTGTCCCGAATGAAACTGTACAACAGAAGGCGGTTCATCGAGCTGGCTCGTCTTATCAGAACTCATATTGCTTACAGACGGTACCCAGTAGGTGCCTCCAGTCCTGGCCACTGGATCTACAGCAGCCACAGAGGCATCGGCGTGCTGGTCAGTGTTGCTAAAGTTCTCGCAGTGTCTTATATCTGACTCGGAAGATTGGGGTTCATTTTGCTCGCCTCTGGACTTCTGGGACACCTGACTGAACAAAGTAGGAGTAGGCATCCCCCCATCCTTGGAGTATGAGTCGTGGAGCTGCCTCAACTGGCTTGCCAAAGCACCGGCAAATGGAACTTTCTGGTCTTCAACTCCATCAAACCGGCCCGCCCAATTCTTACTCATGGCTTCCAGGCTGTCGACTAGTACCTGGAATTCAGGAGCGAGATCAACTTCGTAATGTAAAGAGTGAACTAATATGATCTCAGCACTGTGGCTCTGGTAGGGTAGGGTCATCAACCCTAGTAAAAGTGCAGTAAAGAACTCTGTAGTTGGGTAACTGACCTAGTAGTAGCTTCGCACTGACAAAAACGCATATAGAGAACTGTGGTGCCAGGATCTGCCGTGCTGACGTGAGGTCTAGATATTTGGTGGTGATGTTGGCCGTTTCTGTAGCTGCAACGTAACAAGTATCCGCACTGCAGGTATTTGGCAGTTTCAAATGCCTTATTTCCTTGCTTGGATATGCTATCATCTGATGCAGCAAGATGGTCGACATATTGTGCGTGAGGTGCGCCAAGGTCATGTTAGGGTCCATGGCTTTGGATATTACCGGTATAGGGTTTTGGCTCGGATTCTTCCACTTTTGGGGTAGAAACATCTTCCAACTAAAGTGATTTAGTGGGTTAGATCGATACAAACATATTGTTTGAGGCCTGTTTAGGGGCGATGCTTACTGTATCAGGCGTAGGTCTAACTCCTTAAATCGAGTCAACCAACTGGAGACTTCCTGTCGGTTGGTAAAGTCGATCTTCTGCTGCACAAAGTATGTGTTTATTCGGCTGAGTGACTCGATAGACTCGACGTAGTAGGCGAAAGCACCAATCTTGAGTCTTTCAGCAGAGGCTGCAGCATATCTGTGTGAGATTGTGATCCGTTCGGGACTTCATTGTCTTCTATGGTACCTGCTTCGCCTGTTTCCCCCGGAGCCTCGTATTTGGACGGTAGGAAGCTAATGGTATGTCCAATTTTGGCTGCTGAGTGATCCCAGATGCCCAGATAGGGCGTTACCGCTGGCTGGTTCCGCTTCCATAGGCCACCATCAACGGGTAGACGTCGAGAGATGTCATCGGCTGTTAGACTTACGTTCCAGCTACGACAATATTAGCCTTGACCCATGGGAACTAGGGATGGTCTTACCCCGTAACGATGGAACAGAACCTTGATATAGGTAGTTAACCAACATGCACGCAAGGACAGCGGTCAGACTGAATCATGAGAGCTCATACCTATCAAGTAGAAAAACGTTCCAGAACAGTCTCCTTCTCTCTTCTTCTTCTAACCAATTATTCGGGGGAGGTAAGCGTGGTAGATCCGATAGCAAAGCAGCCGGCTCAGTAAAGTCGGCATCCTCGACACTGAGATGCAGATACTGTACAGTCCTAGCAAGAGATGCTATCGTTGGCCAGGCTTTTGATGTTTCGTTCTGGCTGATCTAGTTCGCTTTCATCAACATGGCCAACTCGCTTGGAATTGTACTTGCGTATGTGGTGATATTGTTGTATTTGATGAAGAAGGGGAGGAGGAAAAGGCTGCTGGGTACACTCACATCAATAAAAGCGATAATCACTAAGGCCTGAAGATTTTCTAAAGTCAGGGCATTCATGCCGTTGAGAAGAACGTATTGCCTAGATTTTTCAACTTCCTTGCGAATCTCCGTGATCGGAATGGAGCAACGCGATTCTTCGATAAGTCCTAAAGATGCAACCACGATGGCGTGCCGTATGACGATGTTTGGCTCGTGATGCGTTTTTTCGGTGAGTTTGCGCCGATACCGTACCTCATGCAAGATAGGAATCCAAGGGTGTATGTTATCAAAATAGACATCCAGCAGCTCCGCTTCCAAGCCTGATGCGTCAGTACTGACTGATCGACCGGGCTATGCACTTCTCCCACGCCTGCTGCAGTACGCGAGCCGAGCCTCATTCGTTTCCTGGGGCGCTGTCTCAAACTATCTCTTAGTTCTAGATGGGGTGAGTCTTGGAGGCTATTTGTTGACGGTGTTGCTGTTGGAGCATTGGTGTTCGATGGTGTAGTCAAATTAGAGTTGAGCTGATGAATCTCTCGGGCCAGATTGGAAAGAATTCCACCTAAAGCTTGGTGCTCGGCAATTTCGATCTGGGAGCTATGAGTCCCAAGTTGACCATCCGATGGTGGCACTGGAATTGGTCTATCACTTCCATCAAACACGGCGTCCTCCAGTATTGCTAAGTGGATGTGAGTCGCAATTCTCAATCTTGCTGGACTTTTGCACACGTACCAATACGACGACTCAAGGCTTCGACAGCACCGCTTTTGACACCAGGTTTCTTGCGTTGATACTCGTAAGTACATTTTAATGCTGAAGCCATCATATTAGTATGGAAGTGTTAATTGTGATGAGGCCATACTTAGCCGTCTGCAGTGTGAACAGGTCGGCCATTCTCTGGAGCATCGTAGCTTTCTGCGGCGGCATCCATCACACTGAGGAAATAATCATCAGCGCAGACTCGATTTTGAGTGACAGCGATCTTACCGATGGCAAGTCGAGTTCCGCTACATTCAATTCTTCGTGAAGCTCTGCAGGATCGTCCATGGCCATGAGATGCGTCTCAACTTCAAACCTGTGCGGAGTTGACCACGCAATACGGGAGCCAGGACGTTGGTCGCCTGGGTTACAAGGCCGAATCACGCCAGGCTTGACATTACCCACTCACTGTCCATGAGATTACTGGCATGGAATAGCGGATTGAAGCCTTATACGCGTATCCTACCTCGGGTTCGTATGTACATCTTACCCAAGCGAGCTGAGCTGACCAATCAGCCACAGATACTTTACCCCATATTCTTACATCCCTGCTTTCTAGGGGGTCATCTTAGCGTCGGGAGAAAGGCGGCGGGCGTCTTTCTTCCGATGCGCGGATGCACCTGCGCTTCGAGGAGAGCTATCCTCTCAGGGGTAAGGCTCGACATGCGTCCGGAGGAGATGGCAGTCTTGGACGTAGCTACTAAGCTTATTCCAGCTGACTACAGTCTATCGATTCCGTCTTGGAAGTAATCATGTGTCATTTACTCAGCCATTGCAAAGACTGCAGGTATGTACTGCGACAACTGTCCTGCCCAATTGAGCTGTCCAAGCCGTAGCCGAGGTGAGTTTAGTACTAAAGTCTATAAATACAGAAGTATTCCAGCGGCACAATGTGAGAAGCACCATGGCAATCAGCTTCAACACCAAAAGACGACTGCCCATTCTGCAACATCCTGGCCAACAACGCCATCTTTGCGCACAATGACCTGCTTCGCTTCTGCTCTGGCCATTGGCTTTCTTATATGTCTGACCCGAGCCAACCCAACACCTCGAGCAGCCATACCAGCTCCTCCCAGACCAGAACCAATCGAAATTGTGGAATTACCTCTTCCGCCCGTCTCCGATGACACTCCAGGTGCTTGTACCACGAAGATCAACCCCAAGGGCACTGGTTGCATCAAGAGATCGGTTGGAGAATTCCAAGCCGGTGACTTCACCCCAGACGGCAACCATGTGATCGTCAATGTCGAATTTGTTGGCGCCCTCACTAGTTCATCAAGCATTTACACTGGTGAACAAGCCATTCTTGTCAAAGCGGACGGCAAGAAGTTTCCCAACGGAGACTCTTGGAAGTGTCTAAGTTGCGGCGTGCCAGCCAAGAACGCGCAAAATCTGTATCCTGAGAAGGATTATCCCCACGTATTCAGAAGCGGAACTAAGGCTTTGTGGGGTCATAATGTTCTTGAATGTGATGGAAAACTGGAAAGTGCAGACTGCACGCCAAAAACTACTCATATTTATCCCATCTACTGGCAGAACAAAGCCGACGGCTCAGGTAAAGGCGCAATTCCTCGAGAGTTACGACTTCATCCTGATGATGAACACATTGGTTTTAGTTCATTTACAGATGGAGGCGGTCAACTTGCTTTTATCGGTCGCCTGGAGTTCAACCCGAAACCTACGACTGGAGAACCCCTCGTGCCTCGCTACGATATCGTCGACGTACATATCCTCTTTGACGAGGCGGGCTTGGGCCGCTACTCATCCTCTGGCTCCAGATTACAGATTCACACTGACGGTATTGCCGTTGCCGAACTTCGAGGTTTCAGCGGCACAGGCGATGAAGTCGTCTATATCGCGCCACCTGTCGAGGCCAACAACATGGATGTGTATGCCACACACCTCCAGACTGGTGTCACCCGTCGACTTACAACTCATCCCAAATATGTCGACCCGATTGCGTTTTCTGCCGATAATCGGTGGATGATCATCATGGATACGAGAGGTTCAGACCGTTTGATGTGGTCTAGTGGGATGCGTGGAATCCCACCGCTGGCAGACTTGGTTACTGTTGGTGCGCTCGCCGCTGCACGCAACAACCGCAAACGCCGATTCTTTCAGCCTATACTTCTTGACGGTCATGGTGACAGAGGCTCGTACTTTGGTCAAGGGATCAACCCCCATGATTCTAAGCAAGGTAGCGTAGGCGACCCCAACTGGAACGGCCGCGCCGACCCTGCGTTCAGCCTTGACGGTACCAAAATCACCTGCTGGCAAGACCTTGTCGTCAGTCCCGCATGCGGAGGCTCCAATCCCCTTGCCTGCCCTGTATCAACAGCTCAGGGGAAACGTGAATATCGTTTGATGCTTGCAAAACTCAAAAGCCGAAGCTCCAAGAAGCCCGCTCCAGTGTTCGATTTTGACGGCAAGGTTCCATGGGCTATAGCATACAAGCCGGGCGATGCTTACCCAGAGAGAGAAGGCCTGAAGGCCGGTGATTACACACTTGATGGGAAAATCTCTGGCAAGGCCGAAGTTTCTCTCGTCGCGGATAACGGGGGGAGAATTACCACCGTGGTCGCTAACTATACTGATTACTCGGATTACAAAGAGTATGTCGTCAATGGCCACGAGAACATTACGAACAATTTCGACACTGATAATCCCTGGGTGAATGATATCCATTGGTACTCTGATCTCGTTGGGACTGGCGACCAGAAGGCCACCAAGAAGACAACCAAAGGTGGGTTTCATCTGCAGATTGAGATTACAGTCAACAATTTTCAGGCTAAGGGGAAGCTTATCACGACTGTTGACGGGGTTTCATATGAGCCGCCTGCCAATGGAACATGATAGGTCCGCGAATGGTTTCTGTCTGACCATGTAGAATGCAAACACGAATCTTCGGTTTATCTAAATAAACATTTACAACAATCTGATCAGCTCTTGACCATCTAGTAGCAGCTATTAGTTTCAAGTTAAGTTTAAGTCGAAATAATATTAATTTTACTTATCTGTTCTGGGTCCCAGCGAGGCAAGAATCCCATTGTCTTATTCATCAATATGAATCGCTTCGGGAACTTCCAAGCTGATCCTACTAGCATCAATGTGACCACTTGATCAGACCCAAGGCTGGGAATCATTTGGGGAAAAGCCCTCCGGCATGGAATTAGCGAATGGTGTCCACAGCGTTGAAAGAATCCCTGTTAATGCAAAATCGTAGCCCTCGGAACCATCGAGCCACTGTGTAGTTTCGATCCCCTGAGTTTCTGGTGAAATTGTCGGTTCTCGTGGGCTGACTTCAGCTTCTCTCAATCTTTTCTCGACCATAATCCGAGCACGGTCGAAGAGATTATATGCCGCGTCAGCAGATATATAAGACTTTCGCATCTCTTGTAAAGCCAGTAGGCAAATGGCCAGGTTGTGCTTTGCCAGTTGACTAGATGATGATTTGGATGAAGTCATTTCGAGCAGATGAACTTGGATTGGAGGACCAATGGTCAGGACGCTAATAAACAGTCAATGAGATAATGTCTGGTGGTGTCAGTGTACGTACATAACCGTCTGGGCGAACTTGATCAGATCCTCTGCCATCATCGAATTGATGGCCTGCGTTGCATGAGAAGCTGCAGTCCGGACCTTGTTTCTTGCAAATGTTTTCCAGGAAGCCTGCTCGTCTATTGAAACATCAAATGGCGTTTCAAGGAGGAATGGCCGATAAAGAGCTATGGTTGCCGCCCTGCAATTACTTAGCTAGTGGTCATTTGTGTTCCTCCGAGACCTACTGAGTATGCAGCCGGAATTGATATAAGTGAGATGCGAATACTGGGCTTTGGTTATTATGTCCATCAGGATACCAATTAGCACGAATCTCATTTTCATCTCTTTCAATGGCCGCCCGGGAGGGCTTTGCACTCTTGGTGGTATAGTTAGTCCATAATATTTCTCCCATGGTGCGTGTCACTCCAATCAATCTGAGCCACATTCCGAGCAGCGTGCCAAGCTGTTCGGGTAAATAGTGTTGATACGCTGGTGAACAGTCGGGGCTTGTATCGTGAAACCCAGGCATCGGAGTTGAGCAATGATCAAGAGATATCCGCATTGGTCGACCTTGACCCATTGACAGCCATACCTCGCGGTAGTAGATGCACCACCAGACGCGACACCATAGAGGCTTCATGCCGTTCCGTGCTGGATATGTCAACATGTGAAGGCCAATAGTGTGAGAAAGGCTGATGGCAATCCCATTCCAATGCCAAGGGCCCAAGCGATCCTCAGCATTGGCGTAATAATGCCCCATGAGAAACACAGACTGAATCAGGGTAAGTTTGTCCTTCTCATAATCTACATCGTACAATGTCTACGTAACCTGTTAGCTAAATCGACTTGTGATGAGATTATGAGCTTCAAAATACCTTGGCTCGCTGAAAGGCTGTGTGCTTGAAAGCAAGTTGAGAGTCGTAAAAGCTTTCGGCAAATAAACTGTCATCGACGAACTACGCCCGTCAGCATGCTTTTCTACTACTGGGTACGAAAACATACACTTGCAGCGCACATAAATACGTTCCATAGGAGCAATAAACTGAGATGACCTTTACTGTACTTGTTGAAAAAGTCCTCGGGATCCAAGACTGGTTCAAATGGATGAGCATAGTAGAAGTATGCTTTAATAAGGGCTTCTCTGAGTGGGTGGGGAGGCAAGGAAAAGCATCCTTTGAACCGAAGGTATTCAATCTCCTCTGGCAGAAGAGATTCTAGTGGGGGTATAGCCACAAACGCATGGTTGCTATTGTTCGATCTTCCGGGTTTGCAGATATCTATCACGAAGGCTGGTCCTCTTTTGTCACCTGGATATGTCAAGATTGAATCTTTCATGATCCATAAATATATCGTTTGCTTACCTGGGTAGAACGGCACTCGATTGCCATCGCTCTCATGCTCCTCGAGCGTTTCAGCCCATGCAGATGTGGCATTGGCAATTGGAGATGAAGCTGTTGTGTCGGAGCTTTCGGGTTGTCTGGGCTCATCAAGTTCTGCATCTAAAGCTACAGCAGTCTCGTAACCTTCCACGCCGTTTTCGACGGAAATGGACTCTCGGCTGGCAGCAGCAGATGAAGGGTTTTGCACCGACTGCAAGTGGCCAGGTGATGTATGACCAGTCGTGTCAGCAAGTGAGTTCCAGCGGCTTGACTCATAATCTCCAGCTAAAATGATGGTATCCTGGAGGGGACTCTCGCTCTGTGAAGTACTGAGTTGTGGCGTTGAAGAGCTTTGTCCTGATGGAGCCGGGCTGTCTTGCGCTGCCGAATCAGACATAGTAGGCAATATATCATTGTTTCTATACTAATTAGCTATCTGAGGCACTTCGGATGAGAGGTGATCTTGCCGTCGTCGCTTGCGGCTCTGCATCTCGCAAGGGACGTCATCCACGGCGCAGTTAGCGCATGGGGGTCCGGATAAGGTGACGGTGCACCTGACTTTACGAGCACTACATGCCTTGCATGCTACATGGGCCCGTTTGTAGGGCCTATTGGTCGTTGGCGGCATCGTGATATTACACTTAGATCTGGGGAGGTGTGTGAGGATAGGTGGAGGGAGGCCTTTAGGAAGGAGAACCGAGGTAGTTAGCTGTATAGCGAAGCTAAGACTCTGGCCAGTATGCGGTTAACCAGTATAGTGTTCAAAAACTGTGTAGGGGTGGGATAGCAGACCAATTAAAATACAACATATTAAGGGCACATACGATACAACCCCTGTGAATTTGTCTAACGGGTACCTCTATCTCAGAACGCCTGAGAATTTTAATTTTTAATAGCTTTTTAACTAAAAATACTATTAAAATAGCAAAAAAATAAAAGAAATTACTACATTATTGACCTGTATACTGAATACAGTTAATTTGCTATTTAATAGCATGAATGCGGGAAATCCAATGCGATTCTTAGATGTCCCTGTATATACTAGACAAACTTGCAGGGTATGAACTGTAGGTCATAGTGCTCTTTAAGAATTAGGCTCTGCAAACCTACAACAACACTTGAGCCGCCAAGATACATATCTGAGAACGAGTAAATACAAAATGATACCTTTGACTCTGTTAGTCCATCATTTTACATCATGATCACGCGAGCTTCATATCGATCTATGACATAAATAAGTTAACCTTGGAGAACAATACCCACTTCTTGCCGAGGTTGGACTGGACCTCAAGTGTAAAATGTGGGCCATCCTAATGCCTCAATTTGAGTTTGAGATATCAATTTTCTGGTTGAGTAAATCGGCTGCCTCGAGCCTCGATTGTTATTTCTAGCTCGGTGTGCGGAGTACACACGTGGTTTTCAGGCGAAGAAGTTCGCCTTGGTGTCATGCGTTAAGCCTCCACTGCTTGATACGAGCATTAGAGAAGATAATACACTGTGTTTAGAGTCAATATCGCAACCAAACCAGCCTCAAAGAGCAATTGAACATGAGGGAAGGGAATCAGGCCATTATCCCACTTCGAAACCGAATGCCCGAGGTCTTGAGTGGGCCGAAATTGGGTCATTCATGCTAGATTGACTGCCGCTTCCAACAAAATGCTCGGACTGGTAGTTGTCCTAATTCCTATATGAGCAATTTTAATTGGTTAGATATGCTTCTTGACACGATGCCATTACTTCTCTCTATAGATCAAAAAGGCTGTCAATGATACATGAGTGGTGACTATGCCTTTGTTTAAGTCCTAGAGATGTTTGTGAAGTCGGTCTACCTTGATCACCAGGCCTGCCAAGATGACTTTCACATGAAACAAGACACGATGTGGGATAGAAGTTAATTAAAAGCTTATTGAGCCTTGCAAAAAACCCACTAGAACCTAATTACGATTACCAAGCACAAGTTTTGGCAAAATCGCGTCATTAGTCCTGTGCTATTACGACTCAGACATGGGGTGTGTGTCATTGCCCTGCCCTTATAAATAAGGACATTAGCTCCTTAGGCTGTAGGTATCAATGCTCTTACACAGTTAAGGATACTATATTCTTTAATAGAATGGTAAGTTATTGCACTCGAATTAAGCCACACACTTTGTATCCTAACTTGAGAAGTCACGTTATAATACTATCAATACTTTGTCCACTGAGAAGGGGGTTTTGAGGTTGATCATCAACCATGGGCCATACAATGTTTGGGACTGAAAATTGACGGAAGATCTAGCCGATGTTCTTGACACCTTGGAGGGTAATAAGGACATAAAGGTGGTCATATTTTCCAGTGGCAATCCTGACTACTTCATCGCCCGTTACGACCTTACGCCTTCTGGCCCAGGTAAGCGAGCACCTTGAGAAAAACCTCGTTGCAACGCTAAGCACAATCTTTAGAAGCCCCGTCAGCCGAAACTCAACTGAAGAAGCTGTTCAACAACATTCTCTTCAAAATCTCAAAGTCTCCCATCATTTTTATTGCTGAGATAGCCGGTATCGCCCGGGGAATCGGCAGCGAGTTTCTTCTTCATTGTGATATGCGCTACGCTGCCAAAGGCAAGACCAAACTCGCCCAGTCAGAAGTGACAGTCGGGATTGTTCCTGGGGCTGGTGGTATCGACTACTTGGTCCGACTCATCGGCCGTGCCCGTGCTCTTCAGTATCTGGTCACCGGCGAAGATGTGGATGCAGATGTCGCTGAGAGACTGGGTTGGGTTAACCAGGCATTGGAGCCTGCTGAGCTGTCAAAGCACGTCGATGCTATTGCGGCGAAAATCGCCACCTTTTCTCCTCAGGCCCTGGCTGGCATCAAGGACCGCGTGAATGCACGTTCACGTCCCGATGACACTGAGACACTGAAAGACGCCCAGCTGTTGGTAGAACTCATGAAACATTACCAGCCAAAGCAGCCACAAAGACTTTGACAACTTTTTCCGAGATTTGCTGTTCGAGATGTGTAGATAGATCGGAAATGTTGTCACGGGTGTGGACACTAGTTATTTCTCAAGAGATCCATTCTTCTTACCACAGGTATCGAAACGTTAATTGGTTGCAAGTTCGTGTGACTGTATGAGGGAGTCGCATGGGCTGCACTCAGAGGGATGAGTTATTAGACTTTCGAGTGGAAAATATGTGACCTCCCTGTTACTACCCTCTGTATTCTGTGTAGAAAATGATTCCACCAGTTACTTAAATAGTGTAACGTCTCATTTATTCTTATTAACCTTCGCGAAATCCATCATGAAACGAATCGGCTCCATACTGATGACTATCCCTACCGTAACACATACTGATACTAGAAATCTTAAGACGAAAAGTCCGCTGCTATAGAGTGCAGGGAGTTTAGTGTCTACAAAATGAGTGTTTGATGCTATCGACAATAGATTAAACGTTAGTTACAACAGTTCGTATCTCGGTTCCTGCATCTAATTCAAAGTTTGGGTGTATACCCATCGACCGCTTCCTTCGCCCTCATTTTCTTTTCGATGGCCCTTCTAGGGCTAATCCCGTCTACGTAGCCCACAAATGGGGCGCCTACTTGATAACCAAGCATATCTACTAGACGAGTTGGAAGGTCGTCGAGCTTCTCCCAATCCACTGCGAGGATCTGGTTCTCAAGCGGACGGACCCATGGCTGGCAATATTGAACCGTGAGAGCTTTTCGCTCTCTGTCGGACACATTTCTACCCCCACCATGCCATAGGGTGCCCAGAAAATAAACCAGACTTCCTTTTTCCATGATGACAGGCTCAGCTTCGCGGGGCGTCGGTACGTGACTCGAGTCCCACAAGTGCGACTTTGGAACGACGACCGTAGCGCCATTTGTTTCCGTATAGGAATCCAGCGCAATCATGATTGCCTATTCGAGTAAGCTGCCGTAGAGCTAAATGGGGTAAAATACATACAGTACCAAAAGGGCGATGTGGACGAGGCACCGTGATGAACCCGTCGTCGTGATGAATTACCTGGGGTTCTTCTCCCGGTTGAATGTTGACGCTATGGTATGCATTTAGGAGAAAGCCCTGGTCCAAAAAATACTCGTTGAGGCCTATGACACTGGGATGGAGTACAAATTTGTCGAAAATTCTGGATTTATTGAGCAGAGCGTAAATCCGGTTTGTCTTCAGGCCTTCGAATTTATTGCGGCCCCCAGAGCCGGCAGGGCCGGCCTGAGGACTGGAAGCAAGGCGTCGTAGCTCCATATTTGCTTCTTCGATATCCGCGTTAGTAAAAGCATTCGGGATTACAACATATCCATTTATGAGTGTTTGGTCGATGAGATTTTGGAGATGGGAATCGACTGTGGCGCTTTTAGGACCCAGCCGTTTCTCTGCACCAGTCTCTCGGTTAATGATAGAATTGGGGGTCTCAGAAATGGTCTTCATGGTCAGAGTGGGGATTTGAGGTGAAAGTCTGGTGTTTGCGGTAAGACTGTGAACTAGATTTATGGTTTCTAGATATCTCTTGTATACCACTAGACATCGGGAGCAGCGGGGACAATGTGGGGAACCGAGGCACATCTTGGGTCTACGAAATCGGCAGTTAAGATTCTTTATCACAGCGTTGTTGGAGACTGTGTTTTCCAGTCTAGCCATTTAGGACCCAGGTTCGGATCATGGAATGGAATTCAATGGCAAGTAAAGCTTCCCTCATCCCTCAGACTGGTTCAGAAGGCCTTTTATAGGATACATGGTTTAGAGAGGGAATCTCTCTACGCAAGATGTTATGATAGGGGCAAAGACAACTTCTGGCACGATTAGTCAGCCATACATTTCCCACTCATCTGTTGTTCTACGGTATTGTCTTGCTTCTCGCAGTACTCTTCCGTGTCAATTTCATATAGCTGCCATAGCATTGATTTCACAGGACCATTCTTCCCCAACCGTTACTCGAGTTATAGACTTTCTGAGCCGAGGTAGTAGGTGGGGCGTGTATAATCCATCCAATCGACTGCAAGGTTGAGTCTCGGCAATCTCATATAGCGATGTTGGGGTTCAGGGTAACCAGCTGATCAGGAATCAAGATTCTTCAGGAACAGTACAAAAGTGGTGTCGGATTAAGGTCAAAGCCTTCGAGCCTTCTTCGAAGTCGTACTCCAAGTCGGCCTAAGCCAATATCCATTGTTGTCGTTGGTTCTGGAGGCGTATGTGTGACTTGCAACCCCCGCGCTGGAACTGAACGTAATTGTATAACTCGATTCGTTTTGCGATGGACCTCCTGTCGGCCGGGGCGACATGCCGTCAGATTTGAAGGGAAAGCGAATTGGCTCAGAGAAGACTTACATATGCAAAAGTACAGAAACTTGAACATGATTGGGAGCCAGATGGCCACAGCTACGAGCCGTGCACATGACCACTGAGACAAGCTATCAGACTCCCTGTAAAGTCTAAAGAAGATTCGATATAGGTCCACAAGCCCGAACGGTACTAATATGAACGACACAGGTTGAACGGACGCCAATATCCACCATCTCAGTTCATACGTGCGGGTCGATGAGTTCTGAAGGATACTATTGGTTTGATCATAGAACAAAAAGAACTTTTTGAGCTTGACGGATCGGGATCCCAACGTCCTGGATAATTCAGGCAAGCCGTATTGGTGGAACTGCACAACCTAGTCTAAAGTAAGTAGAAACGTAAGGATATGGATCAAGACCTGGAATACCGTCCGAAATATGAAAAAACTGAACATGAACCGCATTTTTGGTGACATCCTACAGGTATGACATCGGCCCTGGATTGAAGCCACAAGACCTTACCTTCGATATAGTTTGGAGATGTCTGCGAAGGTCTTCGGCATCAACCTCTCGACGCGAAACCATGTATGTCATAAAAACCCAATTCACAATGACTCAAAACAAGGAGTATCCGGTCCGATCATGTCGTCTTTGTTGCAGGGCGTTGGGGTTACCGGCATCGTGATTTGAGGGTTAGGGAATTCCTTGCAACAACAGAATAGGATACAGGCCAGTCAGTATAAGCCCCTACGAGATCTAGAGGTTGACGACGTAGGAGAAGACGGAAAGTACATTGGCTAAGCCTTTATAGCCCTCGAATGCGGCGGTAATTGCGATGGCGATGGACACGGCGAAAATACTTGTGCTTCTTGTATACCCAGCCTATAAAACCTACCAGCATTGGCTCAATCACTAGTCTCAACTACACAGCGCTCTTATCATCGCTTCTAATATTGTTAGGCAGCATGCTTTACCCCTATTGCTTGAAATGTTAACGTTGGCATTTGCTATTAGGCCACAAAAGCAACATATGTCTCGTGCATGCATGCACAGCCCTCTTCTGCCGGCTGATGTTTGGCTCCTGGGTCTCAGCTATTCACCAACTGGGCAACGCTGGGTATCACACATCAAGAAATTCGGAATATTGATTGGCTCTCAAGTTGCCTAGCCTAAAAAGCTGCAGCACAGGGAGGCTGAGTAGTGCTCAGCCCCAGAGCCTGATTTTCCATAGCGAATAGATTACGGGCAACAGGCTGCACAGGAGCCACCTAAATGCGTTTTGTGACGTCTTTTTATCGGCAGAGTTCACGTCGCTGTTCTATATAACAAAGCTCGTAGCCACCATCGGTTATTTCCTTTCTGTGCCTAAATAATGTTGGAATTCTGGCCAGCTACCCACTTTGCCAACAGTCGTGTTGGTTGAGCCAAGTCAATATGACCATCTCGCAATGCTGCGACCGATCGCTTGGCGCCGTCACCAATACCTCACTCCGAAGCACTTAGCGAACGCGGCCTCTACGCAATGCAGGATCTCACTCTCTTTCTTGCAGACCAACAACCAAGGAATCGACTTCCGGCTCCTCCGGTTCTTTCGTCCTACTCAACACGAGCTCACGCGGTCATCACTTGTTTCAGAACAAGGGACCCATATTGGCTCATAATGGCTCCATCGCCAATCAGAATGAGAGCTGCTAGGGGCGTATAAGGCGACTGCATCTCGGCAACAAAGCGTCGCCTTTTGGCTCTGATAGGTAGGTTTTTTGCAATATCCTAAGGAAATGTTGGTCACTAACTTGAGTGTTGTACTGCAGACTCCCGATTCTTTCCCTGATGCACCCTTATCAAGCCCTCGGTCCTGCATGCCTGTAGGATGTTTCCCTAGCCAAGACCTGCGATTCGCACCAATTCGGGGCTTGGGGGAGATCATCCACGCCACGAGCTGCCTTTCAACTTATTTCGGCTGAACGATCCTGCGAGTACAACAGTTGGAGAAACGGCCTGGGTGATGTTGGGGAGAAGAGACGCGTGTCCCTCGCACAACATTGAGGAGGGCAATTGCCTTGATGGGCTTGATTTCTGAAAAGGAGGGCTTTCGCAAACTACCTGCGGCCCGACTTTTGCGACATCATCACCGCCGCTTCCTCTTCCTCAGTAGTGTGCCTACGATCCTCACGACAGAACACCTTCAAACAAAATGGCTGTTTCACCTGCCCTTTTGTACGGAACAGAATTCCATGAGGACACAAGTTGGACTCTACAGGAAGTCATCCCCTCAACTCCGGCATACCGAGAGCAAACACCATCGACATTTTCAGAGCCCCCAGTGCTTCGAAGTACTTGCTCGTGAGTTTGAAGCTGATCCCACTGACGCCGATCAACGGCTGACAACTGCAGAGTTGACGAAATCTCCTCCTTGATTAATACCTGTGCAAAAGCAAAAGTAATTGCCGTCCTGGCAATGAGCTTATTTGCCTTTGATGCAAAGCTCGATAAGCGCGACAGCTGGGCCTGTCCGCTTCCCAACTGCAAAGACAACTTCCCCGACGAGAAGACTTTGATGCGCCATGTTATAAATTGCAGCCATCTTTCCGGCGACCAGTTTTACTGCAGCTGTTGCTGCGAGTATTTCAACATCTTCGATCAGAACCCAAATCATCACATCGGCTGTCGTGATGGTGGTGTTTCGCCGAATGACAAGGGCTCCACGACGAGCAAGGCGATGCGCAAACTGTCGCACATCTTCACTCGGAGTCGCTCTGCGTCAAGGTCTTCCTCCCAAGCATCTTGGAATTCTGTTAGCCCGACTTCAAGTCCAGGCTCAACCTCAAGTCATCCAAATGCTCGCGTCGCAGTAAATGCGCCGCCTAATCCCGCAACTACATCTCGGCAACAGTCTATCGCTTATCCCTCCGAGCTACCAAGTCAACCAGTCGCGCCGACTACGCCTACGACATCACCACCCCAGAAAAGCACTGGCCCCTCGGGCGCTTGTGAGCTCTATGATCCCACCAACGCAATTCAGGTAGCAGAGCTACCCTCTTTCAATCGTAGCGCAGACAGTATGGAGGGCTATTCCTCGCAATCGACCGTTTCTGCACTCTCTGCCATCGACACAGCGTGTCCAATGTTTACTGGCGCAGAAGGATTTACCGAATCCCCGGAAGAAGACATTCCAATGGATTCTTTGATTCCGACCTCGGGGTTCCGTCAGGGAGATAACTTGGATTTCCTGCCTGAGTACTCTCACTTGCAGTACCCTTCAGCCAGTACCGACCAATTCGCTTCCAAATCTTTGGAGGGCCAACAGCGGCACTCATCTTGGAGCCTCGCTGGGGAATCAGCTCCTCCTGCCAGTTTCGAAAGCCAAGAGGCCTCAAATAGCCTTACGGCGGTCTCGAACTTCTGCGCGGACCCTTACCTTCAGCAGGGCGCTCTGTCCTCGAGTCGGCAATCGGTTTCCAGTCAGTCTCGAAATGGATCCGGGGACTCTTACTTATCAGTTGCCTCTCACCGCGCTGGAGTAACTGGTCAGTCTGGATTCCCAACACCAACCAATGCTCGCCAACAGCCAGGTTTGAGCCGCACGTATGGCACCCTCTCAGAGACCCCTTTGACTTACTTGGGAGCATCCTTCAATTCTCCACCTAACGAGATGGAAGATTACCACTGCCCATATTGCCCATATCGCCCAGGCGGCAACGTAGCTCATCGGAAAGCGTACCTGATGAAGCACATCAAGAGTAAGCATATCTTGGGACCAGTGCAATGCCCCGACTGTGGGAAGGAAATCAGTCGGATGGATAACCTCAAAACCCACCAGAAGAACTCATGCAAGAAAGTGCCTCTCTTCACTGGGCTTTGGCAGTCGGTGAGGCGGCCTGCTGAGCAGGCTTTGGGACGTAATTCAATGGAAGCTGCATATCATCACGCGCCCAAGCGGCGGCGACAAGGCTCTCGAGGCTGGTAACTCGACCACAGATGGTCATTATAATAGGTCTATTTATGCATAATTAATGGGAGTGTTACAAGCTGGGACTTGTTTAATTAATACTCTTATTCCATCGCTCTACTTTATAGTAGGATGTATGCATGTGTCTGTAATACTTGAAATGTAGAAAACTATGCTATGTAAATGTTGATCTTAAACTTTGATGCTATTTGGTGTGGATAACGATCTCTTTCATTTCTTGAAGCGATGTGGCTCGCGTGAAGACTCACTCTCTTGTCAGTACCAAAAACCTCAAAATCTGGTGTGAGAAAGGTGGGGGATGCGGGAAACCCTGTGCAATGCGGCTCATAGCTGAAGTACGTAGCACTTTGGACCAGTAACCCTCACTGAGTCACCAAAAAAGCAAAACATAGCAGCTATGAAGCGTGGGGGGGGCGAAGGGGGGTGTACAACAACTATAGAAACGCCAAGGATTTGCACATTGGTCCTCTCGTTTTCCTGGATGGGAAATGGCGAACCCAAGGCGAAGCTGTGACCCTTAGTGCTCTGTGTGACGATTCATCCTAGGTCGTTTATCCGGCGTGCGTTCCTTGACGCCCTGATGTTCATGTGCATGGGTCCTCGGTACAAGCAACAACAACACCAGTCCCTGCATGAGTGCACTTGGGCCTTGGGAAACACTCTCAGACTCGAGCACTTAGGGCTTCAGGAAAGATGATACAATTGACCCTGCGATAGTCCCAAGGAAAGGATCAAAGGGTCGCAGGCAACTCAATGTTCAGTATCTCACTGGATTGACGAGATATATAAACATATAGCTGTAGTTTTCAACAAGGGAATGGTATGTTGATTATTTCCTAAGTCAATCTGAAGATTATCCTCTATCTCCAACATGACATTGATCACGTAAGCATGACGCCATGGCTCAGCTCACAAGGGTAGCTAACCTCGGTATTCCAGTCTGAACCAAACCCAAGCCGCGTCGGGCTCGACAACTACTTCTCTCACCGTTGAGAACTTAAACCAACTTCACACGACGTCAAATATGACCAACTACCTTCAACATCAGCAAAATCATGAAAAGGTTCCGCTGGGTAAACCGACTACGCGAAAAGATATGGAAGCATATGGCAAACAATGGCAGATGACCTTCAACTCAGCCAAAAGATAGGCTGTTTTCTTTGATGCTGTCGGCTGTCGCATGAATCAGCGTTTACTGCTGGGGACCTCACTATACTACTATTGACGAAAGGAATTGGCTGGGTCTTGTGTATATCGAAACCTAAGGAATTAATAATTAAGATCAATACGGGTTCAATGTTGTTTCATAATACACGGTGCCCATACACAACAGCAGTGAGATCAACTTTATATGTTACTCAAGAATTACACTGTATTAAGAGCAATATTATATCGGATTAGGTTTGGTCATAGCCATTGGTATTACATTGTAATCACGACAATGATCAATATGTCAGCCTTTCCAATCAATGCCTGTCTCAGTGGAGCTGACCTACCCTACAGCGATACAAAATATTTCCAACCAAAGTTCAGAGACCAATAGACGACCATATCAGAATACTAATGCCATAACTTATTCGATAGGGAGTATTCAAACACTGTATAGTGATTTTAATAGATACCTTGGTTTAACCGAGAATTCGGAAGTGCCGATAAATACGCAATCATTGAACCGACAACAGTACCTCTCATCTCGATTACCTATGTCTTCTGAGCAAATGTTCGAGAAGCTATTGACGTAATAAAGTAAAAATAAAAGAGACTACGCTGTACGCACTACAACCAGATCTAATCTGGCCGCTTCACTATTGTTTAGCCAAATGCGACATAAAAGCTACTACACAGACGTAACGTCACAGAATCAGCTCAATATAGTGCGCTATGTCACTTGGCTTCTCGCGACTCCACCATGATGATCTGGGGTACGGGTAAAGCCGAGACCCTGGCACGGTGCCGATGTTCCGAATAAACGATGTGAATCTCAGCTGTGGCGTCGCTAACTCGATACTGGTATTTCCCTCACCCAAATATAGCCATAGCAATCGATCAATACAGACGCATTGGGAAAGGCTATTCAATAGATTTCTCCGTATGGAATGATCGGTGAGCATATCAAAAGCAATACGAAGCCAAAAGAACCGTGACTTTACCTGTCAAGCCTCTTAAGGGCAGGTAAAGTTTTACAGTGTGCATTGTGTCGCCTGCAAGGGGACTAGGGTCTCTGCCAAAAATATCTGACCGTCTTACTGGTCCTTCAACGCCAATACGAGTTTTCGCTAACTGCATATGGACAAATCAGCCAACTTCACCACATGAAGCTCCGTGCTAAGCCCACGTGAATGTTTTAAGCGTTGTAGCCAGGTCTCCAAATTCGGCATGGGCGGAACCATGGCTGGAATGGACCCTTCGAGATTCTGATGGCTCACCTGTGCCTCAGCCATCTCACCGGCTGTAGAGCCTCAAGCTCGTATACTTTTGCTTGATCGTATAGCATTGTCTTATGGTTGAGATGCATTCCGTACGACAGGCAAAAGTTATATAAGGGACGTTGCGCAACGCCTTCAAGCATTCATCATCAGCTTCAACTCAATCACTTCTCAACACTTTAACACCACTCTTCAACACAATCTCAACTTCACTTTACCAAACCTCCTCAACAACCACCTCAACCATCAACATGCAGTTCTCTCTTGCCTTCCTCGCCGCTGTTGTCGGTGCCACCAGCGTTGCCGCTGCTCCTCCTCCCACCGTTAACATGATGGCCGCCGCTCCTCAGTGGACTATCGAGAGCCTCAGCCGCAGCTGCAACAAGGGCAACACCCAGTGCACCTGGAACTTCAAGATCGACACCCACAAGGGCGCCGCCACCCCCTGCAAGTTTGTGGTCAACGGCAGCAAGGCTTCTCAGCGCAACGGCGGCCCTGTCAAGTGCGGCTCTTACACCGTTACTTCCGGCTGGAGCGGCCAGTTCGGCCCCGGCAACGGCTTCACCACTTTCTCCGTTGTTTCCTCCGGCCGCCAGATCATCTGGCCCGCTTATACCGACAAGCAGGTCTCCAGCGGAAAGGTCGTCAAGCCTGATCAGTCTTATGCCCCTGCCAACCTTCCCAAATAAGCGTATGCTGATGCGGGAATCAATCATGGCACTGCTCTTCGCGGCATAGAACTATAGACCTCATTATACTTGGAAGAGCATGGTCGTGTTATGAATTGGATATGAGCTTACTGAGTTTTGGAATTTATCTGTTATGAGTTTGGATAGACAATGAAACGTAATTTATTAATAAACACCAATTGTTTTGGATGTACCATCTCCTGCCTGCGTTTTAACCATGTGTTGCTCCTAGCAATATACACTTCGTTGTTTAATATTTAGATTGAGGCGACCAAACCCTTCTTACCGGCCCCGGACAATCGCTTTGAGAAGAAAGTCTTATCCCAGGAGCCGCTCAAGGCTGCAACACCAAGCTGCGGCAGCAATAGCCTAAATCTCAACTGATGATAGCTTCAATTTTTAGGCTCTGCTGCTAGAACCCTTGACGCAAGATGAGTAGGCGCCTGAACCAGTATTGTATAGGCCCGGCAAGTCCTGAAGTCAAGCGGTTCCGTGAAGTATTTTCTGACCAGCTTAGTGCAACTTTATGTAGCATAAGGTACTTTCAACTGGCTCACGTACCTACCTATGCCCAGCCTCCTTGGCTATTTTTACAACTAACCATTCAGATTTCATGTTATATGCTAGCACAGCGAAATCCTTAAGTCCAGTCCTCCATTACCAGGTAGTTGTGTAAACAAATTATTATGCTTAAATCGTGGAAAAAAGTGTTCTTTATAGCTGTTCAAGTTGACCTCTGTGAGGGTTACAGCACCTTACAATAGACAAACCCAGAAGGATAACAGTTTGGAGACATAGTAGAAGTATAACAAAAACTGGATATCAAGAACTTTATCTAGAGCTGATTACAGAATTACACAAAATCCACAACTGAACAAAGCGAGCTCCGCCTCACCTTCATCCGGAGCGCGCGCAAATTGAATACGAACTTTGTCCCAGATTCCGATATATGAAGCGATAGCCGCAAGCTTCCACTTCTCACCCAGCTCATTTGCAGCCTCAATGTTTGTCAACTCGAAACGAGGCGGCTTATCGGAGCCCATGTTGAGAGCACCCGTGGCTAGCACTTCTTCGGGTCTCGAGATCATGAACAGCTTCCACCCTGAACCATCGCCTGTGTTCTTCCATTCAAAGTCTGTTCGTACCGATAGATCCACCGAGAATTGATGTACAGCGTTTCGATCGCCAAGTAGCTGGTAGCGCATGGGGATTGGTGTGGTAGGCGTGGTGTTGTTGAGCTCGAGTGATGCGCTGTGTCTGGAATAATACACTGTCGCTAGCGGACGAGTATTTTCACCTGTGCCAGTCTGCAGAACCACTGCCGCCTCGAGATCATCTTCGGAGTGCTTGTAAGAGCAGAGGATGGAGAGAGGTGAGCTTCCTGGGTTTCCACGGACATTGAACTTGGTTTCTGATTCAGCTTGTTTGTGGATAGTGAAAGAGTTTAGCAGGATCAATTCGCTACTCTGGTCTGGGTTGGTACTCTCAGAAGGCGCCATGCCTTCCATGGGAATATTGTCTTGGCCCATGGTGGACGTCGGGATGAATCAAAATGCGATGTGTCTCAAGATGATGATGGTGGAGATGGGCTGGATTTAGCGAGTTTCTTAATTTTAAGCTTACCTCGTGGCAGGATATGACACATTATATAGCCATCACATTGCGAGTCGATGAGTCTACTAAAATCGAAATTGGTGGTTGCGCCACTTGATAATTTATTAATCTCGTGGTGGCCACGTGCTTTGTCTGCTTCATTTTGTAGGTCCTCGATTCCAGGGATCGTCAGCTAGGCTTTCAGCTTTGGAGAACCCCGCCGCCCGCTCTCAGTGGAATCCTTAGTCCGGTCTCGCTCTAAGGAGCCACATGTGACTTAACTCTTTGACTGGCCCGCTTAATGAGATATGCCTCCGGCCGACCTTAAGACTTTTCGGCACCGGTGGACTCTTGGGTCGTGCGTGAATAACCTCAACCGACTTTTTCTCAGCCAGACCTTCTGAAAAGGTCATCATGAGGGGGGAGGTTCACCTCAAGTGACCGGAGGGAAAGAGTGGCGGAGTCCCAAATCTGCCTTCTCAGCTGAAACCAGGTACCCAATCAGGTCGATGCATGCAAGCGCGCGGATGGTCGCCGCACGTGAGGGCTCAGATTAGGCTACGGAAGGGACTGGCCGTCAAATCTCTCCTCAATCATCAACAGATCATCGCTGATGCTTCGCTGCGAAGATCATGAGTACTTTCGATTCTCAGATCCTTGCCACTTCCCGGCCTGGTGCGAGCAATGTTGACTCGGCCGGAGCTGTCAAAAAACTGGAGACTAAAATCGCCGGGTTCCAAGCCATCTTGAATGATGATGACCGCAAAAAGCTGCATCAGCTCAAAACGACCTCTCACGACGCCCAATCGATCATCACCTTCACGGCCGAACTGGACAGGTTTAACCCAAGTCGAAGAGGCAAGAGCGTCGCTTCAAGACTAGCATCGTTTCTACAAACCATCGAACAATTTACTCCCATAATCGACACCTATGTCCAATCCAACCCCGATATTGCTGCGCTCATCTGGGGATCAATCAAGCTAACATTCATGGTAATGATACCCCAACGAGCCAAATATTTGCAGCTGTACTAATTACTCATGATCCCCAGTTCCTCGCCAATTTCACATCCTACTTTCAATCTTTTGTGGAACTCTTGCACGGATTCGGCTCATTATGCACGAGATTCGCAGAATACCAAGTTGTCTTTAACGACTCCCTTCGCCTTAAAAAGTCGATCTGCCAATTTCACACTGCTGTTGTCACCTGTTGTGAGAAGATCGTCGTGGCAATTCGGCGCCCTTGTGAGTTGCGACGGGCCCCTCTCATCCAAAAGCTGACGAATACACTTTTTACCAGTGAAAACCCAAGTTTGGAAAGCCATTACACAGTCCTTCCAGATCGAGCTCCGAAGCTATGTGGAGGACATCAGGACCAAGGCTGAGAATGCCCAGGGCGACATCGAACTAGTTAAGGCTCATCTCGATCGCGAAGAGCAACACCTGCAGACCAAAGAGCGAAAACAGGCTTCAGAGCATCGGAAAAGATTGTTTGCGTGGACTTCCAAGTCTAGTGCTGAGATGAAGGCTATAGAAACTCAGAGGAAGAAGAGTGCCGCAGGTGCGTCGAGCTGACGAATTTGGATCTCAGTGACATAGGCCGACTGAATATACAGAACAAAAACGCCATCGTCTTCTTCAGGAGCTATCATCTTATAATTTTACATCGGCATTTAATATCACGCGGAACAAACGTCATCTCGGCACGGCTGAATGGATTTTTGAGACGAGCGAGTTTCAGGAATGGAGAACGACCAAAAAGCCCATCGCTTCTCTTCATATCACGGGGAAAAGTGAGATATGAGATATTTATCATTCGATGCCGGTTGTTACACCAAGCTAATTGTTGGCACAGTCGGGTCTGGAAAAACCGTTCTCGCGTGAGCTATGGGACTATCGCTTCGATGACCTTGACTACTAACTGGATTGATTTCTAGATCCTCTACCGTCGAAAAGCTATGTCAAATTCGGCCGCCTCAGCAGTTCACCTCGTTCTTTTTCCTCCGGTTTGATGATTCACAGAGCCTAATCCCAGAGACGATAATCCGGTCGTGTGTCCAGCAAGCCCTATCAGCTATTTCCATGGATAATTTCGACCCATTGATCGCTCCTGACATTGATGAGCTATTAGAACGCGCGAAACAAGATATGTTCTCGACTGTATCACTGCTCAACCTCTATGCGGCTGCGTCATCGATCATTGAGGATTGGTTTATAGTCCTGGATGGATTAGATGAGTGCAGCCCCAGTCACCAGTCAGATCTACTGAAATTCTTCCAGAGAATTCCTATCGATTCTAACGTATCACGTCCGACCCCTCGAATTAAACTTATGTTCTCCTCTAGAGAGACCTCCTCAAGCACTGTCGATCGCATATTCCCACATTGCCCTCGGTTGATGACCGGGGTACATCATACAAGTGCAGACATCGGCGCGTATGCACAAGATATCATCGATGATAAACTATCGTCGCGTGAGTTAGTGGTAGGCGATCCAGGGTTAGTCAAGGAGATTCTTGACACTATCGTTTCGAGAGAACAGGGAATGTGTGTAAAAGCTTCCCTCAGCCCCCAACTGCTAGACTGATCAGGTATTTCCCGAATAGGTTCTTGTGGGCATTCCTTACCATCCAGGATATTTGCTCTAGGAAGACCGACAAGGAGATTCGGAAAGCGCTTCAAGAGATCCCGGCCGACCTTCCAACGACCTTCGACCGTGCCCTGAGCCGGATTGTACAAAGACATGATCAGGATATCGCCAAGAGAACGTTTGCATGGACGGCGGCTGTGACACAGTCGCTGACTCTGCCTCAACTCCGGGAGGCTCTATCTATCGAGATCGGACAGCGCTCTCTGCACCAAGACGATCTAATCAGTGGCATAGATCGGCTGACTGCGTGGTGCGAAAATCTTGTTTATGTGGAGGAGACGGACAACACAGTCCATTTCAGTCATCATTCAATCCGCGAGTTTCTTCTGACACCAGACTCGGGAAAACTTCAAGCCCTTCATATCGACGCTGACGAGTGCTCTCAACTCGTTGGCGAGATCTGTATTACCTACATCAGTCTTGATAACTTCGAAACAGCACTCACAGAAAGGAGCCACGGCAACGTGGACTCTGCCGCGCTCAATTTGAATATGGGTGGAATGGCTGAGCAGACGATCCAGACAGCAGTCAAAGGGAAGATTGGTTCCCAAATTGGCCGCTTAGCGCGGCATGCTGTGAAATCACCATTTTCAAGCAAGGCATCGACCAGCGACCCCTCAATTCTGTCTTTTCCAAGCCCTATGTCCGGTTCCGCGCAAGGAACCCCCGACTATCCCTTCTTCGAATACGCCAAAGAGAATTGGTTTAAGCATACTATGAGCCTTAGTTCGAAGGCCAACCAAACTACATGGAGACTTCTCGGTCGTATTATCAGCAGACCTCGTCAATTCTCTCAAAACGAACCTTGGCAAGATACGGCCTGGAGGCAGAAAGTTGAAGAGAATCCTGATTCTCTCTTTGGTTCCGGCCATAAATCCTACGGAAAAACCATTCCTTCTTCTAAGTTGTACAAACAATTCTTTTTTACTCTCAAATCCTCCACGGAACCTTCGGACGGCTCCATGTTAGCGGATCTTTGCTTTGCTTTCATTTATGCTGATTATCACCACAACTGGGGGCTGGCTTGCCGTGCCTTTGATTTAATAGTGAACAAATACTGGATGTCTCGTCGGTTGGGGAAATATGGTCATCTGGAAGGTCTTCTGGAACGATTCATCCATGTGCTCGCAGCGAACAAGAACCACAAAGCCTGTCGCAATCAATGCCTCAGTCTTGTAAGACCATCGTTGAACCATCAAACTTTTGTGCCACAACTTCGGGATGCAATCGCGAATGGCGTCGAATATTATCCTCCTCTGGGGGAGGGAGAAGTAGTGCCAGCTTGCGACTGTGCACAGGAAGCGCGCTACCCACTACAGGAGGACATCTGCAAGTTACTTGTAGCTGGTTACTGGCGAGAAGAGCAGCCGCATCTGCAAGCATTCGCTATCATGGCCAAAGAACTTGAAAGAGGGACTCAATTGACAAACATACGCCGATTAAGTCGTATTTGCCAGATCGAATTCGATGCCTTGGTTAATGCCAGGACTATCTCTGGACGTTCCTTGTTTGACGTCTTGGTGGAAGGTACACTCCATAATCTTGATCTCGCTCAATCTGGGGTGGAATTCCAGGATAATCGAGTCGCGAAGACCATAGGAAGGCCTCTGATCAGATCTTTCTACCCAGATGGCTTAAATATAGAGGGAGATATGTCGTTCAAAGTTCAGGCTACCAACGCCATCTTTCTATTGTGTTCTTTACGAGACGGAATCAACCCGGATTTTGAAGAAGTCAAACGATGTCTAGGCCAGTGCTCCTTTAGCGGTGGAATTCTGCCATTGCACGAAGCAACCATCACAAGGATATTCGTCGAGCTCGTCGTCCCGTCCTCTTGGCCTTTCCGTGTAGCTCAACCCATCGTTGATCTCTTCTTCGGAAAGTCTATTCCTCAAGGTCTCGAGTCTACCCACGAGAACATCTTCAGGCAAGCAGTCTGGCACAACAACTGGGTCCTTGCCAAATGTCTTATGCTGCATCAACCAGTCGCAACGGAGATTCCTTTCAGCAGCAGTTTTAGCTATATCAGGAGAGTTATTCGCTGCATAGACTGCCAAGACCTCACGAAAAATAGAATGGGAAGTTTGCAGGATATGGACCTAACTAGAAATAGCTATGGGTTATGCTCTGCGCATTTGGAAACGATGCACACGGAGACTTATGGCGAGATCTTTGATGAACGATCAAAGGCTATTCTTTGTTCGGGGACTCCTACGGAGTCGCTACCTAGGCAGGAGGATGATGGGATCATGAGGGGATTTGGGCGTCGTTCATAATTGTTTACTCCATATATATCATTTGCGCCATCTAACTGGTCGCTTTCTATGGGATCGTTCCTCTTAACACCTTTCAAGCTTTTCTCTTTCTTGACACTCGAACGATGACTTTTCATACAAGTGTCAACAGGGTTTGCCTTACTGAACCACAACGAACCACGGCCCTGTTTTGGGTATAGTTTTCATGAAACAATCATCCAGCAGGGGTCGCGAATGAGGAAATTCGAGGGACAGAATGCTGCTTTTCTTCTCCGACAAAATCCACAGGCTCAGCCATCCACTCTTACATCCTGGACTTGCTTCGTCCTCTCGGAATCCTGTTGATCACCCGTATTCATAGTTCCCTCGTGCTCAACCATCATGATAACTGCATTCTCCGCTACCGGTTTATGCGTGACACCTTTTGGTACCACGTACATGTCGCCTTCTTTCATGACCACAGGATCTTTGCCTTGGATCTCCATGGTCAACTTTCCAGAGAGTAGGTAGAAGAGCTCTTCTGAGTCGGGATGCGCGTGCCAGATGAAAGCGCCGTCAATTTTGGCGACCTTGACGTGGTGGTCGTTGATTGAAGCGACGAGACGAGGAGACCATGTCTCGGTGAATGAGGAGAGGACTTCTGGGATGGAGGTTGCTTGTGGCATTTTGAGTTCTTAGAGGTGTTGAAGGAATGATCTTATAAATAGAGAGTGAATTGTGTATTGATCAACAGACCGTCTTCAGGTTCCCTTATATACAGAACGGCTTAGCCTAACACCTATGATAATGGACCCCACTATGTCGTCTGCAAGGCGCAAGGGCGTGAGGTCCATCCACAGAGGGACCAGCTAGTCCGGATCCCGCATCGCTTACTTTACGGGCATCGGTATTGGTTGCTGTCCATGAAGCTTAGTTGTAAATAGAAGTCGGTCGAATCTTAAGCTTTTACCTCGCTGCTACACAACTTTCATCAAACAATTTCTATGATGGCAGACAGTCTTTTTCGGTGCTGAGGAAATGAATTTCTGCCTTGATTGATGATCCAATAGTGTTACGGTCGCCCCAGCATAAATATTATACTTGGGTCGCATCAAGATGTCAAGGGCAATCAGAGGTATTTTTTGGCTGCTGGTTTGAAGGTTTTTGGAAGGTATGTCTCATGGAGCCAAGGGTAGTAAATAATTGCATTGGTCAAGGAATGAAAAGCCCAGGTTATACATCCATACATAAATTTGCTCCTAAGCCTTGCTGCACTCTCAAGTATCAACTTCTGTGACTCTGAGAACTGGCCCTTGGTCACGAAACATCATGTAACTGTCCGATTTCATCGCTGTTTGCGGTTCAGCAAGTTGAAAGTCGAACACTCGAAATAGCTACATTTTCGTTAGCATCTCAGTTAGTCCCAGACTTCAAAACATACCTCAAAGAATATCTTATTCAGCTCCAAAAAAGCAATCGGCTTACCCAAACATGCCCATCTCCCAAGGCCAAACATCAATTCAACATCTCGTTTCATCCTCGCACTTGTCTCCTCCTCAACATCCAGAAATCTTTCTGGCCTGAAGACATGGGCATCTTGCCCAAACATAGCCTCTGAGCGAAGAAGTGATGAGAAGTTTATGCCGATATTAGTCCCTGCTGGAAGAAGATCTCCATTGTACATTTCTCCACCAACTGGAACTTCTTTGAAACTCATGTTTGTTGAAACAGAACGGATTCGGATACCCTCATAGATCACAGCTTGTAGATATGACAGACGTTTGGACTCGGCGTTCGTGATTGGGTTGGATGCACGACCTTCGGATATGGCAGTTGAGATTTCCTGCTTGAGGCGCAAATATACCTGAGGTGACGCAAGTATGTATAGCATGGCTACCCTGAGGACAGATGCTGTTGTATCTGATCCGGCAACGAACATGAAAATTGATTCATTCTCGCATTCATCCTTTGTCAGCCCGTGTCGCTCAAACGAGCTCTTACTCAAGTATTAGCACAGTCTTTATCGCCAATAAGAAGACGGCTTACGAGCATATCGGGTTTGTCCTTGGCGTTCTCGTCATAACGCTCACTCACAACATCGTTGCAGAGCTTCATCATCTTTCCTATCCCTTTTTGATCTTTGGTACTTGGTCCAAATAGCTTCAGCGCCGTAGGGGAGAACACTATGCTCCTGAGCCATGGAATATCAGTAGTTAAAGCAATAGCTGGTAGAAGATCTTTCAACGTGTCGTTGAACTCGTGGATGTCGGTGTTACTGCTCAGGCAGCCAAATTCTCGGCCTAGCGAAATGCGAGAAATAACGTCCAGGGTGAATAGGGTGGCAACTTTCGACCAGTCAAGCGGATGGAACTCTCCAGGCTTAGATATATATCTCTCTCTGATGAGATTAGTGAGATTCTGGATTTGCTCGTCGATAGCGGACTCCAGTCCTGTCGTTTCCCGACCACTGTAGCCAGGCGCAAGTTTTGTTTTCAGGCGGTCGTGCTCAGCCGGGTCAGTCATCATGAATAGAGACTCATGATATGGATTCAATCGTGAACCACTGTATGACGATCCTTTTGGATATGAGCTTTTAAAACTGTGGATTTTGCGCAATAGCTCTATATCATTACTAAGGACCTCATTTGGCCCAACCCGGACCAAAGAGCCATACTTCTTGCTGAGCTCGAGATGTGTTTCGTATTGTTTACCACTAAGAGCTAAGGAGCCAACCCAAAAGTATGAGAATTTGGCGAGGAAGGGCCCTGGGACGTGATGTAGGCGATACCATGATATAACGGACGACACCACGTACCAAGCCACGACGACTACCAAGGTCGCCGGAATCCATGGCAAATTAGATGTAAGGTAGTCAAGAAACATACTGACAAAAAGTCTCTGAGGGGATAAAGGTTTGAACAACTCAAATACGTGGCATGTGTGGAATATATATCTGCGTGAACCCCCTCAGTGGCGGTGACGCTACCACATTAGGGTATATAACCGAAATCTGTTGATTGTGCTGACCTTGGCTTTTTCTCGATGCATATTTATCGCTGGCAGTTAATTGGAGTATTCATGGGTTGTTGGCTCACATGCATATGCAATGCTGAGACATTCCATTCAAATATCTCGCAATTGGCGCGTACCTACTGCCCTAGAATCACATGTTGGTTGATCATAGTTGAAAAAGAAAAACCAACCCGTTCATAGTTGCAGCCGGGCTACCCGCATACGTGAATTCTTTTCTATTGGCTATGGGTACTTACTTTGAGGCGTTGTTGAAGTTCTGGTGCTCAAGGCGCGTAACGCTGGCGAAGAGCAGCCCAACTCTGCGACTTACTGCTGAGATGCAAACTCCAAATTATTATTTGAAATTTTTCTTCCAACTCTTTTACTGTTTTCTCAAGAGAAAAAAAAAGTAAAGCAAGTATCTTAACTGGAATCTTACTACAGTTTTACTTAGTTTTTAACGCGACTAATGTTCAATCAAGGCCAGGCAGATTCACCTAGTATGTACGAGGATATACTTGAGCATTACCTTTAGATAGATCATCAGTGTAATAGCTAGTAGATACTTTTGAAAGCGGCATAAGAATAGCAGCGAGTACTCCGTAGTAGATCAGCTGAACAGCTAAAGCAGGTATCATAGCTCTGCAAGTCTGACTGCTTTGTTATCAAAATGACCATAGATAACAAGGAAGCTAAAAAATTTCTAAAACTGTCCCAACCAAAAGTAAAGATAAACACGAAAACAGCAATGAAGTTTACTTTTTGCCTAGTTAGTCGCGTGGCGTTGACTCATATTCCAAATATTGAGCTAACGACTAACTGAGCTGAAGTTTTGGAGCTATTGAGGCGCTATTGGCAGACGCGATGATTGATACGGTAAGTGCGCTGCGAAGTCAATTGAACCCCCTATCTTTATTTTGAAGCTATTTTCCAGTCGAATCGATAAGACGGGTCAAGTCCCTCGTTCGTTCTCTTGTTCTGACTTCTCCTTCTGTTCATTCATTCATTTTTCTTTTTTACCCCCCACACTCGTTTCCCTTGTTTCTGCTGAAATCGTCTCGAAATGATTTCAAACAAGTTCATGGTTGCCTTTGCTACACTGGCCTCATTGGCGGTCATTGATGCAGGCCCGTGTAAGCCAAAGACCAGCGGCACCACGACCTCTGCCACCGGGACTGTCTCTGCTAGTTTCACATCCAGTATTGAGCTTCCTACTACTTTCGAGACCCGTACTGCAACCACTGAGAGTCAGACAGCAAGCAAGTCCGAGGACACAACCATGTCGAATGAGAGTGGAACTACAACAGCTGTGTCTCTGAGCGAGTCCTCGTCGACTGTCACCATCAGCGAAACTACCACGACGGCCTCCGACAGTGAGACGACTGCCGCTGAGACCAGTACTGCTGAGACAACTATAGTCGATAGTAGCGAAGCTACTACAATGCTCACTACCACCCAAACTACTGCCGTCGCCTCCAGCACTGAGACGACTGCAGAGACCGCCACTACAGAGACGACTACTGGCGCAACTACCACAATGGCCACCACCACTGAGGGCACGACTACCACTGCTGAGACTGCCACTACAACCACAACAGCCGATGCAGGTCCGACAACTCTTCTCATCAACGGCGAATTCGAGAGCACAATAGAACCCTGGCTGTCCAGTCGCGAAAACGAGCCCCCCAGCCTCAGTGACGATTCCTTCGAGGGCACAACCTCCGGACGTCTCGAGTTTGGAATCGATGATGGCTCATCGTACAGCAACTACTTTTACCAAAAGATCGACAAGAAGCTTCTCAAAGCAGGCTCGTACAAACTCAAGGGCTTCGTCAAAGTCGACTACTCCACCGTTTACCAGGATGGCGACGGATGCAATGCAATGGCGGCGGGCTGCTGGAAGGGGGATCCGAATAACCTCCAATATGTCCCGGGTTCGGTCGTGGTGTCTAGCCCTGCTGCTGTAACCAACTGGGGACCTTTGGATACGACCTGTACGTTTACCGACGAGATGTTGGCTCAGGTTGACTACATTAGTGTGGTATATGGATTCACCTGCGCCAACGTTGGTGCCAATGTCGATGCTGTGACATTCGAAAGAGTTATTTAGCGATAATCATATACTGTCTGTATTAACTTTCGCTGCGTATATTTAGAAACCTTACTTACTGTCTCGAAGAGATAGATCAAGGCCATATGTCTAAAAGATACAGTTATTTCTTCTTCTTAAATAGCAAGGTATTAGATTTGATACCTTAAAGCATATCCTGCTATCTCTTAACCTTAAAACAAAATTGAGCCGTGTTTCTAGGCATTCACCAACCTTACCATAAACGCAATATGCTTTTGTCTTAGGTATATGAAGCCCCTGTGGAGCCACGAATTTTCATTTGACTGATGAACCTTGCGTCCTTCGGTTCCGAATCAAGTTTTGGAGACCAAATTTTCTCTCAGCCTTATCTGGCATCTTGGAGATCATTCTTCCATGGTCAAGCATAGCCCACTTCGAACACTGGCTTGTCGACTGCCTTCTTTTTCTTTCTTCGAGGGCGGATTGACACCCGCTGCCAACAAAAGCTATTCTCATATTCTCAATCATCATGCCCACCTACGCCCAGCTCCGAAGGGATCCAGTCTCCAGAGATCTCTTTAGTCAGAGAATCACTACATTGGAAGGTTTTCGTGATTCTCTCAAAGATTCATCTTTTCTCGCTATCGACACAGAGCATGTTGCTGTAACAAGCGAATCTGACCGCATCCTCCACCAAGTTGGCCTTGCATACCACCGGACTCCAGTATACCCAGAGTCGTCGCTTGTCGATACCACGTCGCTCAGCACCAGCAAACTGTCTCTTCGAGCATTTTACACCAACAACAAGATTCAAGCACTGACTCTCAACGTCAATGTAAGCAAAGAAAAACACGACGAACTTATTCGGCTTCGCGGGGCGCCAGGCTTACCAGTGCGGCGCAATGTTCGTTTTGGCCAGGAACAGCGAGTTGATCTTGAAAATTTAGAAACTGCTATCACAAAATTTGTTCAGAGCTGCAACAGCAAAAGGAATCTTGTGCTGATCGGATATGCAATGGCAGCCGAGTGGGAATACATGGCCACTGTGTTCCCTCAAATGATGCACTGCTTTTCTGCTTGGATGGATCTTAGAGACATTGCAACAGATATTACCTCATCGGTCGGTGTTATCCCCGGGCTAAATGCTTTGCTGAAGATCTTTGGATATCACTGGAAAGATCTTACACCAGGCAGGGGGCCTCACAATGGAGGCGTTGCTGATAATGCCGGGGATGATGCTGTGGCGACTTGTGCCCTCGCGGACGCTCTTTTGCTGTCGAAAAACCAAGAGAGGCTCAGATTCTGACAAGAATGTGGTCGAATTTCTCGCATCTTTAGCAAGAAGAGAGGCTATCAGACGCCTCATGTACGGGATTCGTTTGTTGTAACAATTCGTTCTCAAGGGCCACTCCCATTCGCAATCAATTCGGGGATGAAACTAGCGCGTTATTTCTTCGAATATTCGCCGCAGGCTACCGGCGTCATGTCCTCAGACGTGGCTTTCATCGCCTTTGGTAACCAAGAAAAAATGAACGCATTCATCGCTGCTACAAATGGTCTGGCACTACCCACGGGCGACATACTATCGGTTCAACGCCATTATCAAGAAAACCAAGCATCACAGAAGAATGACAAGGACATGAAAGAGAAGCAGAAGCCCAGAGAGAGAAGGAAATTGGAAAAGGCCGGAAGCCATGTTGAGGAACTAGGAGATTTGTTCTCCTGAGTTACCTGCTACGTCTGTATCATCCCATCTGTAGAGTTTGGCGATCGCCAGATTTCCTCGTCTGGTCTTCGTTACCGGATATACTTCTCACAATACACCTCATTAAAAATCGACCTGATTTGAAACTGAAAAAGGCTCCACATTGAACCCGCATGTTGCTGCGTTGGCCCAAGATACCGTACTACGCTCCAAAGGTTTCACACCCGGCCTACGGGACCAACCTTTCCGTTTCTTTGACTTGCCAAATGAGATACAGTGTTATATTCTACAGTACACGGACCTTATTGCGCCGTTCAAAGAAATCTACTGGACGGCAAAGAGTGGCTTTGATATGGAGCGCGCTAACCTGTACTGGGCCAACCAACATGGCTCTAACGCCAACGTGTGTAGGCGTAGGCGTCGTCATGGCTGTAACGGCAGTACTCACTACGCGTGTCGGTTTCTCTTCTGCGTTGAGAAGAAGCTCTTGGGCCATGCACACTTCTGCTGTCGCTGTAGAAGCGCTTTTGCAAGCTACTGCCAGTGTTAGATGCCTCCACGGCCTTTGATGCTTGTCAGCAGAGCCATGTACAACTTGGCGATCGCCGTGCTTTATTCGTGTAACCGCATCGTTGTCAGAGAAGCCATCAGAACTGACCTCGCTAAATCCTCTCCAACGCTACTGGATGCTTGTGTGTTTATCAAAAGGCATATGTTTCCCGTTTCCCATGGTCTTAAATCATCTACGAACACTAGAGCTTGTGTACCTTGAAGCGCCTTTTTGTCTTTATAGAAGTGAATGCTCATTGGTCACCGGACTGGCATGAGAGGGAAGCCGAGGTGGGGGACTCCTCATGGGCGAAAACAGTAAAGTACTATTTGCGATTGAATGAGATAGAAAAATTACTTGAGCAAGAGTTGGTGGAAGGAGACTACGATAGTATCGCATTAGGAAAAATGAACGAAGAGCCAAGCATGTGGTTAGCACGTTCAATGACAAGATATAAGAATTAACTTTTCCCAAAGGGTTATGGGGAAGCTCTATGAGAATTTGAATGAATTACTTTGACCATGGCATATTGATAGCCTGCTTTTTCATCATATCATAACATTCAGCCGCCAGCTGTCTGGCCTTGGCTGAGAGAAAATCATCATCACAGCTAACTTGCAAGAAAGTTCTTATCCAATGCTCCCAATGCTCAGCCATGGTAACTTCTATCTCGTACTTCTTTTCGGGCCGGCCTTTCACTCCCCTTGTAAAGCACTTGACCTGATCCGGTTGGAACGTGGCTGCCAGCTTGGGCCCTGCGATTTCTAGCCACGCGTGAACTCGAGATATGAAAACTTCCAGACCAAAGGACCATGAACAGATCAGATTCAATGCATTGTATCCCCGGAGCTCGTTGAATTCGCCGATATCACGGACAAACATCCTAGCTTCCGCGGTGCCGATTGACTTGTATAAACTCCGGAGATCTCCTATCTCTTCCTTCGAAAGTCCTTGTTCGTTGATGTCCCAGCTCATGTCATCTAATGACCAATGAAGTTCATCCCATACATTCATAAACCCTTGAAGTCGCCACCAGTCTATTTGATCTGTCGAACCCACTTTTTGAATCGCCGCGAGAAGGTCCAGCAGTTTCTCGAGGTCGCCGTCCAAGACTTCGCAAGCATTTCCAAGTAAGCTCCATACGCGGTGGATCCTGGTAGGCGGGTTATATTCGTGTAATACTGCAGAGACTATCTCTTTTGCAGCTGACTGGGCGCTAACCGTCCCCTCGAGGTAGTTGAGAAGGCAGATGGCTTCGTCAAGATGACAGCCTTCTGCGTTTTTTAAATCCTCGATAGTTGAGGCGACCCTGGCCATGATCCATTCTTGCCTGAAATCCATGATGGGATGGGAGATATGTTTTCCAGGGCCGGTCGGTGTGAACGATATGATTGGATAAGGCAGTTTGAGATGCTGAAGTCGTGGAGTTTAAGGTTCCATGAATTTTGCAAATCTGGTTAGTATTTGAGGCTGACGTAATCTTCAGTGTCGACGTACCCTAGAGAGCGTGTTTTGAACTTGCGGAGGAAGAGCAGGCTTTTATAGTCAGAAGAAAGAGTCATGCACGATACTAACTTTGCTGCCCTGCAGCTTCAAAGGCAAACTATATGGGCATTGAGTCATCATACTCTCATAGTGGGAAAAAAGCGTGTTCTTTATTATTGTTGGTGCTGTACTCTTATTTACTTTAGAGAGGCAAAACATAACGCCATAGTTTTAAACGTGCCTGGAGGAATATTTAGACTCTTGCGTGTTCAATATGAATATTCGACTAGATTGAGGAAATATCTCAAGAATATCGCCTTAGTGCAAATATTAGCCCACTGAGCGATGAAGATCTTCATTTGAGGTGCTTTTGAATCAAGGAATACCCCGCAGAATAGGGTTCAAGGTGAATGCCAGGGCCCTTGGGGCTTATCGATAACTCAAGCAATGCCAGATAATTTGGTATTTGTATGGTATCTATGACGTCCGGTAGGGTTTATGTCTGAACATCGCGGACTTCTTTTTCCACGATTGATGATTTTCGAAATTTTGCCACCGTTTCACGTCCGTCTCACCTGCAGAAACCCTGGGCCCATGCACCCGGGTGTGTGGGGCTCGGATAGACTCAAGGGCCCGGCGACTTCCATTTATCGGAGATAAGATGTTTAATCCCACTAACAGTTTGAAATTCGACGTCCTTGCATGATTATCTAATGTTTTCATAGAGCTAGAGAGCCATGATGCTGGCGAAAAAGCCACACACTAATCTCTATAAAAGAAGAGAATTCCTTGAGGGCAATTCTCATCCGGCTACTTATCCAACAAGATTTCCCTCTTCCATACCTAGTCCCTTCTCTTCACCATGAAATTCTACGATGCACAAGCTCCCAACCCCTTTGTCGTCCGCATGTTTGCTCTTGAGCGCGGCGGTCTGGAATTCGATGTCCAAACTATCGATGTCATGAATCTTGAGAACCGCCGTCTCGCATATCGTACCAACGTCAACCCGCGTGGCGAGGTACCGGCCCTGGACATTGACGGCTTTATCTTGACTGAGATTACCGCTATATGCGAGTACTTTGATGAAATCGCCCCAGGCAAGTCACTATTCGGCGAGACTGCGCTCGAGCGGGCCGAAACTCGAATGTGGCTTCGAAGGATGGATCTTGAACTTGCTCAACCCGTCATTGAATGGTTTCGAAATGATCCAGATACCATCGACTTCTACAAGGGCAATCGACTACCCATCCCCGAGGCTCGGATGTCACAGAAGGTCAACATCAATAAGTTTCTAAACCTGCTCGATGACCAACTCGAAGGCAAGGAATACCTATGCGGCTCGCGATTCTCAGCTGCTGATATTCACTTTTATGGGCTGATGAAGATGATGGTTATGCAAGTTGCGAAATGGGTACTTAGCCCTGGGCGTAAAAACGTGGTGGCATATTTCGAAAGGATGGATGCACGGAAGGCGAGTCAGCAGGCTCTTGAGCTTTTTGGATCAAAGGTATCCGTACCAGTGCTTCAATAGAGGGTGTAGGGGAGAAAAGTTCCCACAGTCAATGCACAGATTATATACGAAGATGCAGTACCTACAGGCGGTAAGCAGCCTCGTCATGCAAGCTTCGAGCTTTGTCTTGGTTATGAAAGCCTTCTCTTACCCCAATGCCAATACTCCAATGGTAGAAATGAGTGAAGAATTCTTGCACAGAAGTGCAAAAGAGTAACTCTTATCGCAGAGTTGAGACTGTATGAGCATAAGAAAACTAGAATTCCACTGGAATATACCGTGTAAACCATGACTTTGGGACCCCAAAATAATGACGTAACATTCTTGTTTCCAACAAAAAATAGGTACAATGCCAACTGCGAAATGTCTTAATAATCTTTCATAAGAAATAAATATTCTTTCTCGGTGCATTGGGGATTTCGTGCGGGAAATCGACTGAAAGTTGAATAAGTGGTCTGATGATTGTCTTGATGATTCAATTTGTCGTAAAAGAGCACTGGTTCTGAAATGCGTCTAGATTAGGTATGATTATGCAGGTATCTATATTCAGACCCAAAGCCCGACAGCTCAGCCGCCCCATCTCTTCTTCGATTCGTTCCAGGTCTTGCTAGGAGTGATGGTCGCAGCGCATTTCCTAGCTGTCATACCACGCATTGCGTGGCAGATCACTTAGCCAGCCTTCGTGGCTATGCCTGGCTTGGGGAAGTTGGGGTCTTATCACCCGAAAATTTGGGGTCTTCTGTCATCCATAGCAAGCCCTCCGTCTATAAATAACATCACTTATCTCTGACTGGCTCCCCAAAAGATCTTTTATCTCCCATCGTAGGGCTGATTCCCACAGCCCCCAGAGCCTACCGTAGTCCAGACAATCTTGCACATAATATGCAGCCATCTCCAGTCTGGCCCTACGCCACCACAATGAGTGTACGGGCTGTCGTTACACGAGCGCTGCCTCTCAGCATGCCGTGATGCCGGTAGCCTGTTTCCCGAGCCGTTTCGCACTTTTTACTCGGTCTGAAAGCTGCTGTACTCAGCCACGTCAGCTGTTTGCCATATGTTCTGATCCTTCTCCCCGAAGGCCGTAGGTTCTTAAAAGAAGCAGGGATCCCCATCATAAGCCCTGGCTGCGGGTGTTTCTGTTTCTCGGCAATCTACACAGCGCAGCGTCAATATGTCTCTCAACACGCCTGCCGCGGGGCAGTCCGCCCCGGTCAATAATCCGGAAGCCGTTGCTTACTTGAACCGTGATCCACTTTACAATTACTCGACTGGCGCCGTGGATGTGCCTCAGGGTTACAAATATCGGCAGTATCACATTTTCGGTCACACACTGCCTTGGTATGCGTCGCCGAAGATACAGCTGGGCATGGTGGCATTTGTATGCTTCATGTGTCCTGGTATGTTCAATGCGCTTAATGGCATGGGAGGGGGCGGCAAGAAAGACGCAACGCTAGCCAATGACATGGTGAGTACGATCAGAAGGAGTGTAGAGCGGTTATGCTAATCATTCCAGAATACGGCCGTCTACAGTACTTTTGCCGTCTTTGGCTTCTTCGGCGGCACCTTTGTCAACAGACTTGGCGTCAAGTTAACCCTGGCCTTTGGAGGATTCGGTTATGGACTGTATACTATCAGTCTTCTACTCTCGGTTCACTATAACGTTCGAGCTTTCAACCTCGTCGCGGGCGCGTTGCTTGGCATTTGCGCAGCCATGTTGTGGACAGCACAAGGAACTATCATGATCTCGTATCCGAACGAACATCAGAAAGGACATTACTTCGCTTGGTTCTGGGGAATATTTAACATGGGCGCTGTTATCGGAAGCTTGGTACGTGCCCTTTCCTCTTCATCTCAAACACCAAACCTCCCATGCTATTGCCCCATGTAATTCCTGTAGGCCCGAATACTGATGTTTGTTCCAGATTCCCCTCGGTGAAAGTATCCACACAGACACCAACGAGAACGTTGGCGATGGTACTTATATCGGCTTCATTGTCCTGATGTTCTTCGGAGCCGCCCTTGCCCTCTTGCTTTGCAACGCGAACGATATCATTCGAAAAGACGGGTCCTATGTCATCTTGATGAAGAATCCAACTTGGCAGAGTGAATTTCTAGGGCTTTACGAAACCATCAGATACGAACCATTCGTGATTTTTCTATTTCCCATGTTTTTCTCATCCAATTGGTTCTACGTGTATCAACAAAACATCGTTAACAGTGCTTACTTCTCAACGAGAACTAAAGCCCTGAACAGCCTGTTATACTGGCTGGCCCAGATTGCTGCTGCCGCTATATGGGGCTATTTTTTGGACTTGGAGCATATTCGTCGCTCAGTACGAGCCAAGATTGCCCTTATCGTTCTCTTCATTCTCACATTTGTTGTCTGGGGCGGCGGTTATGTGCATCAGAGGACATACACTCGGGAGATGACTGACTCTAAATCCTTCGAGGCAACTGACTGGGAGGATTCAGGCTACGCCGGACCAATGTTTCTCTACATCTTTTATGGCTTTTATGACGCTGCTTGGCAGGCTACTGTCTATTGGTATGTATTTGAGTCCCCTTTCTATCTCAATTCACTGACCAGTCAAGGTTCATGGGCGCTCTCTCCAACTCCGGTCGTCGCTGTGCGAATTATATCGGTTTCTATAAGGGCATTCAATCAGCTGGAGCCGCTATCTCCAACAACCTCGACGCCAGAAAGGTTTCTTTCGAGGCACAATTCATCAGTAATTGGGTTTTACTGGCTGCCTCGCTAGTCATTGCCGCTCCAGTCATTTTTCTCAAGGTTCGCGATCACGTTGCTGTGGAACAAGATCTTGAGGGAACAGATGAGACATTGGCGGATGTGGTACCCCCGCAAGTCCTAGTAAGCTCAGGTTATCAAGGAGGGAACTTTGAAAGTAAGGATTCGAGCACGGCAGGTCCCCGGTTTACTGCAGTCTAACATCGATTTGCAGTGGAACTCGATGAGATTGATGTATCTACGAAGCTATTGCGTCGATGGTGATTTGGTAAAAGACGAAGGGATGGATTCTGATTGCGTTTTGGTGCTGGAAACATGTTCGTTCCTTGTATACCCGTTCGAGTTGTTCTTTGAAGTTGGAAAATACCCACGATTTTGACGATTTATGATAGATAACAATTACTACCATTCCTTTGACGAACTAATGAAGATTATCACTCGATTTCCCTCGCTCAAGCTTTTTAACATTGTCTTTCCTTTGTGGAATTTCTCTTGGCTGAAAACTGACCTAAGGCGACAATTTGCAGGGCCACCGGCGGCTACTTGATAGTTTAGTGCCAGTTGTTTTAGACTCAAGCAAGAACGACGCAGAAAGCTAGGCTATCATGATTTAAAGTTTTCACAAATTTCGTTTTTCCCTATTCTAACAACGTTAGCTTTCGCTCTCGCTGTCTCGCTTTTCGCGTCGTGTCGCCTTGCGGAACGTCGATCCTCGACCGAAATTGGTGCTTACGATGCTTCGGAAATCAGCAAGTAAGCAAGATAGCGCGATAAATAACTAGCAACATGGCTTAGAGTGGCGAGATATGCTACGTGATTGGAGAGAATTAAGCTTATCCCTGCTAGTCAGCGTCAAATTTCGAGCCTGCTTGAGCATGAAGAATGAAGATATAAAATGGCGTCCACAAGCCCTCTAGAAGATGAGATTGAATCCAGACTATCATTGCAACCATTGAGCCAAAAATACGAACTAAGACCTGTTATCTTGCCATAGCTTTCAAGATGAAACTAAGCAACTTTTTCTCCGTCATCCTCCCTCTAGCAGCTGCTGCCACTAATCTCCGGCATCTTCGCACAAACTCCTCTCCCAACACTACCGTCCCCGAACAATGCTGCTGCTTGACATACAAAGCTCAATGCACCATGAATATGGAACGCATGTATCATATCAAGCTCTTCTACAATCGAAAGCAAGGCATCACACCGGAGCAGTTCAACGACTACTGGGCCAATAGCCACATAAAGACAGCCGGAGACTTTCATCTGCGACTTGGTGTAGTGAAATACTCACAGGTATGTGTCACCCGTGTCACTGTTACTTCGACTGCATCTAACATATGCAATATAGTATCACTCGACACCAGAATTTCGCGACCTTGTTCGAGTTCCAGGTGCAGCTCCGGTCCTTGAGTTTGACGGAGCTGCGGAGTTTTGGGTCCACAACTTGGAAACTTTCCAAGCTATGGGAGCAGACCCTCAATATCGGAACGTAATTCAGCCGGACGAGCACAACTTCATCGATCCAGAATCATATAGATTGATCGTTGGCGTTGACTACATTGTCGTGGAGAACCAGAACGCAGTCATGGAACATGGTCGAACATTTTAGCATAGTAAGAAGGGCTCGATCATTCGTCTTATGCTTCTCCATCGTTCTCTAAAGCTCCATTCTTTCTATAGGGATGGTACGTCGTAGATCTAGTGTATGTTCGCTATATCTTTTTCGTTCAGCCACCAATCCAAGACGTCTATTTAAACGTGAATCACAAATTCTCCAGCTGGCTCACGGTTACAAACGGCCCATTTGATTCCATTCGCTATCACATCATCCCATCTCTTGCTCTCGCTCAACTGATCCCCGAAACGGCGAAATCCGTGGGGCAAGCCCTTGAAAACATGTACGTCGGTGAGTACTCTGGCTATTGTTAGTGGTCGTCCAACAATTTGAAAGGAGATATCTTACCCCGCCTCAGTGAGTCTCTTGGCGTAAAGGAGACCTTCGTCTCTGAAGGGATCTAGACCAGCAATGCCGAAAACCGTAGGAGGTAATCCCTTGACCTGCGAGCTGGATGCATTGGCAGGATTCAATCGCAGATCCTGAGGGTCCGGATTCTCAACCTTCAGTAAACCAGTGAAATACTGGATCGCTGCCTTGTTGATCAAGGGAGCATGTTCGTTCTGCACGTAGGATGAAACAGACGGGTCCTTCATCTGTTCAAGTTGAGGCGTGTAACATTCTGGGTGGACTAGCGCAGGATTCATCAAGATCTGCCCGGCAATCCTAGGTCGTGATAGATTATCAGGGTCGAGATTCTGCCTCAATGTCAAAGCAGCTGCAAGTTGAGCGCCTGCAGAGCTGCCTCCGACAACGATTTGGCTTGGAAGTCCTTGAAGCTCGTCGATGTGATCATGCACCCAATGAAATGCGTCTTCTGCATCATCCCAAGCTGTCGGATACACAAAGTCTGGCGCATGTCGATAGTTGAGGTTGACGACCATCAGGTTTGAATTGACCGCGATTCGAGTGCATATAGCGTCTTCTGTTGCTATGGTACCGAAGACATAACCACCGCCGTGATAGTGGATAAAGATGGGCAGACGTATGTCGTCAGCTGTTTTTGGCCTATAAGTTCGTACCTCGAGGGTGGCTCCGTCTCTGGCAGAGATAGTATAGTCCTTTATACGAACAAACGATTCCAGAGGCTTCATCTCTCTAGCTGATAGTTCCTCTCGGTATTTGTGCGTGATGCGCTGCTGCTCCTTGAGATCTAGGTTGGGCGGGATGGCAGGCCTATCGTCTTTCACCGCAAGCCATTCTTGAGATACTTGGCCATACTGAGTGAAGTCAGCCATGACTGGCAGGAAATCTTTAGAAGAGCGGTTGACAAGTTCCTTTTGTTAGTTTTGGAAGTCGTTTGTTCGTGAACCAGCCATAGACAGTTGATCTAGCGTGCGCTGAGGATGGTGAGCTAAGGTAGCGAAAGCCGAGGTCGATTTGCCGGGATCGGAACCCCTCCAGTCTGTGGGGTATCGGTATATCAAAACCCCGAACTACAAAGCCCACATTGAAACCAATTCATGGTTCCAAGTATGAGAACATGGATCATCAACTTCTACCATATTTCGATCTGCGAGATAACAAAGAAATAGTGCAGAACCATTAGGAATAGCAAGGAGACTACCTTGAGAATCCGCTCACAACCGAAGTTATACTTGCAGGTGAAGCAGTGATCTCTTTTATCCGCAATGAAGCTGTAGGAAGGACTTCTGCAGTAGATGATATGGCTGGTTGCAACCGCATGGTATCAATTGGCATCTTCAATTCTCGAAAATAGTGTCTATTCGCAAAGATGATATTGGTTTTGAGTTCGTCGCTAGTAAAAAAAAGCCAAGTGTTCCATGCGCACCAATCACGATAGCATCATCAGGGTCGACAATAAAAGCATCGAGTCCACTAGACTACGTCATTGTCAGTTTATAGTTCTTGGTTTCTCGTCCGTATGATCCGCTCAAAAGGCCCGATAATTTATTAACGTTACAATCAAAACAAGGTCGATCATCATTTGACTGCTACCTCCCCCGCGTTTCTAGGCCCAGGTTGAACAAGATCTGCATCAATTTCCGGGGCTGTCGGAAAAATATTAAAGTCTGACCTCGCCAGTTTTCTTCCATGCGTTATCGCAAATGAATTCATGCATAGGGTGAAAGACGTTCTAAGACAATGATGTTGTACTCGTATGCTCAAAAGACCTTTTGTTTGGTCATCGGCGCTCTGGCAATTCTGCAGGGCGTGGATGCCGCGAGTTGGAAAGACTACAAACCTCATAACCGCACTTCGAGTTCGTGTCCAGACTATGTCGACTATTCGCAGAAACCTCATAAGCCACTTTCGTCGGGTAAGCTCAAGCTACCATTCATGAGGCCCAGTGAAGAGTGCAGGACGTTTAAGAGCCCTGCCGTTGAGGTAATTCCCATGTCCATTGTCTAACCTATTTGTTGAAAGACTATTATGTCTAACCTGATCTTAGAAAGTCATAACCGATATTAAGAAGCGCGTAAAGAATCCTGATTTGGCGCGTCTGTTCGAGAACGCCTTCCCTTCGACGCTTGATACGACGGTCAAGTATTTTGACGCGAGCAGAAACCTGGCTTTTATTGTTACTGGTGTGAGTCCTTCTCACCTTCGTACTATGAATCAAGGCTAATTCGGGATTGAAGGATATCACGTTCGTATGAATTCTGACCTCTAATAAATATAAGCTAATGTGGTTTGTCAGAGCGCAATGGCTACGTGACACAGGCAACCAGTTTGCGCACTTGTACAAGCTGCTCCCTCAGGACAAGAACTTGAAGGCTCTCGTAAAGGCCATCATCAACACGGAGGCGAGATACATCGCTGAGTATCCCTACTGCGGTTAGCTATCTTCCTAATGCTAGATTAGAATTCTATACTGACAAGGAATCAAGGTGCTTTTCAACCTCCTCCAGAAAGCGGTTTGAGTCCCTCGGTTAACGTATGTTACCCTTTCTGCAACGATCTCTTGCCAGCATCAATTCAGATCATCCATCGCCTTAACGACTCTCCAATGCTAACTTTAGCCTCTAGGACTATGCCGAGCTCGTCACAGTCAACCCGTATGTTCTGTTTGATGTCTATTCTTAGGCGCCTTGAGTTGCCAAGCTGACTTTCATGATCACCCAGACCTGTCGATAACCAGACAGTCTTCGAGTGCAAGGTAACCGATCTACTCATCTTCCCTTATCGATACAACTGACACCTTCCAGTATGAGCTTGACTCTCTTGCAGGCTTCCTAAAGATCGCGCGATCTTACTACGATAACACCAAAGACTCTTCTTTCATCAATGATAACTGTAGGCAAACCGCATCTACGCAAGTTGCAAGCTGATGCTAATCCTTAACAGTCAAAGCTGCAATGACCCAAATCCTGCGAGTCATCGACGAACAATCTCAAAGTACATGGGCCGAGGACTGGACCTACGTCAGTTACTACAACTGGACCGGAGAGGCAGGTTCACTATCGCCACCAGTACCTAACAGCGGAAACGGTGAGCCAAAGCTAGCAAATGGTCTCGTGGCTTGCAGTCATCGCCCCTCGGATGACTTGAGCGTTTTCAACTACATCACTTCCGACAACGCTATGATGTCTGTCGAACTCGATAACGTGGCCGATGTGCTTGATAAGGCGGGCAACCAGAAGAGCCTCTCCCGTACATTACGTCGTCATGCCAAGACTATCCGTCAAGCAGTTTGGGATCATACCCTCACCTCCAAGGGTGTTTTTGCCTACGAGACCAACGGCTACGGCGGCCAGTACATCATGGACGATGCAAACGTGCCCAGCCTCGTCTCTTTGCCGTATTTGGGATTCCTTAAGCGCGACAACCCAACCTACAAGAAGACCAAGTCTCTGCTGTTCTCCCGCGCAAACCCCTACTATGCCGTCGGCAAGAAATTCAGTGGTATTGGTGGACCGCACGCCAACGCTACAAACCCATGGCCGATGGCACACGTATCAGCTATCTATGGTTCGGATGACGACAAGGAAATCACAGAGCGGCTAAACCTCATCCTTGAGAATACCTCTGGACTAGGCTTGATTCATGAGAGTGTTAACATTTATAACTCGTCCGTCTTCACTAGGCCGTGGTTCGCGTGGGCAAACAGCTATTTTGCTGAGATGGTGCTCGACTTGGCTGAGAGGAAGCCTGGTCTGATTTTCAAGGAGGACAAACCCTACGTTGTTGGTAGCTGAGTTTCGATTACTTAACTGTTAGCTATCGTCGACGCGATTCCAGCAAGTAGATGTACCGACGCAAGATTGTTCAAGTTACAGTAGTGGAAATAAACCATCCATGTACAAAGCTGGCCCGAGTGCTCATAGCTAACCTTACCATGATGATTTGAAATCAATCTGCTTATTCATTCTGTTGCCGAGAATCCGGTTTCCGCGACTTTGGTGAGATATTGAACGGCTTTTCCGGGTTAGGCAGCTGATGTCATTGTGCCCAAGCCCAAATGAGGGGATGTCATATAAAAAAGGTCCTAGTCATTTCAAATTCTTCAACACGTATCACTACAGCCAGACATATCACCGCGCTTCAGTAAAATGAGTGAACAGAAAATCCCCAGCGTCATTAAGCGCCCGCTGCCCAACGGCGTAACATACGACATGTCAACGGTCGGACAAGTCCGAATCACACTGCCGGAGTCTTCTACCTGGTCAAGTGGCTTGCACTGGCATGAAACCCACGACGAGTATCTGAGAGTTATTAAAGGAACAATCCAGGTTCGATTGGGAGATTCGAAGCATGTCATCAGCGCCACAAACGGATCGCAACCCGAGATTAAAGTCGCCCGTTATACGTGGCACGAATGGCAACGGGCGGCGCCAAACGATGAAGAAGTGGTGGTAATTGAGCGGACAGAGCCAGACGACAACGAGAAGGCCATTTTCTTCTGGAACCTGAATGGAGTCATTCTTAACGCCCCCAAACTACTAGAAGACTCCACACTGGTAGTATCTCGGTTACCTTCGAGGCTGCAGGGACTATTTCTCGACTTCTGGATTCCTCTCAATCTTTTTGTGATCTTTCGAGACCTTGACAATGTCCCGGTGTTTCTGAATACGCCTGGTCTATTCCAAACATCCAATGATCGTCTACGACAACTTCTGCAAGCTTTGGATAGGGTTATTTCGCATTCAATCCTTCTTCTGGCGTCTTGGCTAGGGTGGATGCTGGGCGTGCAGCCAGTACAGCCTCGATTTACACCCAATGATGTCTATGCAGCGTGGCAATTAAAACGACAGAGTGGAGGGATGAAAGATGCATAATGAATCGAAGAGCCAAATACTGTATGCTGCTTTTAGTGCTGGGCTGTACCGCATACTCGTTTGGGCCATGGTTGTTCAAGTCAATCGGTCTAGAAGAATGTTGAGATAGTTATATTATGGTTATCGCTTATCCACGATATCTAAGATGAATATGTACATGATTCTATGGCCAATTTTTGGTAAATAAAACAATGTTTGCATCATGCGCCGCCGAAGAATGAGTTCAAGTTTTCTTGCCTAGTCCTTTCATCACCGACCCTTCTCTGCTCAGTTCTCAACAATAGGACCGTTATACTCCTTTCTAGCCCAAGCAAAGTAGTAGATGACACTGAAGATGACGAGGCCACCTGTGACCACGACGCTGTAGTTCATCATGTCAACAGTAGGCTCCACCATGGGCGGCCAGAAGCTGAAGAAGCCGACGACCACCAAGTAGCAAATGGTAAACACGTTGTTGGCGATACCGAAAGCACCCTTGAGATGAAAGGGGCCCCAAACAAGCTCAGCGCCAGTGGTATTAGCCAAGGCTGGAAGATCAGCCGAACCTGGCAGGGAAAAGCCCTTGGTCAAACGGCGGTACAGAAGAAGGACAGCGGCAATGAGGTATGAGGAGTAGAGGCAGGAGATGGACAGAGATGTGACATTCTGGAACGCCACAGGGGAGCCAATGTTGATGAGAGACAGGAGGATTGAAATGACAGCAGTGCAAAGGACGGCCCAGACAGGGACGGTAGTGCGGTCGTTAACCTTTGACAGCGTGCGCCACCCAGGAAGGCCACGGTCACGCGCGAAGGACCAGAAGACACGAGAAGTCGAGGCGAGCATTCCAACGGTGGCGCAACCTCCGAGGATCATAATGATTGCCGCCATGACGGTGGCGCCAGCCGTTGAGTTTACCGCCTGCTGGAAGATGTACATGTGGGGGAAGCCAAGCATGCCAGGGCCCGAAGCCATGGCCTCGTCAAAGTTGCCCATGCAAAAAACCATGGCGATGATCATGGCGAAACCGCAGGCACCATTGATGCACAGACTCAGGAGGATGGAGGTGGGGACGACAACTGAAGGGTTGACAGTCTCCTCGGACATCTGTAAAAAGTGTCAGTAATCTTAACATCATACGGTGGCGTGAGTGACATACGTGGAAAGCAGCGTCAGTGCCAACAAAGGCAAAGGCATTACCCATCATACCGACCATGAAAGACACGCCCTGGGTCGACCAGCCGCCGTTGTTGACGAAGACAGAGAAGATGTCGCTGGCATTTCCATGAGGTCCAAGAGTAACAAGGGGGATGAGAATGGCGAAGAACCCCAGGACATGAAGGATCAAGATGAGACCTTCAAATTTTGGAAGTACGGAGCTGACGAGAGTGTTGATGAAGACGGCGAACAGGAAGATAGCCCAGAAGAGTAGAGTTCCGTGCCACAGCTCCGGTACAAAAGTCGGGTGGTTAAGAGTAGCCATTCCCAAGATCATGTTACCAGTAAGAAGAGCACTAGAAGCAACGGAACCTTGCCAGCCGCCGACCGTGAGCATGCCTGTGAGATGACTGAGGAACTTGGAGCACCACCGCGGCGCCATCATAGCGACCCTGAGGAGAGATTAGCTTGTCATCGTAGCAGTTTTGGCACTTTGACATCTCTTACCAATGATATTGACCACCAGATGTCGGTGCCATTGAGACCAGCTCGCACATGGTAGAGAAGACACTGAAGTTACCGATCCAGACGACGAGAAAACTGTAGATGACACCGGCAGTACCGCCATTGTTGAGACCCTGAGAGAAGAGAACCGTGACGGCTTCCCAAGTGATAAGAATGGTACAGCTGAAGCCAAGAATGGACATGAAACCAAAGTTGCGCTGCGAAAGGCCATCCAGTTAGTAATTGAGATCATAGCAAAGAGAGATGAAGGTATCGTACTCGAAGGACCTGCTTCTTGCCCATGCGCTCCAATTGATCCTTATCGTGGTAGCCACTCGTCGAACTTCTACCAGAGTCAGGCTCCGCCTTGGCCGAGACGTTGACCTCTTTGGCGGCCTTGACACTGGCATTATTGCCCATCTCGAAGCTGGGGCTGTTGCTGCCCATGTTGAATGACAAACCGGGAATAACAACGGGAAGAAGGAAAGGGTTTGGCTTAACGAAAGAAGAAAAGAACTGTTTAAGAAGAGGAGAGAGGAAAGTTAAAAAGGTATGAATGAGAATGGAGAAAAGGGAAAAGGTACAGGAATGTCAAGACCCCTGGAGGAATATTTGGGGTCTTGGATGGGTGGTACGGTACGACTGTACTGTATTCAGATGGGTTGTTTGTACGCCACTTTTGGACGACCAACCGAGGTCGAAAGGTGAATGTTTGACTAAAGAAAAGTTACAGAAACTGGTAACCAACTGACAGTGACAGCTCAGCTCAAACTCTTCTGCTATTGCTACATCCCCTCCAGTTTCTCGCTTCTCGCCTCTAAGAGTCGCCGTTGCTGATCCGGCAGACTGCCCCGATGCCCCCGCCAGGAACAGGGGTCAAGGATCCCGTCGGACTTTTGTCAGAGCTAGCTCCCCAGGGTCCCAGTTTATGCATTACCTTAGTGTCTAAGACCGATAGCTTTTTTGGGTTTAGAAGCGTGAGAACGGTGGGTGTGGCGGGCCAGAATTTGTGACAGAACCCGTCAACTTCAGTCTATTTCCTCTCCATTCTCTTTTCTTTTTCCTTCAGGACACCCCACAAATAAGGACCTTTTTCTTTTTTATGACACAGCGTTGAAGAATTCCACTGAGGGAATTACTCCATAGCTAAAGCTACCATTGCGGTCGGACCATTCTTTTGGGTTTTTGTCTCGGCATTAGACATGTAACTAAGCGGCACGCAAGGCGCCACATACGCGGGATTAGAGCGTCTACAGTACCTACCAGGGGCAAAGAAGAACAGTTCGTTCGGTAAGCGGGATCATCGCATCCATCAACTTGTCCTAGTAACTCTCGGGCCACTAGATCTTGATCCATAGAGATCAGGTCAGCTCGGCTTAGCTGCCCCTTTCCAACAACCTAGCAGTCTAGTTTGCAAGGGTAGGAAAGCTCTGTTCCGGTACTTGTTACGTTTCACCTTGCGCACCTATCAGTTCACCTTCTCTATTCGTCTAGCTATCACGCTGATCTATCATATGCGACCGAGGAAAACACCAGACGCAAAAATTTTGGAATCCCCTGTCTGGCTCTTGAACATCCAGTCAGCGTTGCACGTTCACGTCGTGCTTCTGTTCCATGCATGTCAGAAACTGCGCTGCATGAAAAAAGAAAGTTGCCTCTTTACTCTCTGCGCCACGGCATTGGTACGCTTTGCGTGTTGTTTGGGGATTTAGAAATTCATGCATGTTTGTCAAACAATTATTTTGCTTTTTTACAGAGTGCTTGCAGCTCGTGAGACGTCTATCATTCCTTTAAAAAGTACCCTACTCCATGAATGTGCATGAATCCCAAACGGCCTGCGCTGTAACACCCCTCTTGCGAGGGAGCAAACAAGTAATAAAAAAAGAAAGGTTTGCCTCAAGATTGTCTGGCGGCTGCATCAGATGTGCTCTCTATGTCTACCTGCCATGTCTGATGGATGAGAATCTTTTGACTCGAGTGACTTGACCGACTTTGCCCGTCCCAGCTTGTCTCATGGTCGTGGCCCTTTTTTGTGTTAACCTTGGTGGAAAAGTCTTCCATCTCATGTATTTCGCTTCGCTGTGTTCTCGATGCGCCGTGGTCTTTGGAAGACATGAATGGTCGCGACCTCGATTGATGAGCGCTGCTCTGACCAGTCTTGGTCTTGTATCCTGCATATCCGGGTTTGTTTGTCGGGTAACCGTTGCTGCTCGACTTGCCCTGTCGTCGAAGATCATCGACGCGTATCTGACCAGACTCGAGAGCGTCAAGGAAGGGCTTGAAGTTGGGCAAGCATACGGTAAGGATTGCAAGGCACTGGACTAGCTGGATCGTGACGGAAGCCGGCCAGATCGTAAACGAGTGATCGACAGAAGCGAATGCCTTGTTTGAGTAATGGATCTGCGCCGCGATGGCGGGCGTTACACTTTAAAAACCTGTTAGCCACGGTCGCGTAGTGGGTGGTCTCGGCCGGTACGTACAAAATTCGGCTGCCAAAAACACTCATCACCAGGATCTTTTTTGACCACGAAGTTTGGATCTTGACAACATTCTCGGCCATAATAATGACGATGATAATGTCGGTGACGATGTTGGCGGTCGAGTAGTATGTCCAGAATGCTTTTAGGTTGATGCACTTGTCGTTACCGCCGTACATCCATGGTGTCGGTGGCTGGCATTGGAAAAAGTTGACGATGAGGGCGGTAATTCCCCAGACGCCTACGATGGCTTCGCAAATGATGATGATCCATTTTTGGTTTTTCTGGGCCATTATTCGTAGGCCCATCGTACCGGATAGTTTGCAGCAGAGGAGAGAAGCGATGAGCATGGTGTTAATTGCATATTGGCTCTGCACAAATTCTCGTTAGCCTGTGTCTTCGATCGGGCGCAATGATTATTGTTACCTTGAAGAATATTTCTCGGTCTTTGGAGCTCAGAACCTCGAAATGTTGTCCCAATCCATGCTCGCAAGCATTAAAGAGTGTAGCTGTCTGACAAACAGCAAAAATCTGTCGAAAAAAGCATAAGTAAACCAAATGAACGTAATTCACGCAGCAGATGTATGCCTACCGTTGCGATCACGACAAGAATGTCATCAACTCTCAGGATCTTGATCATGTAAAGCTTGGTGCCTACCCGGACAAAGCAAGCGAGAATCGCGAGAACAAGAAACATCAACGATAAAACCTGAACAAGCGGCGACTTGTTGTTGTCGGTTATGATTCGCTGAGTAGAACTCATTTTGGGCAATGCAGCAATCGCCGCGGCGACAATATCATACCTGTCTGTGACAAAAAACGAAAGATAAACGAGCGGAAGGTTTTTGAGGGGAGAGATCACGGATCTCGTAGCAGGGGAAGAATGATATAATTAAGAGGCGCTGACAAGCAATCTACACGAGACGAGGCGAGACAGCTATCAAAGCAGGAGCACAAGCAGGAACAGACCTCCACCACAAAGTTAATTGGGAAAGCCAGAGCTGACAGTGGAGCGCCTCTAAACCCCCAGATTAAGGAACCTCGGACTAATTCATGGTGTGCAGAATCTCACAGGCACAAACCCAGAAGCTTGGGCTATTGCTGTAGAACAAGCGGCCCGAAAACGGTGATATTGAGTCGGTATTGGAGCCCAAATCTGGTAAGCTATGATTCTGAAACTATACGTGATGTGACAAAAGGACCAATAAGTTTAACGAATCAAGGTCATGATGGCTTTGCTTCTCATTATTACGTGTGTGGGCTCTTACCTGTCAACCTCGACGCCCATGGCTGCAGGCGTGGTCACAAAAAGGGCGTTATCCCTTGGGCGTTTTGGCTTCATGTGAGCCGATGTTTGCGAAAAAGCAAATGTTGAAGGATACGCTACCGTGGTGACAGGACAGGGATAGCCCTTGTTTCTAGCCTCCCGTACCTTCTATAAAGGAACGCCCAATAAGGTTTGCTATTAATCCACTGGAAATTATGCGACCGAGTGGCTCAGCAATGGCTGGTCCATCTGTGAGCAATCAGAAAAAAGCAAACGGCCTCCGTGATGCCGTTTTGAACATACGTACACGCACATACGCACACAAGTTTTATGTATTGCAGATCGCAATACTCCGTATCTTGGTGTGCAATCATGGTTGGTGCACAAAGTCTTGAACAGCACACAGCTAGCATCTACGTACTACCTAAGTCCACGGCTCGGATCCTTTTCTCCCGCTTCCGCCTCGATACGAGTGGCAGGGCTAAGAGAGAGCCTCAGTCTAAACTTCCATGCCACTCCGCAGGGCTCGGAAGTCTCCGGTCAAGAAAAGTTCCTAGCCAGGGCCAAGTACCCAGATTTTAATATGTACGAGCCTCCTTGTGTCGTTAGCATCGCCCGAACACGGTCCGTGCTCGCCTGAATTGATTGGGTCCCGATTTATTGAGTTGAGTCTGTCGGAGATCGATCCGCGTAGTGCAGCTCATGTTCAAAGAGCAATTAATCGACCTTCCTTGTTGGTTGCGGGACCTGCGGAAGATGGATTCGGTCGCTTAGAGAAATCATCCAATTCCCATGGAGAGACCAGGAATCCCCATGGATTGCTATGTACCTTTATGGAGCTTCTAGCGCCTCCTGCATGAAAGACGCAGGTGTGGCGTATGTGAACCCTTGCAATGCCCTGTCTGCACTTGGAGAATTACCGCAGTCGCCGAACAAAAAGAAAAAAAGAGTCCAAAAAGTCTAGTGTCAGGGTCAATTCTCGTCCACAACCGAAACCAACCGTTTCATTAAAACCTCGGCACTCCAAATTTACCCGGCCGAGTGGCTTATTGACCACCCAAAAGAGTATCAGCTTTCCGAACTCTCGGGATGGGGGAGCGTTACATGAATCCTCCACGTTCCAGGCGAGACAAATGCGGTTGGGCTTGCGCAATGGTCTGATCAACACTTTCGCATATCGACATGGGTCCACCTGATACATACCAACATGCACTGCACTAATTAGCTCGCTGTCTATTTGCTCAGCATTGCTTTTGAAAAGCCACTAAATGCAACTTAATTCAGTTGGATATTCTCCGCGATATCATCCTTCACCAAAATTCTAGACCCAAACCCAGACCATCGCCATCATGACTCTCAAGCTGGTCAAGGTGGACACTGCCGCTGATTTCGAAGAACTTGTAGCTTGCCAATGGGCATCCTTCGAGGCTCCTCTCCAACCTTTCTTCCGCATGTTCTGTCCCCTTTTCGGTGAAGGACCAAAGGCACATGCAGACTCGCTCAAGGAGTCGGTAGCGCTACAGCTCAAATGGCACAATGAAGACCCGACAAGCTACTGGGGAAAAGTCGTGAATGACGATGGCAAGATCGTCGGTGGTTGTTTGTGGAAGATTTGCCCGACAAACCCTTTCGATACGGATGAGGATCACTATGACGCATACTGGCAGCCTGAGGGAGAAAGGCGAGAGTATATCTCACAAGCGATAAAACAAATGGACGCTCCGAGGGCAAGAATGGGTGCTAGGCCTCAAGTTTGTAAGTTAAACATAGACGTTTGTTCTCTTGCCTTTAGACAACTACTCATCCATGACAGACTGCAACATTGTCTTCACACACCCAGATCATCGTCGTCAAGGCGTCGCCAACGTGATTATGGAATGGAGCAAGAAGAAGGCTGACGAGATGGGGGTCGAATTGTGGCTCGATGCCACCCCGCAAGGTGTTCCTGTATACGAAAAACATGGCCTCACTGTCGTCAACGTCAACACATTACAGCCGACCAAGGAGAACCCAGGTGAGGAGTGGAATAAGGTCAAAGAGGAGTTGGGCACTATGGTTTTCAAGCAGATGTGGAGGCCAGCTGGTGGTAACTACGAAGAAGGCAAGACTGTCAAGCCTTGGGAGACTGTGGAAATCAAATACGCTCCCGAGCCGGCGTATGTCGAAACATATGAAACATATGCAGCATGAGCTCGGATGAAAGACTACAGGATGTAGGCAAAGGGATTCTAATTTGGGTAGATGATGTACGATTCAGTGCTAGATGATGGCAAAGGATTTGATAATTGTCATGGCATCTTGATTTTGTTTGAACGGGGAGTCAGGACGGGAAGAAAGCGTTTCCCTCGCGGACTTTCCTCGCATATAACTTAGTACTTTACTTCAAACAATAGAATATTAATAGGTTTTACCACACGAAAAACAATGCTTCAACCGTTGTCAGCATTTTTTGTCATGTAGGTGGAAGCTTACTGTGTGTATTGATTTCAAAAGCAAATAATGCTGCATATGGTTCCAAAAGATATCGAATCAGTCTAAGACATTTCCCACGCATATTCCAACTAGTTTTGCGAATTCGAACTCAATACCTCATGGCCTTTTGTAACATCGTTACAATTTAGCTGCTGCGTAATAACTGTTGCAGATATTAATAGCTCACAAGTGTTCAGGTAATACCATATTCAGGTAATAGCATACCTCATCGTCTAGCTTTACCAAGAACACAAAATAACTAACTTCTCTATTTGAATGACTATGGCATTCTTTGCTGAACGATCTTGACTTCTGTTCTGCTTGTTTTTTTCGAATTACCCTAAAGACATCCACCACCACTTGTGTTGATTAGCAATCGAGGCTGATTGCACACTTTTGTCGAACAAAATTTTTTAAGAACAAGATCGTCTTTGGTAGCAGAATTATGGATTCTTTTGTAAAGCAATGGAAGCAATTGAAGATTCCGAGATACCTTGATGGGTGACCGTGCATCATCCAGCATTAAATGAGAGTCACCTGGAGTATAACAACACGTCTGTCCCGTTCAGCAATATTGTATCAATTTTGGTTCAACCCTTAATGGAAATTGACATACCACACGAGGTACAAATCCAGACGCTAATTTATAAAATAATTGGTATCTTGGTGGTTGATAAGAAAGCTCGGTCTTTTGCGGAGGCCGAACACCGAATGCGGAGTTGGCGCGGCGCATTAGTAGTAGTTCAAGTCCGAGCTTCAGGAAATGCATAGTAGACATCGTGTCACTTCCCAGGGAGCTGTTCAAAATATGCTGAGAAGTGTAGAAAGTCCTGAAATTACACTTGATGATCGGGCGATCCTGCGGAAGTCAGGCACAGCCTTGCGGACTTGAGAACCCAGGACGTTGGAAGTATTTCGAGCTATCTGGATCTCTTATAAAAAGGTCTTTCCCATCACTCCTGGACAGTTATTGATCAAGTTGAGACTCATCATCGACAATGGCTGCTCATTATATCAACAAATTACAGAACCAGCGAGTTCTCGTCATTGGTGGCTCAACTGGCATAGGCTTTGCCGTCGCCGAAGCAGCACTTGAGCACGGCGCCGATGTCATAATCAGCAGTTCAAACCAGACCAAGATCGACACCGCTGTCCAACGACTGGAAAGCCATATCAAGACTGCCCAGCTTCCTCCCCGTAAAGTGTCCGGCAAAACATGCGACCTAGCCAACCCGGACACACTTGAGGATAACGTCAAGGGTCTTTTTGAACACGCATCCCAAGATGGAAAGATTGATCATGTTGTTTTCACAGCTGGAGATTTTAATCCACCCCCAAGCTTGGACTCCGTCACCGTCGATGTAATATCTAGAGTCAGCATGGTACGTGTCATCGGTGCCATCTTTGTCGCCAAGCATCTCTCTGGCTATATCAACCAAACCAACCGCAGCTCGTTCACAATCACTGGAACGACAACAGACTCACGCCCTGCAGGAACAGGATGGGCTGTACTCAAGGGGGCAGCAGGCGGTATCGAGCCGATGACGCGAGCCTTGTCTGTCGATTTGAAGCCCGTGCGCGTCAACTGTGTGACTCCCGGCTTCGTACACACTGAATTGTTTGATGGGTTCCCGAAAGAAGCGCAGGACTTTATGTTCCCCGCCATGGAGAGGGACTCGGTATTGGGAAGGATAGGAACTGCGGAGGAGTTGGCCGAGGCTTATATCTATCTGATGAAGAGTACTTTTGCAACGGGGTCTACAGTTGTTGTGGATGGTGGGCGGATGGTTGGGGATAGTAAGGGAACGCAGTGAGCAATCTTGAATATCGTTGTTCTGGGTGATACGGGTTGTTGTTGATAACTTAAGAGACACTGTCAATCACGCTGGGCTTCAACTAACATGGCTACTGAAAACAGGGTATTGTCTAGTCTAGAAAACATATGCCCTAGTCCAGAGACTTCCAATCTTGTGACGAGATATTATCAACATCTTCAGTGAATGTAACTGGTTCTCGACGGGTTCTGTTGACCTTGAGATCGAAAATATCTAGACGCTGATATCCTCCAACGACATCGTGATACTGTTTCCCCTCAATGCAATCTTCGACATCAAGATCAGCATACAGAATCCCTTCATCTTTTTGTAAAAACTCTGTAGAAATGACCTCGTTTGTTTCATCCTTGATAGTGAATCCTTTCAGAGGAGCCCCAGTCGGGTTCAGGAATTGGGTGGCTCCACACTGAGACTCTTCTAGTACCTTTGTCAAATACGGAGATTCTCCTGCGATGGCTTGGACAGCGTCATCTCCTAGAACACCCGAGCAAAGTACGCCGAAGCATTTAGCTTCGAAACAATGTGCAGCCGCCCGTGTTCTGTTGGCGGTGACATTATCATAGTTTGGTTTAATTACTGCACTGCCGGATGCTTCCGGAGGCTCTTGAGCGGGAGGAACACGAGTTGGCCAAATTGGTGGCCAGGTAGATATATGAATCTGCTCTCCTTGCGCCATGAGAGTATATCGGGCGAGCGGGTTGGTGTTCTCTCCGCAGATAAGGTTTCCGATCTTCCCATATTTCGTATCAGCGACACGCAAGCCGTGGCCGTCTCCAGGTGCCCAGGTAAGCTTCTCAAAGAAGGTAGGCATCAACTTCCGGTGATGGATCAAGACGTCGCCCGAGTTTCCGATGAAAATATTGGAGTTATACAAAGTTGCACTACTTGTACGAACTTTCTCAGAAAAGCCGATGCTGACCATGATGTTGGCCTGTTTTGCGGTGGCCCGGATATCGTGTATCTCATCGCCATCGGCATAGATAGACTCGTGTGCCATTTGTTTAAATAATTCGTGATTCTCCGTAGGAGGGCGCACCGAACTCCATACTGGGAAGGCCGAGATATATGTTTCAGGAAACACAACAAGATTGGCTTTGTTCTTCGCGGCCTGCTTGATCAAGCTGATAGCCTTTGAGGTTGTCTGTTTGGCCGAAAGAAAGACGGGGGAAACATGACACGCAGCGACTCTGATCATGTTGGACATATTTGATAATGAGAACTGGGAATTTAATGCGGATGAACTGCACAATAGGATCTAGGATAAGAATAATATCTGAGTCTATCTACGCCGCCAGCGGGGATGCAGGCTTTAGCCTGTTTGGCAATTTGAAAGATTAGGTGGGTAGGATATAACGGATGGAGCGGCAAAACCGGGATGGTTCCGTTGAGGGGAACAGCCGAACATGTCGACCAAAGAGCATTCGGGAGTTGTTTTGAACTCCGCCATGGCGTCTTCAATGATAAGGCTGGCTAGCCTATTACTTTTCAATCTGATAAGCGAATGACCCCTATATGGAATGAAATCACATGCATGCGTGTATTGCAGTCGTAAGGCTAGACACCACAAGATTTGAGCACGATTCCTTGCATAGCAATGCCATTTGCACGCATATTGTAAGGCAAAACTTTTGTAGTAATCTCACTTTGCCACAATTACTCTACCTAGTGTCTAACTACTACAGCTTTCTAAGAAGACCGCTCCAGGCTTGGCGCGTGGTCCACATGGCATCCACTGAAGTCCAGCACTATTGGATCAGGTAAGATATCTTGACAAGCAAGAGGTGTTGAACTTGTAAAGCTAACACTCACAGAAAACTCAGATTGTCATCAACCCAGCAACAGCAGCCGGGTAATCAGTCTATACTTCGTCTTTGTTGGGCCATATTCATCATGGAATGGTGAGCTTACCTATAACTTCATGACTATCATACCCTAATGGACGCAGTGATATTGTAGTAGAGTACCATCTGCCTCGAAGCGGTAGAGAGAAGGTAGTCGAAAAGCTTCCTCTTCCCCGACTTGACGACTCACCTGAACCATTTATGCTCTGCTGGCTCGCCAACATCTCTTCAAGATGTTTACTTAACCGCATACACTTTTTTTTTTTTTACGGTATTTCACTGTCGGGCCAATCTGATGGGGATATAATCCACCGGCCATTTCTGCAGCATGTATGCTCCTCAGCACTTCATGAAATAAGTGACCCTCGCGTTGTGTAAAATGCGCTACAATGTTTAAACCACTGCCGAGGTTATCTACGAGCCGTACACCATGTTTTGCAGAGACCAGCTGCATCATTGGAGATCTTTTTGAACTAGGGAGCCTCATAAGACGCGGTATTTTGAGTGCTAACATGAATGTCAATAGGGCCATGGCGGCGACTTTGCTATTAGCTCCAGGCTCTCAACCACCAGCGTTCTCCTCCAGTTTGGCCGACATTACCGCAACCCAGGCTAGAACAATGTCGGCTATCGAATACAAATGAAGTGGATGACTTTTGGAAGCCTTTTCGAAATCGCGACGTCGGCGCATTGCGGTACATTTTAAGATATTCGGTATACAAACAGCACTTTTCTCACGATACACTGACAGACTCTAAATTATCGCTCGTCACTCGGGTTTCGCAAAAGCCGCCCCACCACTTGGCTCAAGACTCTTGTACTTGAACAACGAGCCCAGAAAGGGCAAGAAAAGAGAGGGTCTTACCGACCCCTTCAAAAAGTTAGGAAGCATGTCTCGGCTTCGCGAGCTGACGGATAAACTACCCATAGTGATTGCTACAGAAGCCCTAGAAAATTCAAGGAAAGGGAGGTTTTTCGACCCGACTAAGGCTCCAAGAAGAAACTCAGAGCGGGTCTTTTTATGTACATCAATTGTGATTACGCGAGGGATGATTGGCATTCCCCTCCATTATTGCACTCAACGGGAGATGCAGGTGGCCAAGATGTCCACCAGAGCTACGAATCTCCGTATCAGAGTCTGCCATGCACGTTTTGCATGAACAAGCTTTTGTAGAGACAGAGTCGTTTGTGATTCATGGACGCTTGGCCCTTGATGAATCTCAGGACTGCTCTTCACAAATGCCTTCTCTGCACTGGTTGACGGTTGATCAGGATTTCTTTCCAGTGATTCACATTTATTCACCAATAATAGAGGTGGCTAGTAGTGCATATAACCCTATGCCTCGATGATCTTCCGATCTTTCAACATCAACAGCATTATCTGCAATCCAAGCAACTTTCTCTCATTGAACACTCTCACTACATACTTTCTCACGCACTAACGCAATCATCATGTGTACCGAACTTATGAAGCAATGCGCCGTGTGCCTCGAGGTCGAGTGCCTCGGATGGCAGTACTGCGAGCCTTACATGAAGACAAGCGACCAGGTGCGACGAAACAACGGGAGCAAGATTCCTGCGTCTTTCGTGTTCAAGGGACACAACCCAGCAATCAATCATGAAGTACGCGCCTATTTCTCACCTGATGACTGTCCCAACAAGGAGTGTCCCAGCAAGATTCAGCCAGAGGAAGAGAACAAGTAAAGGCCCAGGGGAGGGACTGAATTAAGGGAGGTGTTCTGCGGTCGTACTCGGGTATGGGAGACAGTGCCTAGTAAGCTCATTCACAAAAGATGAGACAGAGACAGAGATCAATAGAAAAAACAGTGACCATTCCAACTTTCTTTATAATTTCTTGTTTGTTGCCTCGTCAAACACACGAGTGAGCCTGATCCTCTCATTGGCATATGTAATCTCGGATCGTAACGACCAGCCAATAATATCTCATACAGACAACACACTCATCGCAAGGTGTGGGCACGTGAGGCGACGCTGTATAAAGACTTTATGTATAGTCACTCATGCCAGTCGTGGACAGATCATTATCTATCTGCTTCATTAATTACATGTTCTGAGTACAAGATGCACGATGACCGATAAATGATTCCTGGGCGTCTGAATCGTCAATACAAGCGGTGGATTTAACGGATTGCCGTGCTTTATTTCTTGCTTTTAGTCAGAGTACCGACAGCATGTGGTATCACCGCCCAAGATGACTCTTCCGAACGTCTAGCGAGGTCGATATGGTCCCATTCTCCAGCACTGGCGATTGTTCGTAAAGAAGAACGACACAGGTGACAAGAACCCATGATGTATTCCCAGAAATAATTGGTGAATCCTGTTTCCGTGTTAACAACTTCCAAACTTGGATGAGGCGCAGCGCCAGGCTGAACTTACTTTGAAACAACGGGATAATGAGTCCATCCTCTGCCTTGATATGCTCATACACATACCAACGACCACCTTCTTTGAGGTAATCATAAAGTAAGGCGACATTCTTCTCCGGCTCAGGGATACTGCACAGGCATTGTACAGTGATGATGCAATCTACACTCCCTGGTCCAAGAGAAGTCTCCTTCTGAAGGTCCTCGATTCCTACGGGTACAACCTCGTAAGTACCCTCCAGCCCGACATCGTCGACGCGCCTCTTCAGGGCAGCGGCTGAAATGGGGTTTGGCTCCACGCCAAAAATCTTGGTCGTGCCTTTTCGAGACGTTGCGTTCGAAGACTTGACGATATTTGCTAGAATCTGCGTCCACATGCCACTTCCAGCGCCAACCTCGAGAATAACGCCTTCAATCGGCTGGGTGACCTTTGTCGTAGTAATCGAGCCAGCTTGGATACGGCCCTCTAGCAACGGAAGCACCCATTTCTCCGCCTCAGCTTTGGACCTCGGGCCCATGAACACCCAAAAGTTGCCGAACCATGCATCATTGAACCCCTGCCATGAGAATAGGGTAGCGAAATCACCAGCGGCGATGAGTCTTAGAACTGTGACAGGCAGATAGCAAGATGAGATAGTCATAAGAGCCCAGGGCTTGACCACGGGCCACAACATCTTGGTTGCTGGGCCGGCAATTGACTGGTCTGAGTGATGTTTTGAGTTTGAGTGAGGAGGTCCGGTCGGATCATCTGATCAGAACACCCCGCAATTGAGTCCGGACCGACTTAATCCGCTATCAGGTGGATTGACTGCGGGGAGACGTATGTATAAATGTGATGAATTCACTACCTTACTAACCTAGGTCCTTGAGAAAGAGGCCAAGTTGGCAGGGAAAAATAGTCCATGGTATGGGTTATAAGGAAATCTGCACATTGGATATGTTTAGGTAGGTATTAAACCACTATCCGTGATAAGTTTTGCTTCAATCGATAGTGCAGAACCGAGACCGCAGCAAAACGAAAAGGGAATTTGTCAACCAGGGTAACGAATACTGCATAGACTCAGATTTACTGTAAGATAAGGAGATAAGCTTTAATTCCGGCTTTCGTCCTTTGTCATGCCGTTTCTCTTGACGGCAAACCAACTACAAAAGCATTAGCTACCGCGGGGAAAAGGCAACACTGGAATCACTTGACTCAATAGCATCCCTGTGTCAATGCTCAATGGGGGCCAACTGAATCTAATTCAAATTTCCCTGAGAGGACCGAGAGTAATTAAATAGGTTCAAGCCTGGTGAGCTTATGATACTCTGCTCCATCAGAAGCCGCGGCCATTCAACTATAGCAAGGAGTCCTGATCTGATATAACGTTTACTGCCTCGCTCAAAGTGGTACGGAAGCCCACTCTTCTTCCCTTAAGGCAAGGTGGTTGCTCCGCCAGTCAAAAGGGGCTGCAGCGGGCAGCGAATGATACGTCCGAAGGTGACTCGAGTTATATGGCTCTGTCCAAAAGGGTAATTTGGGCTTCGGAAAATTACCTATTTAGATCTTGCGGTGGGAGGGACAACACATGTAACACAGCAATTTTGAGCCCAGTTCATGTAGCTATCACAATCAATTTTGATCTGCCGGTGGCCGTCTACTTTTTTCAGATTATCGACCTTTTGATTTTCCAACTCTGTCTGAGGGGTAGGAGTATATAAATATCTGCGGCAGCATGTATTTAGTTCTCTTTTCATACCGCTTTACGTTCAGAAAATTCATCAGTACCACTTGACGACACCACGTCTTCTCGCCTTGACTCTTACTATGCATGTCGCCACCATTGCCGGGCTTGCCCTGGGCATTGTCAGTCTCGCTGACGGCCACTCCATCGTCCCCAGAGGGAAGAACGGTCCATCGAGCTTTGAATTCTTTTGGAAAAATATATGGAACATGACGCTGCTCCGACCATACTGCCATCTCATGGTTGACATGGTGAGGAAAGAATACAAAGAAGCCGACGTGGCCTCAGCCTGGTGCGTCCATCATATGGACATTCCGGTCGAGACTCAGACCTCGACAGCCACCACCTTCACCAAGTATGATTACCTCTTCCGTATCAACCGATTTATCATTTCCCCTAACAATTACTAGGACTATCAGGAGTACTGTCACAGTCAGTTCAGGAACAGGGCTTAGAACGGGCGCGACAGTGACTATCACCCAAGACGTCACCAGCACGGCTAGGGACTTGAAGACGATCACTAATACGATTACGGAGACTGACACTATTGAGACCGTTTCAACTTCTTCCGTCACTTCTTGCGCTTCTCCGACTGCTAGTGTGCTGAGGCGTGAGGCTGGTAGTGTGCTGAAGCGTGGGGCTGGTAGTGTGCCTTCTAATGTGCCTAAGCCGAAATCTTTCAACCTTCTCTACAAGGCCGTAGCCCTTTCCCAAGCCTGCAGTTGTCTGTCGATGCCATCACGCATGACGACAAAATCAACATTGTATGTGAGCAAGCCCACAACTACCACCACCACTGTCACAGTAAGTCAACAACATTTCTATTCTTATTCATGTACAACAGACTAAGACGTCTCGCATAGGTCTCCATCACCGGAAAGGCGACAGTAACTGGCACAGTCACCCAGGCTGGCATAACCAAGATTAAAAAAACCGACACCAAATTTGAAACCACCACTACAAACACGACAATCTTCACCTCCACCACGATGGTTTTGGCTGTTCCTGCTTTCAATCTTTACGCTATTGGAGGTAACCACGACGGAAACCCACTCCAAGGCGACAGCAACTACGTCGGCTTCGTTGCTCTTGACAACGAAGCCTCCCCAGCCATCTTTGAGTTCACCACCGGTAATGACACTGTCCTCCAAGTCCTCAACGGACCCAGAGCCGGTAAAACAGGAGGCATTGACAGCGGTCCAAGCCCTCCTGATGTGCGTAATGCTGTCTATTTTGACAACGATCCCTTCCCGAACGTGACCTGTCAGGTCACTGACAACAGCGATGGAACCTGTCCATTGAGTTGTCAAGGCATACGAGGCAACACCAGCTATGATTGTGGTGTTGCCTGGCGAATCGGAAGTGCTTCGGATGTAGCCAGGTGCGGCGGCAGTGCCTTTACTCCTTATGCTGTTGGGGTGTAGCCTCGGTCACTAAGGTATATATATATAGGAGCCTGACTCAATATCTCGAAGAGATAGATCAAGGCCACACATCTAAAAGATACACATTTTTTTTTAACACAATAAGGTATCATGCCGGATACCTTCAAACACAGTTTTTCGGTCACTAAGGTCTTGAAAGTTGTTTGTGAACCAAAGATCCAATAGACTGTGGGGCATTGTCGTTAAGTTTGGGTTACTACGGGCTTCGAACTATTTATGAAGCTATCACAGTAGGAGCTAATGGATATAAAATACTTAAACCACCCCTTGATAGATGTAAGGCGAGGTCATATTAATGTGTCTCAAGTGCCAGGTATGTGTCCCAGGTTAGATGAATATTTGGTTGATGAGTTACTGAAGTCTCATAAATCGAGCAAACATCCTAGCATCCAGCAGAGGTGGTTTACAAGATACAGAAATCCATTTCAAGAAGATTTATTTAGCCATTCATGTTCCAGGCACCGACCACCCACGGAAAAAATCCCCTCACTTCTGCGATATACTCAGCTTTGTGTACTTGCTTCTGACTGAGATACGGACAGGCCTTTCAACCTGTGAGTGTTTCATAGACATGCTTAATTATTCCCCACCGTTAGGACTTCGTGTAACTCTTCACGACAGCCACGAGGCCATGCGAGAAACTGTTTTCATACCACAGATTGCACTAGGGGGAGGATCTCTCGGGATATCCGAGACATACGAATCGCTGGCAGATTAGTTTGGCAGATCAACGTCTGTGCTTCGCTCCTAATCTCGCTAGGGCTATTCTGGAGCTCAACTCCCGTAAACCAAGCCAATAAAGTGGATATCTGGCATGAATACGACTGGTACTAGCTGGATGGGGTCATGTGCAAAAGGTTCTTAATTCTTTTTTTAGCAACTAATTTATCTGTGGCGAGTTTTCGGCAGTGCTCGAGGCCCCAGCTGGGGATAGACTAGGTGACGCATGAGCCTGTAGAGCTATCTATTTAACAAGTCAAGTCGTTCTTCCCAATTTCATTTCCTCCTCATTTTCTTATCCATCACATGTTTTCATCGCCATGTTGCTTGCCAATCTCATCACATTCGTCAGTTTCGCTGCTGCGGGAGCCATTCCCTACGACAATGTGCCCAGAACGACATGCACAAATCCCGTCAAACGAGTCGAATGGCGCGAACTAAAGGCGGCTGATAAGCAGAGCTACATTGACGCAGTTTTGTGCCTCAAGACTAAACCATCGCGACTAGGACTCAAGACAAGCCTTTACGATGATTTCCCTTATGTGCACCACAAATACAACCTTATCAGTATGCAACGAGACACCGCTCGATATCAATAACTAGCCTACTAACTAATTCCGTGCTAGTCCACAATGTGGCGGCATTTCTTCCCTGGCACAGATACTTCACCTATGTTTACGAACAAGCTCTCCGAGAATGCGGGTATACTGGATATGCGACGTGAGTACACTGCAACAAGAAGTATCTTGTTCGTCATGCTTATCAATAACTTGCTAGATACTGGGACTGGACCAAGGATGTGAAGAAGTTGGCCAAGTCACCCGTGATGTCATCCAAGCTGGGAATTGGCGGCGACGGCAGCGATACACGAACCGAAACTCTCGACGGAAAGACAATTCGCTGTGTCAACGATGGCCCATTCAAAAACCTGCGACCGTCATATCAGAGCCGCACTCCCACTGAGCTATTAACTGCGACTCATTGTCTGTACCGAGAGTTGACGGATGGCGAGAGCGAGGGCTCCATCATTTCTGCTCAATATTATAACGCGACATATGTTGCAATTGTGCAGAAGAATGCCAAATTTGACACATACCATACAGCGTTGGAGGGCGGCCCTCACGGTATCATACACTCTTCTATGGGCGGAGAGATGAATCCAGCGACCTCACCCAATGGTATGTTGATCCGAGATCAAGAATCTGTCACATATATTGATAGAGACTAACGCTATTCAGACCCTGTTTTCTTCTTTCATCATGCCCAGATCGATCGCCTTTGGTGGTTGTGGCAACAGGCCAACCCCAAGGCAAGACTATCAGATTACTCCGGAGAGACAGCGAACCTCAAGAATCAGCAAAGAGGAAAGGCCGCCTTGAAAGACCTTCTCTTGATGGGTGGACTAGCAAAGGATGTTACGGTTAAGGATGTCATGTCTACTACAGGTTCGGTTCTCTGCTATAAGTACTAGATTCGATGACCTTGACTTCTCGGGACTTTCGATGTACATATAGATAATGATTGAGAGACGTGCAAATAGCAAGAGTAATGTTAATACAATGTTTGCATATAAAGCCGCAAATATGAGAGACACTCTCTTCTTGAGGGGCCATGTGGTGTTTAAGTATCTATCAAACCAGTCACTCCTCAAAGACCCATGTTACATCCTCCCAACCTTCTCTCCTCTTCAGACTAAACCCACGATCCTGAGATCCCCAATGAGCTGGTCTCAATCCCACTCCAACCCCAGCATCAGTAGAATCAGGCAAATTCAAGCCCTCAACTTCAAAGCCCAATGCAATAACGCCGACAAGCCCCTGTATCTCTGAAACGGCAAATTTGCGCCCCGGACAAAGGTGGCGACCACCTCCGAAAGGAAGCATAGATCCCCGCCTAAGCTTCTCGTCCTGTGCAGTGACATCCAAAAAGCGCTCAGGTCTGAAAATCTCGGCATCGTCGCCCCATATTGTGTCAGTGAATTGTGTAACCATAGGTGGCCACTGTACATTCACACCCTTCTTCAACAGATATTTGTTGCCTTCGGCATCCTGGATCTTGGTGTCTTCCATCACCATTCTGTTACCGATGGGATGAGCATAGAACCTAAGGATCTCTTGATAAACCGCGTTGAGGAATGGACAGTTCTTCTCGAGCTTCCTAACGTCAAACGTGGCTGTTCTTCCTTCGGGGCTATCCTTCAGGGTTGCGATCGATTCTATCTCAGCGCGTATGCGAGATATATAATCTGGATTGGTGAAAACGCGCACAAAAAGCCAGAAGGAGGTGGGTATAGTGTTGGTGCTTCCCACCCAGGGTAGCAGAAGCTCCATGTGCGCAAGATCATCATCGTCGAAACCATGGCCACGAAGTAATTTGGCTCTTTGTAGAACTATCTCAGAGACACGCGGCCCATGTTCACCTCCATCTTGGTAGTAAGAGAGCAGTAGCTTGTTTATCTCCTCTCGCGCTTTGAGCGCATCTCTGATCATGAAGCGTGGGGCAACATCGAGTGCAACCCAGTTGGCTTTCTTGTCATACGTCCTGCATTGTAATCTTAGCAGATGGCGCGGCACAAGCGAGGGACTCTTGATAAGGCTCTTACCACAAAAGATGTGCATGCTCTAATGTTAAAGGGTTCTTGTCTCCAAACAGACCTGTCGCGGTTGCATCGATCATTATATCGCGGATCCAGTTGAACATGTCAGGTACAGCAACAACTGCCTTAGGCTGGATACCGTTGAGGTAGTCCATGATCCTTGACAGCGCCACCACGTTGAGTTTGTGCAACGGTTCGCCCAATAGAGTCGAATGGATGATGTTCAATCCCGCTGTCAAGTTTGCTTTATCGCTGATGATGTTGACTGCGTTATCACTCAAACCCCACATGGTCTTCGCGAACCCAATGAGAAATGGATCGAAAGATATATCGTTGTTACGCAGCGCCGACTGAATGAGATCGGGGGAGTTGATGACGTAGAGCTTGCCGTTCAACATGGGAAGAGTGCAGATGGGCAATCTGCGTTCTTGGCTATTTCTTGATCAGATCTGAAGGACCAGGAGGATAACGGTAAACTCACAAGATACGAGCGTAGAAGCCTCCCCCCTCTCGTATCATCGATATAATGTGTCCAACAAGAGGGATACGAGGTTTGACAAGCGGCGGTTCAAGCGCGTCAAGGCTCGGTGATACATAGCGGCTCAGGATCAACAGCAGTCCCGTCAAGGCTAAAACAAGCCATGTGGTTGAGGGAGATAAATTGTCTAGAATCATCTTGATTGACGGGCTGATGGCTCAATGATGCTGAAAAGGTTCAGCGGATCAGAGAGAACTTGAGGAATTGGATGTGTTGCAGACGACAATTGAGAAAAATGCTGACCACAAGGAGGGTACTTATTTATTGTGATAGCACCGCGTCATGTCAGCATTGATATAGCCTCTTTTCTCCATCCAAGAATTGACGAATAGACAGGGGCGTGATCCGAGATTGAAGTTACTAATTCCCAGATCGTCTTAGTCCGAGGACACGGACATGGGTCAGGTCCAGGTACCGTCTGACAGGCACAGGCTGACATCTGACCAAAGGGTACATCTGATTGGCTTCTGATACATTTGTGGAGATGAGAAAACTAATAAATGTAATATTCGCGCGATATTTTTCCGAAAACAAGATTTCAAGACGGAAACGGTCTTCCATAACCAAATATAAATCTCTAGATTAGCCTATCCAATGGAATTACAATCTTAAGCTGTTTTTCCTACTCGGATCAGAGATAACAAACATTTCGCCCTATTCTTCTATTCTCACGGGTTACGTTTTGGCGCCAGAATTCACCATACTAACCGCGTCCGAGCTTGAGATACCCGAACGATCCATCGTCAGATCAGGCCTCTTTGGCGTCTGATGTTCACTCAAAGCCTTCACTGAGTGGCTGATATTGAGGCACCTCGAAGGCGTGGTTTGGAAAACAACTCTTATAGAGTGATGGACATACGTGATGACAGATGGTTAAGTTTTTGACAGGCATTCCTGATTCCCTCCAAATAGAGAGATGAGTACTGCCAGTCCATAAATGCAGATGGTCTACCTTGTGACATATAAACCCCGAATAAAAGTCATTCGTCGGGCATATTCAGCTGCCTATTAACATCAAATTGCAATCGTGGAAACAGGATTCGCAAGTTATGTAGTTACAAGTGAAGGCAAGTCTTGCTAATTTCAGTGTGGCCAATGCTACCTTTACATCTGTCAAGGTAATTTTCTTCTTTATTTTGTTTCTTATATCTTTCTTCAAAACATCTCACACTTGTTTTATTTTCTATTCCAATCTTGACAAAAGAAAAACATTGAAATTTCTACTAGTGCTCAATCATGACAATGTATATATATTCTACTACTAATTCTAGTCCTGCTGACCCCAGAAAGCTCGTAAGCGCGAACGTTTGAGGAGATAAGTTTCAGACCCTTTTTTCTTGGCACAATGGGTAGCGAATTGATAATCTTTCGGCATCGAGCTTGAAACATAGAACTCCCTTGGTTCTTGTTCCGATAAAGATTGTCGACCCAGAAACTTCGACACAGTCACCCGACGACGGTCGGAACGCTGGTGGTAGCCAAAAGATCTTAGTCTTGTTCCATAGTAACCAAGACAGATCCTCACTAATCCCGCATCCGGATCGATGTTCATGGAAGGATATAACTCCGCGGTCTTCTTCTATAATTGGTCGATCGAGGCTAATGGCGCCAAAATTAGTATAGACATGATGAGTGTCGGGCTGGAAATCAACACGCTGAGTGTCATGAGGGAAATCAATCTTCAGGCGCTGGATGAGGGTGCCGCCTGTTATGTCGATGAATACCAAAGTGAGATTTTCTCTCCAGGCCAAAGCTGTGGAGTTGCGAAAAAACAGGCCACTTCGTGTTGTTGGATAACCAGATGTAAACTCGCAGACCTTTTCTCCCGTATCCATCCGTAGCACCTGCACGCACCAAGTATTGGTTCTTCTATGGCCATCGTTCATGCTCAAAGCAATTAGTTTAGAGTCCGGGGAAACAGCCAATATGAAAACGGCGTAGTTTGACAGTTTAACAGTGGCCACGGAGCAATCCTTCTCTGTGCTTTCAATAGAGACAATGGATCTGGTCGCTGTACGCTCATTGTCTTCCACAGTGACATTTGGGTTGTGGTACTTAGTCTCGTATGACAAAATAACGACGAATCGGGAGTTGGGAGAGAATATCATATCGTAGACCTCGCTCTGGAAGGTCAGTCTTCGGTGTGGCTTTATTTCATCAGACATCCAGACAAACACACGATTTTTTCGGGATGAAATCATCCAGCGAGCATCAGGGGAGATAATTCCTTCGGGTGCTGGATGGCATTGCAGAAACGGAACATCCTCGTACAGCATAGTACCAGTAGTCTGAATACGGCCGAAGCATTTGCCAGTAGTTACGTCCCAAACATCAAACGCGACCGATGGCGGGACTGATACATGATATACGCAAAGGAATTGTGAGTTTGAGGTGAATTGCATGTAGCTCGCCCATCCTATAAAGTTATGAGAGCAATCGCCAGTGAGAACATCCCACAGCCTATTATCTCCATCGGCCTCGTCCGAAGCGACACGTTTGTGATCTGGCGAAAGAACCAACGATTTGATGCTTGATTTGGTGACCGCTTTCTCATTCGAGTTGGCTCTCTCGATGACAATCGTATTGTCTGTTTCTTGTGAAGCAACCAACTGGAAATCCGGGGAGAGCGTTGTCAGCCTCCGGCCGTAGTCGAAATCGGAGAAACTCAGACATTCCCCTGTATCAATTCGCCATGTCCCTACAGGACCATGATAAGAAATAGCTGCTATAATAGTATTGTCTGGTGAAAACTGGGTTTGGTCAGTGCCTTTATCCAGGCCGTCGACCTCAAGAATGATCTTGCCAGAATCCAACCATTCTATTCGCAATGGGTAATCGAGGGCAGACCATGCCATCATCATTGATAATTGCTTGTCTAGGGCAAATGATATCGGGAATATGTCGTCGTCACAATCGAGGATGTCTAGGAGGGTTTTGCTTGGTTCGTGATGCTGTCGAATGCAATCGCATGTCTCTAAGTCCCAGATCGCGTATCTACCAGTATTTCCTGATACCACCGCCATGAATTTGGAATCGATAGAGAACACCACTTTTGGCATTGGGATATCGGACGGCAAATGCCTTGAGGCTCTGGGCATTGGGAGATGGGAAGGGCCCAATATCATGTCACAAATTGATGTAGAATCGTTCAGATAGATCTGGCGCGGACGATCCATTGTACCTAGATGCAGAAGAACGATTTTGTCTTTGGAACTTGTAAAGGCAATGTACTCCAAATCTGGGGATATCTGAACGCTTTCTGAATATACCGGAGACATATCGTATCTTTCAATGAGGGCCCCTGTATCTGCACAGTGGAGGCTCAGTTGATCACCCTCGTCCCCTTCAATGGAGGTAATGATCATCAGGGTACGGCAAAGCCTGATGCTACGCTGTTGTCCGTCCCGCCGTGGGCCAATTTCTCTGTGCATTTCTCGGATGCATTCGCCTGTGTCCAAACGCCAGATCCGTATCGTTCCGTTATAGGAGAGACAGGCTAAGCGCGAATCGTCTATTGAGAGGTCCTCCGCTTCCCATGACTGCTTGTTCTCCAAGATAAGTTGGCGTCGATCCCAAGTAGAGTCTGGATTGGGAACTTGTAACATCCATTCTGGCTTCCCTTTGGCAAATGTCGAGGAAATAATACTGCTTGTCGGTACACAGTAAAGTAGAGAAGAGTATAGTTGAAGGGGGTACAAATCGATGATAACGGAATTCATCTGAATGAAGCGATGTGCATCTTGTAGTAGATCCAGAAGCATCTTGATTGGGCCGTCCTAAGTCATCATTAGCAATGCAAAGGAGAAGTTGAACACATCTGGCGAAATCTCAATTACCTTTGCCAAAGTTTGCAATATCTTTATGGCGCGAAAACTTTCCCTCGATCTTCCCATAAGGCTGAGAACTTCTAGCCAATGAAGTAGATGGCGTTTCAGAAAAGAGAAGACTTCTTCCTCCTCTCTGACAAAGCTCTCGGCTTCTTGGAGATGCAAAGCCCAGTAGCGGCATGCATACTGCAATTCCATGGAGATACAAGAGACGATGCATTCAGGTGGAACCTCGGAACGCTCAATACCTGGTACTTCAAGGCCGCAAATATCTTTTTTCAAACACGCCTCCATGACTCGCAGACAACCCATGGCAACGCGGTCGTGGGCTTGCTTCGCATCTATCCAGAATCTATTGACTCCTCGCTTCTCAGGGTCTAGTAAGAAATCTCGAAATGATAGATGAAGTAGCCTGATAGGGGATTTCGAAGTCTTCGGAAATTTTAGGACTGAATGAAGCATGTCCAATCTTCCATAAATGGTCTCCTCAGATATGTCGATAAGCCGCGCCAGGGCAGACACCGACAGAGGAGTCTCAAGAAGGACAATAGGACCAACAATCTGCTGGAACTCGTTGATAACTTCTTCTTGTTCGCGCAATGAGAGTTCTTCCAATTGTTGCTCAAGCGGTGGCAAGTACGTCGCGTCCATTTTCGATTCTTGACTCTTGGTTTCATAGCTCAAGACCTTTTGCAGTTGCTTTTGAGGGTTTGCACAATTTCGCTGAGAGATGAAGCGACACACAGTAGCAGCAAAAATGAAAAGCGGTATCGCCCTTTCAATAAGCAGCTCTGTGCTCTTCGTACCTGGCCAGTCGTCTGCCAATCTTCGATCCTGATCAACAGATGCATTGTAAGTACGGCGAATGTCACCAAGCTTTTCCTCAAGAAAGACTGCGATGTCTCGGGTAATGATAGAATCGGGTATGTCCTCAAGAATTAAATCCTGGTAGTTACCGCGGATGGCGTTGAAGCCGAGGCGGATGGGCAATTCCGGCCGACTTGTCATAAGAACCCTAATCCGAATACCTAGGACGTTCTTGGATCGAGTCAAAAGATCAATCAACTGCCTGATTTCTCCATCTCCTTCACATTCGTCTAAGGCATCAATAACAATGGCAACGATAGCTCTGTCGGTGACTTTCACTTGGAGAAGTGGCTGTAAAAGCAATTTGTCAAACTGTTCTGCTGCTGCCTTTGTTGTGATGGAGTCATCCTTTTCAATAGCAGTTCTGACGTGGGAGGCAAGATCTGGTATGGAAACAACAAGTTGGCGAGCAACGGTCGTGTAGAAACGGGATAAGTTGCCTCGATCAGCTTCGCCTCTTTTGAAGAAGAAACTTGCACCCAGATACCCGCGCTTATCCCAGCTTGCAGCTATTGTGCGGGCGATCGTTGATTTGCCAGTCCCGGCCATTCCATTCAGCCAGAAGATTGTCTGGGCTTGGTGGTCATCGATCCAGTCGTCAATTTCCTGAAGAAGTTCAACCCGGGTACTCTTTAGACACGTGCTGTTGTGTTCTTCGGCGTATGAATTATATGCCGCACCAGCTGCACTGGGTAGCGCTTGCATAACTAAGTGACTGTCTACTTTGTCCATCTTCGAATCGACGTCGAGCAGCACAGTACTATACATTGTCAATGACCTAGATCATATTGGTATTAGGGACTACTCACGTTTGATCTACCTGCAATGCTAACGATGTTGAATCTGAGCATCTTTTGATACGTTGAAGGATGCGCTCGATCTCTTTGCTTTGGAAGGGCCATTTCAACGACCTGAGACCGATGCGCCTCATGAGTTTGCCCTTCGGTGCAGGCTCCAGACGATCACATAACTCGGAAAGTAGGCTCTCGCTGGCCTCGATAGTCTTAGCAAAATCCTGTGATGTTTTGAGTTTCGTGCCACCAGGACTGTTGATCAGCTGATGCACTTCTTTGGCCACTCTCTGCAGGTCCGCAACCTCCTCTCGAAACTGTTCGATGTCGTCTCTGGCGTCTTTCACCTCTTTCCCGTACTGAGAACAGACTTGCAATATTTTAACAGAGATATCGATAACCGCGATCACGTTAGCAGCAACTCCAAGCGCTTCCATGTTTGAGGGGCCAGATGGCGATGAAGGTGAATGGCTGATGATGTGAGCGATAAAACAGAATCCACGAAAGTGAGGAGGTGGGACAGCTGAAATTCTGCCTGAGACATGCCCAACACAGCCTGATAGGTGCGTCATGCATAAGCATGTTGGACCAACAACATAGCTAACATAACACTACGCCGAATAGGAAGAACCATGCAGCATATCTTATGCTAAAGTGGGGATAAAGCCATTCAAGACTGACCTGTCCTAATATGCCTTAGTTATGTTATCAGCTAATAAGACATATAATATTTCACACTGCTTAATATCGCGCCCTATATTATCTTCCAATCCAAGCATATTACAAATCACTTTATACCTTAGGAACTATAAACATTACAATAAAACATTACCTTAGCCATAATACTTACTCATCTATAACACTCGCTTATTACACATGTCACTTATTATAGTTAAGTTCTAGATGAAATAATCGTTATTTTTTAGCTAATACTCGAATTCAACAAAGATACTTAGAATCCTGCTAAACGACCCCTACTTACATAACCTCCCCTTCCCTCTCCTTCTCCTTCTCCCTCTCCCTCTCTTTTACTTCTTGAGATCCCTCTCTTTTACTTCTTGAGAGATGCTGCTATTTGCTTCACGTCATGCGAGATCGCCTGCTGCCATGATTCTTCACCCTTCGAAGGTGCCCATCCAAGTGTTCGAGCAACACTTGCCACAGTCCGGGCATCACTAGCGAATACCTCAGCGAATTGCAGTCTGGTTTTTTCGTCAAGATCCGTGCCGACCATGTTTGGAATCAAGGTTCGGGCCGCCTCCTCCAAGCTTAGATGATCGACTGTGTCCTCTTGCAGTAAGCCCTCTTTATAGCCAACGCTGGCAACGCCTTGTGCGTATGACAGCCACGAATGCCGCCCATTGGCACCGAAAATGATTCCTTTTTCCCCTGTCGGTAAAGCCGCACCTTGTCGGTTCAATATCTCAAGTAATACAAGTCGATAAAGATCTGCCAGATCTGCAATATGAACGCGGTCCCATTCTGCTTTTCCATCGCCCACTACTGCTGCCTTGTTTCTCAAAAGCATGGCCTTGATAGAGGATGTCTGGGCGCTAGTTTTGTTAAATAGGCCGCTTCCATTCCCATAGACGATTGGACTCATGATGACAACCGTCTTGACGCCCAACTCCAGCCCTGTATCAACGACTGCTAGCTCAGTGGTGCGCTGTGGTTAAAGCTCTAAAGCCTCGAGAGATTTTTCATGGGCATAAACGTCGTCACGGACGTCGTCTAATTCCAGAACAGGGGCATCGGGCTGCGTGATTGGCTTGTTGCCGACATTGGATATGCCTGAAGTATGGATCATCCAAACGTCACGTCCGGTTGATGCCTTTCGTTGGGCTAAACCACGAACGAGGGCGGTTGCTGAAGCAGAGTGGTAGCCCGCCGTGGTGTTAATGACGACATCATGCTCTGCAGCGATTGCTACCGTTGCCTCGATATCATCAAGGTCTCGGTATACGACTGGCTTAACGCGATCGCCGTAGGAAGATGAGAGTATCTCGGCACGATCAGCACCACGCAACAAGCAGGTGATTTGTGCCGATTCGAGAGAAGATTCAGGTGCGTCGAGAAGATTGCTCAGGACACTACCGCCAATGAATCCTGTGGATCCAGTGACGAGGATCTTCTTGGCGTCAGGGGTCATCTTCTAGGTAGTGTAGAAAGAAGAGAGGCGACTGATCAAGTCTATGATGATGATACAGACGCAAGGTGTAGTTAGTCGAGTGCATACTAGTTATAATTACAGGTCCTTCGTGTTAAATAGATGAATGCCTTTGCGGACTTTCTCACATAGGACGGACTTCTGAGTGCGGAGTTCCTCAAGATTCCGCAAAAGTGGCCTTGCAAATCCCCTGTCTGTGGAGAATGATAGAGCCAGCCTTCACTAGAGGCCAGATTTATTACGCGAATCATGCTCAGACGGCAGTTCAGTATTCGTGTAAAAGACCCGCAGAAGTGAGACCTGATGGACCCCAACAGTGGCTGAGGACCATAAACTCCTCTCTCGGAACTCTGAGTTTCATGAAGGCATATATTCTGATCCTTGCAGTTGATTCGAATAACTCTTCTGGGCGATATTTTATCTTGTTGTAGGTGTAGACAACAGTCGTGGCTATCTCCCCCCTGGTAGACACGTCCGCAGCTCATCTTTCACCAACTGTATGCTTTCATGCGACTTTGAAGACCAGCACAGACTATACAATCTACCCAGGCCCATTATGTCTGGTTCGCCAGACTTATAGTCTTATCAGCAATGGTTTACCTGTACCTTGACGGGAATTCTATCTTACCGAGTCGCTTAGGCGAATATTGACTTGTCCATAGTAGAAAGGATCGCCACACTGAGCATCGCGATCCATCTTACTCCTTCGAACCCAGATCGTGCTACAGCCATTCTATCTGGCCCAGGATCCAACCAAATTCCCTCGTCAGAGCCCGGTCCTGGGTTATCTGAGTCAACGTTTGGGTAGTCGGCTACCAATGACAACTTCAGTCTGCCGTAGATAGAACTCAGCAAAGTTCAACGGTGACAATCTTCCTTAGGGCTTTCTATTCCAATGTGGTATCAGTTGAGTAATCTTTCCATCCCACCCGCTTTTGGATTGGCCTGAACTGGTCGACAATCGCAACAAACATTACAAGACGGTAACGAAGGGTTGGGGTCCGTCATGATTACGAAAGTAAGAAATCTAAAGCCTTAAAGATATACTGACTCCGGGTATTTTACAAAATTTTATCTGAGGGGATAATCCTTCTAATGCTTGGGATTCAAACCTGTTGCACCTACGCGCGTGGCTACAACGCGACATGAGATATCCCTATGCTTTTAGAGTAAAGGCCACGTCATTGCAAATTTTTTAATCTATGAAGTTGAAGTACGTTACTCCCCACCAAGATCTCATGATGCACGTTTTGGTGTACGTTAGCTCAAGTCATGAAGTTGAGCCAAGGTTATGATCGTCATGACACAACCCAGGTCACGAATCATTGTTACCCCGGTTAGATTTTTAAAAGGGAAAAAAATTCCTTAAGGTAATTTCGAATTTCTCATGATATGTAGAGAGCAACATCAAGCCGTATTGTCCAACTGAAGCCCGCTTGAAGCCACAGCAATACGTAATAAAACTTCCGAAGGTTGGCCCAGACTTGGTTGTCTATGCACTTATCAGGGCATTGATTAGTGCCTCGCTGAGAGCCTCACGGCTAAGCCTCGTGGGGCTGAAACGTGACTCAAGGGTGAGACGAACATCCAGAATTATCCTTGGAAGAACTACTTTCTACGACAATCTCAAGCAAACCCCACATCAACTGTATTAACTTCTTCACTGCTTCGCACTCATGGCCAGTTCAAATAAGACTGGTCGGACCACCAGCGGCGCCACAGTCGCGAGGGATTTTAACAATACCCTTAACAGCACCCTGGGATTTGAGGCAATGAGGTTCACAGCCAACTACGCAAGGATAGCACAGGTACTCCCATGAGACATCATATCGATATGCCTCCTTCTCACGGTGCATACAGAGCGAACTACGAGCTTGTGATTATGAGGAACTTATGCTGGCAGTCCGCGACGCAGCTAAGCTATTACCCGATACCATTGATCCAAGTAGAGAGAATGATTGGCCAGCAGAGGCCGAAGAGATTAATCAGAGGATGGAAGAAAAGCTGAAGGACTACGACAAGCTGGCAGGGTATTTCAAGAAGCTCGTCGAGAATGCGCATGCGGCGGGGATAGCTGTTAATAAGCGCCAACAGTAAGGGAGTCTAGAAGAGTTAGCGAATGGTCCGACAACTACAAATGGCGCGGTTCATCCTACAACATGGCGGCGCATTGATTCCTTTCCAGTCATGTTGGGCAGCGTCCACAAACAGTATATTCGGGGCTAAGCGGGTTGGGAGGCCGGCCAGCGGGCCAACAACTATTCAGCCACGGCCCTAAAGTGGCCAGACAGGTCAGGACCAGACCAACAGTATTTTTTCCATATTGTATTGCATACCTACTCGATAGCTAATAGGTGGATGGTTGAAAATCTGCCTTGTCCGTAGCCGCCCTCCTACACTTTGTTCCCCTTCGTGGAATCAGGCTTTTTGCCCTCTCGAAAATCACTAATGACAATATCGCAGTACGTCTGTTGGTTCCAGCAAGCTTATACATATATGTGCCGAGTTCCACTAAGATTGAGCAAACTGTGCAACCAACATGACAAGCCTTCTTCCATAATTAGCGGCAATTCCACCACCCACCTTCTTATTTATTCAGCTTCTCGCTTCTCTAGTTACCTCTCACATATTGGCCTCGAATTCGAACAATTCGTACACGATGGAGGTTGAATTGGAAAGGTTGCAGCTGAAATGGGATGCGTGTAAAGCGCACGATGACGAAAAGCACTCACTTATCTCGGCATGTCTCAAGACTATTCCGTTTCAGACCTTCACGCGACTAATGACTCGATTCTAGGCTCTTCTTGCCCACATTGACTCTCAGTCTAGTCAGTTGTCGGAGGCTATATCTGAACTCGATGACAGGAAACTCGTGATTAGAGTGACTCGTGAGCGCACTCAACAGCTTGAGACGCAAATTCAGGAGTTACAGCGGGAGAAGGTATTTTCTCAACTCCCACAGCTATTCCCTTCTTGCTGATCATGCAGGATCGTCACGCCTTTGTTTTCGTTGTGATTGATGGGGATTGCATGTTGGTATGCTCACCTCATCCACCGCTCTTCGAACCCAGCACTAATTAGTGTAGTTTCGCGATGATCTTGTTCAAGCAGGACTTGACGGAGGCAAACAAGCCCTTAGTTTGTTAAAGCAAAGTGTTGAACAGAAGGTGAAGGCCCTCGACAGCACTCCACCTCCTCATCTTCAAGTAATTGTGCGCGTGTATGCCAATCTGAAGGGACTTGGTCAAGCATACCAGACTGCTGGTATCTTGCCAAGCGGTGAAACTCTCGAGGCTTTTGTACGTGGCTTCAACATGGGCGATCCTTTGTGTGATTATGTGGACGCTGGGAACGGCAAAGAGTGTGCCGATGAAAAGGTCAAAGGTGGGTTCTCTGACATACTTGCAGAAAATGGCAACTAACCTACTGTAGCGTTGTTTCGACATTATTTGGATGATGTGCATTGCCGACAGGTCTTCTTTGGCGCATCTGCTGATAACGGCTACGCTCGTCTTCTTGGCCCATATGCCCAAGGCGGTACACACAATCGCCGTATATGCCTCATCGAAGGGCCTCCGTTTGAGCGTGAGCTAGCGGAGCTGAAGCCTAAGTTCGAAACCGTTGTGTTTGATGTTTTCCGGAAGACTCAGCAATTACCAAACACAAACAGAAGGGTTCAAGATACCAGCTCTTCGAATTATGCAAGCGTCGCTCGTACAGCATCATCACCATCTGTCCAGAGAGCAACCTCTTCGTCTGCTGGAGAGAAAGCCCATACTAAAATCTTGCGCAACCGTTTTGGCCAACGCCTGGATTCACATCTCACCTATTCCGGTCAGGACTTCAACAGGTTGAAAAGTCGCAGGCTGTGCAACAGTTTCTGTCTTCTAGGGAAGTGTCGATTTCAACAAGTCTCCGGACGCTGTCTTCGAACCCATGACGATACCCTCAATGAGGCACAGAAGAATGCATTGCGAGCCGTTGCTCGTCTGTCTCCGTGCGCAGCGGGACTGGGTTGCAATGATGAAGAATGTGTCATGGGACATCGCTGCACAAAGGTCAATTGTCTAGGGGATTTTTGTCGGTTCCCTCAAGAGTTGCACAATGTTAATACCCAGGTTTTGGCTTGATGTGTCTGAGATGGGTGCAGGTACCGTGTTATCGTGGTGCGTTTCAAGTTCAAGGTCATCCTGGTTCTCCCACTGGTATACAATATTATTACATGAATTCTGATGGACATTTCGTCAGTTTGACTTATTTCTGTTATATCTATTCCTTTTTTCTACGTCAATTTCAGAGATCAAAGATTATAAGTAGCACTATGCAAAGGGATTAGTGTAGTTATGCATGTACCTACCTAATGCACTTGGACATGGGGTTAAGGAAAGCCAAAAAGCGGTCAAAGCACAATGTGACACCAAAACTAAGAAGCAGAGAACCTCATGATAAACATGAACATGAAATAGCTTTTTTATCTCTCCTACATCTTTGTATGATTGACTGCATCATCCTCCAGGTACATGCTCTTCGCTCAGCCAGCACCGTTGTGGCTGACCGTTTGCACCGCCACAACCAACCACCGACGTCAACACAACCCCAGCCTCACCCACCAGGCCAAAGCTCTCACTCCAGCTAATCCTCCAAGCTGTCCTCAAGACCGCCTAAAAAACCACAACCCAAACCACCACCCGCCAAACCCCCCTTTCTCCCACTCCAACAACCCCGTCACAATGTCAAACTACTACTCCTCACAACAACCGCAATACCCAACCGGCGGCGGCGCCCCCTCCGCCGCGCAAAACCTCCAGTTCTTCCCCTCCCAGTACGCACCCGCTACCGGCGGCGCCACGACACCACAGCAGGCGGCTTATGGATACGGAAACCAGGGCGGCTATGGAGTCGGTGCTCCGGCGCAGGGGTTCGCGGGGCCAGCGTTTGGTGCGCAGGCTGTTTCGGGGAGGATGGGTGAGCAAGGCGGTTTGAGAACGGGTTGGGTTGCTGCGTTCTCGTCCGAGGGTTATGATGGAGAACCGCCTTTGCTAGAGGAGCTGGGCGTTAACTTTGGACATATCCAGGCAAAGGTAAGTGTCGTCGCGTTGGGTTTTGTGATGTGGCTAACCAATTGTAGACACTGGCCGTGCTGAACCCCTTCCGTCGCATCGATTCGCACATCATGGACGACTCCGACCTCGCAGGTCCCCTCATCTTCTTCCTCCTCTTCGGTTTCATCCTTCTCTTCTCCGGTCAAGTCCACTTTGGCTATATCTACGGCCTTGCAGCCCTGGGCTCCATCTCACTGCACCTCATCCTCTCGCTCATGTCGCCCTCCGACGCCGGCGCACAGCAGGTCAACAGCTACCCTCAATACAGCAGCGATCCTTCTGTCCCTCCACCCCAGCAGGGAGGTCAGCAGGGCGGTCACTTCTCTGCGACGTTGACATACCCTCGAAGTGCGAGCGTTTTGGGATACTGCCTTTTGCCGCTTGTTGCGACGAGCCTGTTTGGTATCTTTTTGCGCATGGATACGCCGATTGGCATTGTCTTTACGACTGCCGCTATTCTCTGGTGCACGTATAGCGCAAGTGGCATGTTCTGCGTGGTGGGACAAATGAAACGCATGCGAGGACTGGTCGCGTATCCTTTGGCGCTGTTCTACGTCGGATTCGGCATTATGGGTATTTTCAGCAGCCGAGGGAGCGGAACGTTCTCCCAGACTGCGGCCAAGCTCAACGCCTAAATGATCTGGACACGAATATTACAACCGATTCAGTCACGATGGGGTTTCGACAGTGCAGCGTTGCGCGCGAGACTCGATGATGCAGTATATGATTACGCCCATGCGGCAAAGATACGATGGACGTCAAGAAGCAGGATAGGATAAGGGGCAAGGCGTTTCAGAGACAAGATGCGGCCGAGATGGGATACGCAAGTTTACATGGATTGGGACATGTTCCCTTTGTACTAGAATAATTACTTTTGTACGTCACGATTAAAAGGACCAGGGAACAAAGGAGGTGGTAGCGTTGAGAGATATACTCCCCAAAAAGAAGTTTCAAGTATGCAAAGACATCGTAACCATCTATATATACCACAGCGCAAAAAACTTAAACAATATGCATCCTCCTTAATCATCAAAACCTTTTTTTATCACAACAGGAATCCGCCCATCCGATTCCCTAGCCCATGCATCCGCCATTCCTGGGGCGGTTGAAGAAGTACAAGTGTTGAAAGCTGCCTCGCAGCGAAATTAAGTAGGGCTGATATGAAAATCTCACATCCATTTAGACCATCGCAAATCCTTCGCATATCTGACGTAGCATTCATTTGCTCGTTTAGGCCTTCTCATGGACGCCGTTGGGCTTGGCGCCATTTGTCGCAGCATCCTCAGCCTCGCCAAAGACAACAGAGTATTGACCACCAGCGCCTGCTCCGATGATCTTCTTACCGCGGATAGCGGTGTTGTCAATAAGAGTAGGGGTGTGGATGTCATCGATCGTGCCCTGGCCGGTCTGGTAGTTGCTAGAGAAGCCCCAGGAAAAGACCTTGCCGTCGGAGGCGATGGCGAAGTTGTTATCGGTACCGGCAGCAACGGCGACGATGTCCTTGGTATCTGGGTCGTGTTAGTTTCAGCGTTAGGGATACAAAATGATGCATAGAACATACCAGGCTGGACAGTAGGCTTGAAGAGAATACGAGCGTTGCCTCGCTCGTCGTAGATAGCGTTGTCCTCGGACAGCTTGTCAAACTCGAAGCCGACTTGGTAACCATCGACACGGCCCCAGGTCAAGAGGTCGCCCTTGTCGGAGCAAGCGAGGGAGTGGTGCTCGCCACCGTCAATCTGGGTGATGTTGTAGTCATCGAGGTAGGTAAGCTTGGCAGGTCGGAGGATAACAGCGTCGTCCTCGCCAGCATTTGACTCAACACCAATCTCGCCAAAGTTGTTAAGACCCCAGCCGTAGACCTGACCATCCTTATCGATGGCAAAGCTGTGATAAGAACCGCAGGCAATCTGAGCGATCTTGCCTCGGGGTAGACCAACACCCTGGGGAATGAGGGAGGACATCTTGTTGCGCTCGATGATACGTCGGCCGAGCTGGTTCTGCTGACCACAGCCCCAAGCAACAACGTTGCCCTTGTGGTCGAGAGCGAGGATGTGGTTGGAGCCGGCAGCGAGGGCTTTGATGTTCTTGAGATCGCGGATCATGATGGGGGTAGACTGGACCTTGATGGTCTCTGAGAAGCCGAGAATACCATCGCTTGATCGGAAGGTTCCCCATCCGTAAACACGGCCGTCCTCAGTAAGGGTGAAACTGGCGCTGTCGCTGGCAACGACCTGGACAAACTTGGTGCCAGGGGCAAAGTGCTCGTCGGAAACAGCAGTTGGTGTGCTCTCCTTGGGGTTGATACCAGTGTCATCCTCATCCTCCGAGTCAGAGTCCTCCTCGTTGTCCATGTCGCGCAGACCACCATCCCAGTTGGTGTCCCTGCCGAGAGCGCCCTGGTCGTTAACACCCCATGTCAAGATCTTGTTATCGTGAGTCAACGCGACTGCGTGCATACCACCGCAAGAAATCTGAACAACGCCGGCCGTAGCAGCAGAGAGGTTATCATTGAGTCGGGGACGCTTGACATCGATGGGCTTCTTGTTGTTAACACGCTTGCTGCCGAGACCAAGTTCACCAGATGAACCCTCGCCGAAAACGTAGACATCGAGGATCTGAGTAGGCGCGTCGTTGATCTTCTTTCCAATCTCGGGGTAGATGGACTTCTTCTTGGGCTCAGCCTTCTTGGTGGCAGGACGACCAGGCTTCTTGGCTGCAGGCTTCTCCTCCTCAGGCTCTTCAGTCTTGGCCGCCCTTCTTGTGGGTTTGGCCGCGGGTTTGGCGGCAGTCTTGGGCTTGGCTGAGGGCTTCACAGCGGGCTTGACGACGCGTTCTGCGGTCTTTGACTTCTTGGTCTTGGGAGCTTCTTCCTCGTGCTCAGGCTCAGATTCTTCATCGCGGGTCTTGCGCTTCTTGGAGGCGCCGTTGGTAGCAGGCTCAGCCTTCTTCTTGGGGGCAGCAGCGGCGGCTTTTGTGGGCTTCGCGTCCTTTTTAGCAGCGGCGGCGGTTGTCGACTTCTTGGTCGTAGCCGCCTTCGTGGCAGCAGCTTTGGCTCGTGGGGCCATCGCGTTGGATGTGTTTGTGATGTTTTGTGGATGACGCGCGATGACGGGGTGGGAAGAAGAGTTTTTGCTTGAATAAGCAGTAATAGACAGCTGTAAAGCTTGATTAAAGATCAAAGCCTGGGAAAGGGATCAACTTTGATGCTGTTGGTGATGATGATGATAGAGTCAAGCTCTGGAAAAGCTGTTGTCGAAGCGCGACAAGTAGATGTGGAAGTGGGTGGGTTTTTTTCTTCAACAAGGTGATCTGACCGCGCTGGCTGTGATCATTTGCGTGGGTTAATCTGGGCTAAAATGGGCTGACAGGGGATGATGCCTGGATTCGGTGTCACCGCCCGGGAGCTTTGGGCTAGTCGAGGATGATTTGTCCGGCAGAAAACCGTTAGCGCAATTGGTTTTTGGTGACAGCTTCAAAGGCGGTGAATCGAAGCTGTCATTTCTGCGATACGCGATTCACACTTGGGCGCGTTTGTTTGCGAAGCGAATGTTGCATTGTTCTGCAGCACAGACAATGTCTGTTCGCATGCTACAATTCATCACATATGGTTAATTACTCTAATTATCTCCATTGATCATGTCCTCGTTGAGCTTGTGCTTGTGATTCACATAACGCACAATTGTTTACGTGAGTGGCCTGACTCTGCTCCCAGGCACACGACGAACTGCTTCACCACGCGGACAGCTACATTGCTGGTGTCCCAGCCCGAAATTCACACATGCAACCCAATTAGACCATACATATCATGAATGTTCTTTAATTCTTCGTATCTCAGGTATCGATTGTCTCGCCATCCCAACCAAATGCTGTTTCCGTTCCCCAACGCCGTTCCAATAATACATCAATGCCAGTCTAATAACCCATTGCGATCGTGTCGTCAAACAGGATGTTTATTTTTGAGTGGTAAAGTCGATCTCGTTGGCAGGGTTGAAGCCACCATCGGAAGCCTTCTCGCAAGTGCAGCCACCTAAACGCATTCCGTTAGCAACAGTTCACATCTAAAACCAAGACATGTTTCCACATACCAGCAGGGCGAGAGCCGCAAGCGCAAGCAGGGCCGCTCAGAGAAGCGTTCTCGGTGGAAGCTCGGTCGCAGGTGCATTCACCGGCAGGACGAGCGCGGCATGAGCATCGAGGGCCGTTGACGGTGTTCTCGGCGGCAGCCTTAGCACATGTGCAGTGAAGAGCGGACTTTTGGCCGCAAGAGCAGGTGGCCTTTGCAGCTGTGAAATGTTAGATCTTTGTTCTGGGAGATATCTGAGAGATGATGTCACATACCACAAGCGCACTCGGCGTTGTCGCCAGAGCGGCAGCAGGTAGCAGGAGTGTTGACGACCATTTTGACGGTTGTGGGTGTTGGGAAGTTGTTGTTTGAAGATGGAGGTATTTGTGTGAAGTTGAGAGATCGAGGAAGAGGTGATTGAATCTGGAGATGCTTGTTTGTGCTGTTGAACTTGGGAAGAGGCTCCTCGTCTTATTTGTACTTGATCGCTTTACAAAGAGTGTGACCCACTTGGACTGAAGCTTGGGAACTGCGGATCTGGAGAGTGGTAATCGCATCCACGTTGATTGGCTGGATCTGGGATCCAGCATCCTGTAAGCCAATCAACGATTGCTTATTCTACGTTTTCGACTTTCGCCTCCCAGAACATGCCATGCTGATACAGACCGTGTCATGGGTCTGTCAGCTCGAGCTAGAAGCCTAGAACAGACTAACAAGTCTCAGCAGATTCGCGATGTCCGTCATTGGGTCTTCATTGTTTGGCCATGTAGGATAAAATATATCTGTCCTCTAGCAACTCTATCATCGAGCTTGACATAGCCATGTGCGTTCGTATTGTCAAGAGAATTCCGGTGATATTGTAAGCGCCAACGCATCATGTGTATTTATAGTGAACAATGTCGCCTCATCGGCACTTCTGGAGAAGTCCGTCGATCATTGAGACGGTTGCTCTAATTGCTCACCGATACTCTCGGCAATGAGGACTCACCGTTGTCACGCCGTCCGCCGCCTTCGGTAGACGGCCGGCGACGGGCTCTGCTCCGCTCCGGTTCACTGTCGTCGAGGAGCTCCTCTACTCATTAGGCCGTGTTGAGCTCCATACACCGCACCGTAATTTTCGTTAAATAAATTTGGTCAAAAGAAATGGGAATGAAGATTTTGATAAGAAGAGGATATCACAGTACCACGTGGAACAATAGCGGTTGAGCAGTTGATAAGAGTTCGTCCAGTATTCACCTAGATAAGACGAAGTGTTGATGTTTTTATGAAGGATCACGCTTCACTGCCCAGACGCATCGAAAAAGGTTCAAATCGCGCTATCACGACATATATTCTAGAATGATAGTTATTGAACTCTTGCTACAGTAGAAGTAGGATTGAGACGTCTTTGCCTGAGCTTCGAAGCAAAACATTCATGATGATACAGGGTACGTATTATCATAGGACGCATATTCTACAATAGAATATATAAATCATATTATCGAGAGCTTAGTCATCGCTCAAGACCAAGGTCCTATAGTTTAGTGGTAATGACGTCGGATTTTGATAACATCAGAAACCTTCCGAAGACCCCGGTTCGAACCCGGGTAGGACCTCTTTTTTTCCCGTGTCTTTCATGTGAAAGACATGATCATTTTTAATAGCTGCTTGATTGATCATGCCATGCATTTTTTATGCCTTTTCTTCAGTTTAATTTTCCCGACTGCAGGTTCAACTGACTCTTTTCCTCCGAAGTTCAGGCTCTCTTTGAACACAATTTCTCAAGGGTGCAGCTAGTCTGGGAGCTCTGGATCATGTTTCTCTTATTATCCTCGACTGATGCCTTCGGAAATGGGTCATGCAAGTCTCGACATGGTCATGACGCTTTGCCCGGATTTCGAAGGAAACATGCTTACGATACAGAACCCACCGCTGGACAATGGTGGAGCCGATCTCGGAGGTCAAAATGACTGACAATGGCCTACGGATGAAACGCATTACCGACAGTCTTGTCAGGCGAATAAGGAAACCGCTTCGTTTCTAGCATTTAAGAGGTGGTGTTTGCTGATGGCTGGTTCATAGTTGGCTCATCTACAAGACTACAACTCTATGTTACTTGGACCCTTGTCCCACGGGCCACTGCGCTATTTTTACGGTGAAGCCTAATGCGACACGGCCCGTTATTTACGACATTTAGTTCGAGCATTCATCAACTTACAAGATACACTTTCCGTCTGTAATTCCCCCAAATCGTAAACATGTCCGCTCTAAGCCCATCTGAAACTACCGAATCCACGATCGTGGTCGTTGGGTACGTGCCATCCCGACCCTTTCCAAGAGGTTGGAGCTGAATTAACGTCGCTAGTGCTGGCATCATCGGCTTGACCAGCGCCCTCAAGATCCAGGAACTGATAGCAGAGTCTCCAACACCTCTATTGACATCTGTTACCCTCGTCGCTAAAGAATGGCCAACCTCAATTCCCGGAGCTCCGATTACTCACTCGGCTGACTATGCTTCCATGTGGGCCGGCGCACACGTTAGGCCCATCCCCGCTTCAACACCGCAGCTCCGTCGTGAAGCCAAGTGGTTGAAGCATACCGTCGCTGAGTTTGAAGAACAACGTCAGAGTGAGCCTGGGGTTGGGATTCGTCGTCTACCGGGTATTGAGTATCTTGAGGACCCGTCCGCTGAGTATGTGAAGCAAGATGTGCACAGCTTCACCAGTGAGTCTGGGCTGCCCGGCTATCGAAAGTATGAGACACATGAGCTTCCTGAAGGTGTAAAGCTTGGGTTCGAGTATGAGACCTATTGCATTAATGCGCCCTTGTACACCGGTAACCTGCTCCGCAAGTTCATCGTTCAAGGCGGAAAGACTCTGCAAAGAGACCTGAAGAGTGAATGGGAGGCATTCATCTTGGCACCGAATGTCAAACTTGTAGTGAACGCGAGCGGGATGGGATTCAGTGATGAGAAGTGTTTTCCTATCCGAGGTATGGCATGCATTTTCCATAGGAGCGATGAGGACTAACAAAATAAACAGGTCAGACAGTGTTGACTAACCTCATCGCTGCGGACAAAACCATCACAACACAAAAGAAGGACGGCACGTGGAGTTTCATCATTCCCCGCTCTTTCAACGGAGGAACTGTCATTGGTGGTACAAAGGAATTGGGTAATTGGCAGCTCGAGCCATCTCAAGAGACACGCAGTCAGATTCTGGCGGCTGCTGAATCTATCGTTCCTCAAGCCTGCAGTAATCAACAAACGCTCGAGTCAGTAAAGGTCATCAAAGATGTCGTTGGACGAAGACCAGCTCGTGAGGGGGGCATGCGGGTCGAAACGGAAGCGAGGGATACTACTTGGGGAGTCAAGCAGGTTGTTCACGCTTACGGTGCTGGGGGACGTGGATACGAGTTGTCCTGGGGTGTTGCGAGTGAAGTGGCAGAGCTTGTGAAGGAGGTTCTGAGCTCACCATTGAACGTGAAGTTAAAGCTGTAAGGTTTAGCTTCGTTGTATGTTTGTGTACGATGATAATGGATAGGTAACAACACCAGTTTGGTGAGACAAGTCTGCTAGGTACACCCCAATCTTTGGCTTTAGGATTTAGACTTGGGAGTTATATGAGATAATGAATTCCCACCTTTTATGATAACAAAAGCAAAAAGATCAAAAACATACAACACCGGGGATTCGCTGGTCGTCACCGACCCAACTACTAATCCGGCGCTTCGAAGCTTGACTCTGGGGGAGCGGACGGGACCCCGTATTCTCTTCGAGCTTTGGTCGTATGTATTGGCAGATTGACAAAATTGACGCTAAGAGCCTGAATGATCACTACGAGTCCAAGCCTACGCATCATCTGTCTTCAGGTAACCCTTCAGAGCATCATTCAACGTCTTGCTCTCCCTCAACGGAATTGCATCGCCCTTCTTGCTCAACCCAACCTTATTGTGCCAAACAACCTTCATACCAGCGCGGCTTGCACCCTCTACATCTCCGGCGCTACCAGCAACGAACAGCACATCCTCAGCTTCTACACCTAGTCTGGGTAAGATGCTGTGATAAGCTTCCTTGACAGGCTTGTAGAATCCACTTTCTTCAGCGGTGATGGCGGCGTCGAACGTGAACGACTCTTCAGTCCCTAGGCTTGCCTTTCTCTCGACACTATGAAGTGCGATATACCCCAACCATTGCGAACAATTTGTAACGACGCCAAGCTTGTATCCTTGCGCCCTCAATGCCTGGAGAACAGACGGAACCTCTTCCCATGCGTTAATTCTCGGCCAGTTCTGCAGGAGTGCTTCCGGAGCTGAATCTGGTAATCCGACTTCGGCTGCGGCTTGTTTGACTAGGTCTTCGTAAGGGACATAAGTCCCGGAACCGAATGTGATTTCGAGATAGCGTTGGCGCCAACGCCTGCCTTCTTCGGGGGTCTTGGAAGGTGTCGATGCATCCCACAATTCCCATGAGTTTAATAGAGCGGTGAGAAGGTCGAACACAATGGCCTTGGGTTGCCAGTTATTTTCGTCCGAGCCGCTCATTGTTGATTAAGATGGAAGTAGGACGACTAAACACTGATACTGGAAAGCTGGAAATGACAGAGAACTGATTCAATATTAATTCTATCACAGAGATTATACTATTTATGTTCCCCGCTTCAAGGGCGTAGTTGACACTCAGGCTGATTAGATAATATAGAAACATAATACGCAAATCAGAAATGAGCCCCTCCTCCTCCTCAAGCAGCTGCGGGCTGCACATCCGTGGTTGTATACGTCGCACACTGCGCTCCACTAGTATCAACAGTCATCTGCGCGGCATCATCATGACCACTTGCGCAAGCACCTCCAGAAGCTACCAACTGGCCATTCTGGAAAGTGACAGGTTCAACTCCTTGAGCATTACAATCTTCGGCGCGGAAATGAGTCCCGTTGAACCCAACACATGCCTGGAAGCTCACTAGATCGGCTCTGAAATCCGGGGTGAAGGTTCGCTGGACTTGTAGTGCATTCTGCCCGTTGACTGTTGTGGGGGTGATTTGACGGTCGATGGCATCGTTTACACAGGCTGCATCGACGATCTCGCCGTTGTTTCGGAAAGTCAGGCATTCGTTGCCGGGTACGCCGTTGATTTCGGTGAATACCACCGTTTGGCCGTTTGCCGCACTCGTGTCGCCGCCACCAGCTGCGCCGTCGCCTGTCGTCTGATCATTGCCATCTCCATTGTTGGCGCCGTCATTCCCTTGATTCCCAGCGTCTTGGTTACCACCATTGTTGGCACCATTGTTAACACCGTTATTGACACCGTCATTGGTACCGTCGTTGGCATCGTCGTTGGCGCCATTGTTTCCTTGATTTCCGGCATCTTGGTTGGCATCGTTATTGGCACCATTATTAACCCCATTGTTGGCACCGTTATTCGCACCGTTGTTGGCATCATCTTGCGGAAAGTTTCCGTTGGCAATGTCGCCATTGCCAAAATTAGGCGGACCACGGAAACCTCCACCGAACTGCCGGGGCTGAATGGAAAGGGCCGAAACCGCAGCTGAGAGGTAAAGAAGAGAGAGTAATTGCATTGTGCTGACTTCGAGAAAGTGTAAAGAGAGTTGGGTGGTATCAAAAACGAGTGGACCGGCCACAAAAAAAAGAAAGTGAATGGAGAGAAAGGAAGACGAATTGGCTGTGAATGATTGAATTGGAAAACATTTGCGTTTATCAACTACTTATAGTAATTCAATTCGTATAAGATATTTCAGGTTGTCAACTCCGTGGGCGGCGGTCGCTTGGTGTTGTGGCTAAGCGCGCAAGGTGATACAGTTTCATCTTTGTCGCAGTCTAGTTTTGCCTCACGCTCTGTAACAGAAAAGTGTCACAGTTGCCTTTCTAACCAAATAACCCCCCGGGAACCTTGGCAAAATAACCATATTTGACTTAAAAGTATAGCAGCTTAACTCAATTAAGGCTAAGGATCGTTTGAAGCACCGTTTGATTGACGGCACCTTTCGTCTCGTCTGTAACCGACATTTAGGGTCGGGACCTTGTTTTATGGCAGAGCCAAGGTATTCTCGTTTGCAACTAGATCGATTTAAGTATTTGGTCTTGGTACTTCAATCTAAATTCCAGGTTTGGGGTTCATGTGTGTTAGTACTACGTAAGTGAAGAATTCGTAAGTACATACAACGATCCACATTGACTGATAGTCTTTTGTAAAATAAACACTCTCGATTATAATCTTCTTCGTTTATCGAAGATTCTTGGGCAACTAATTACATCAAACGATCCCAAAAGATAAACGCCAACCGGGTCACTAGGCGACTCTTTCATATTGCGCGCCGCCAGACCCTGTCCAAACGATTAAATCAAACCATTGACATATTCAAAGACCATCCTCATGGTTGAGTCAAAATCAAGATAAGAAATAAGACTCCCCATCATATTAACATACATCTGCAGCATGGTGTTAATGTTGACTTTGGCGATCAGCGCACTTAGAGCCTTTCGCATCATTAGTACCACCTGGTCTACAGGCGAGATGCCGTCCTTTAGTAGAGAAAGTTAGCATTTTACTTGTTGCATCATCATTTGAAGACTTACAACGAATGACTCCACCATATCGGCCACTTTGGCCGCCATCTTCTTGGCGACGCTATCCAGATCGATGGAGACGACCGCGTTGCTGGTAACCTTCACGGTGTCTTGAACCAAGAGGTTCCAGTCAAGTTTTCCCTGACTGTATCAGATAGCTCTTTTGCTCGGCAATGTTAGAACCTACCGAGTCCATCTCATCTATGGTGTTCTGGACGAACCGCTTCAAGGAGCCGTCACTCTTGCCGGGCGTTGCCTTTGTAGTGTCATCCCCGGTAGACCCAGGAGTAGGTGACCTTGCAACAAAGTCATGGTATTCGGCAGCATGTGCAAGGCCGACGTTTTGTTAGAACATACGTTGATGAATGGAAGTTGTTCATACCTCGGCTTTCGTTGGGCCTTGACAATGCAGGTCCGGCCATGGCGGCCAAAAGGACAGACACGGTGGCAAATAATCTCATCTTGAAAAGGATTTAAAAAGGTCTTCAGTATGAAAGAGTAACTGAAATAATAAGTGAATAAAGACTTTTCTTTGGATCAGCCCAGAGACAGGTTCACGGATTGAGGAGGTGAACGAGAGAAGGCGCGGCTAGTCTAAGCTACATATATAGGTAGACTGACGTTTAGGAGCATGGTGATCTCCGTATATTCTTCTACATCTTATCACATGTAAGTTAGCGTAGGTATGAAACTATTGATGCAGGATGACCACCCGGATTATCAGTGATGACTATGTACACCAGCAGCCCGCATAATGGATACGTAACATCTTACAAGGCTGAAGGCTAAATTATCGATATTCCTCCAGGCTAGCAGATTCACACCCGCTCCGGAAAGATAGTCAGGAACCCAATACAACATCACTACGTAGTGGCTCTTTCAGCTGCTAACTAACAGAGTTCAGGCGTCAGCTACTGCAGTACGAGAAACCTAGACTTGAAGATGAGCCGTATCTGCAGCTGAATCCACCCCAATTAAAGTTTTTTTGCGCCCTACCCGATACTTAGATTATCTTGGTTTTCATCACCAGCGCAAGAGTTGGTGGGTCGGTAGTGTTTACTGCGGACCTCAAATAGGAATTTTAGGTTGAGCTAAAATGGAACTTCGGCACATTACTGAATTCTATCCTGACAGACTAACAAGAAGGCGAGACTGGGAAAAAAATCGGAAGTTCACTATTGAAGGTTAGTTCCATGCTCACACCACTTCCTTCACTTGCACAAAGAGTTGCAATTGGCAATCCGCCTGTAACGAGGCCCACAGAAGTTGTTCGAGCATCACTGCACTGGTGAGGTAAAAATCCCCCATAGGCAAGTTATACCTTTCGTCCAACAAATCTCCCTACGCATTCATTGCCTCACTCCACACCAGCTGATGTTAAGTTTCCATTCATGCTTTGTGCAGATTTTATGTCATCAATGATCCCTACCAGTACCTACAGATGGGTTGAAAAGCGTATTCTAATTGGCCCAATTGCCCCTTGGAAGCAGCAGCTGAGAGTTGGATGCTTGCACAAGATGAGTTGTTGGCACACCCCGCACTGTCAGAGAAACCTCGCAAGAACATCTTCATTCCTTCTAAAAGACCGTTTCACTAGACTGTCATACCTGAGATGGATGAAGTCCAGAGCTTCTCTGCATTGCTCGCTGGGCTGAGCATTGCTGATCGCAATTCCACGGAACAACATCAGGCAACTCTCACAGCAGCGATACGCGACGTCATTCAAGCCGTCTCAATTTTGAGTCGACTGTTAACTGTCGACAAGGATGTCATCAATACGGAAAATGTGACAGAAATTTGCTCATTACGTACGGCAACCAACAAGCTTGCGAGTGTTGCTCACGCCTTCAACGATGTAGTGCACCGATCGATTGTCGCGAAAGTCATTTCGATGGGAGGCCATCAAGGACACGATATAAGCAAGCTTCTGGAGCATTTCCACAGGCATATACTGGCCATTGCTGAGAAGATTATCGGAGAATCTAAGAATGATGCTGATGTTCTATGGAGAATTGCTGAACAGTGTCACAACCAGGCCATCAGCTCCTCCGGTAAACTTGACCCTGACAACTATTTCGCCCTAATAGAGGAATCATATCCTGAATCGCCTTACGACAGCCAATTAGAGAGCGAAGAATACTACGAACATGAAAATCGTCTGGATTTCGACGAAGAGTATGCTGAACTTTGGCGAAGGCATGCGGAATTTCGCGAACAGCGTAACAATAGTTGGAAGATAGAAGTCAGGGGAATTTGGATTCGTTTCTGGGCTCGGGCCTTGAGCGAATGCCCTGGTGGCCCGACCTTGTTCCAGCCACCAGCAAGACTTACTGCAACACCCACAGGATGGCCAACTAAAGACATTCCGCGGTACCTATTCCGGGCCTTTGACTCGAACAGTACAGGCAGGAGCAACCACAACGTCGTGGCCTCAGTCGCAAGCATAGATGAAGCCTCGGATAGCGGTAGAGTGGATCTTTTTTCGCTGGAGGATCAAGATGCTTCAAACATGCTGTACGACCACTTGGATAAAGGTTGTTTTTTGAGTTATACATCCGACAACCTCATGTCCTGGAGCAGTTCTCTGATGTTTGTGATCCAATATGCAATCTGGAGGTTCTGTATTGGAAAACCGACACCGGACGATGTTTGGATCTGTGCAGTGGACACGAGAAAGTTTCCACAGGGGCAGTTCGCAAAGGATGAGTGGCTACTTAATGCATACGACAATACAGAACTAGACGCTGGCCAGAAGAGATTTCGCCGGCTCCGTCTAGACATGCCACAGTATAAAAATGGCGAATACCTCTCTCAAGGAACACTGAACCACAACGGTCGGTCATGCATTTTCTCGTTGCGAAACTTGGAGGAAGCCGGACTCTATGATCTATATTCCGAGTTTTCAGATCCGTTATCTAAGGGACAATGGACCAACCGTGTGCGAGATCTGCGATGCTTTTGGGAGTCGGATGCGATTACAGATGTACAAGATCTTCTGGCCGCTTGTTCGATAGCGAGAAAATGCTTTGGGGCCTTCGATGTATGGGATATCATATGGGTGCTTCTGGGCTTCCGAAGACGGGATCTTGAGACGGCAGGTGAGAATTGCAAGCCTCATTTCCCTCAGAGCATGAAGAGATGGTTCAGAGAGCTGATATAACCTTAGGACTTCAAGATGACCCAAACATCGCTGAGCTTCCTGAGCCCGCGGAAGTTCGTCGATATATGAAGCTGATAAAAAGGTCGGAATATTACGGCCAGAAATCAGGAAGTGCTTCAAAGCATGATAAGAAAGTGTTTCATGAACGCATCATGCAGCCGCTCTACGACATTCTCGAGTATAAATGATGTTGCATTGGGCTAACTCTTCTATTGGAACGCACTCTGATAAAAGATGTTTGCTGGTGTTTCGGGATTTCAGTGTTATTTGTTAGGACTATTGAGTAGATAGTAAACATGAAAGGATATTACTCTATCACCTTGAGGGTAATGGGCGGATTTGCCTTCACCCGCCTGAATATTTCCTCCTTGATTTCTTTGTCACTCCACTGCTTTATGCCCAAAAACTCATTATCCACCTTTGGAAAAAAACCGTTTCCCATTCCATAGCTTGCTCTCATGACAAAGTCTCTCAACGAGACACGGTCGGTGATGCCAGCGTGGTATCGTTTCCAAGCAGCCTCTACCAACACCTCTGTATCAATATGTTCGACAACAAACTCTGCATCCGGAGCAGCTTCGCGAGCATACCTTAGGACTTGATTCTGTGTCATGACAGCCGTGTGTATGTAGTAAAGCTTATTTACCGTCTCTTCCGGCTTCAAAAGAACAGCTGCGATAGCTTTGCCAATGTCGTCGAGGCAAGTGGTAGACATTTTTATATCTCCGCCGTCTGCAATACGGGTTGGTATCTTTCCGGACAAACCGACAAAGATATCTTCATCGAGCACCCAATCCATAAACATGCCAGTGTTGATGCCAGTGTAGGTGATTTCACCCTTGGCAGCCTTTGCTGTGACGTCGTTCAAAACAGGCAATTTGGTTCTGAGGAACGGCATGCTGGCTATCTCGGGATTGTCTAGGGAGACACCAAAAAATGATGGAATGGCTCTATAGATGCCAGCGTTGACAGCAGCTTGCATCGTAATTACGGACTGATCGTAAGCCAGTCGATTGAGGATGATGACGATTGCATCAAAACCACGACCCAATAGACTCGGCGTCAGGGACTCGGCTGAAGTGTAATCTGCCCGGATGGCTTCAACACCAGGAGGCAGTTTTGCCGAGGACGGGTCACGCGTGAGAACGCTGACTTTGAAGCCATTGTTAAGCAGGTGTTTGATGGTTGCTGGACCGAGACGTCCGGTACCCTGGATGAGAGACCAAGGTTAACCTAGGCGTTCGCCAAGACTGGGTGTACTTACACCAGCGACTGCAACGTTCTTAATAGTAATTGGCGACATTGGGATTGATATAAGCTAAGATAGATTACGTGAAAGATGCGGACGGATTAGGACTGAAAGTACTGTTCTTATGTTCGCCAGCTTGATCCTGATAGCTCGAGTCAGCCTTACCGCCCTATCGGTGTTTACTCCTCTAGGTAAGTCAGCTGACGCACTTTGGCTGCCGATCCAATCAGGATTGAAGCGAATCTGACATTCCTGTTTTGAAAGGGCATCTCGGCACGTAGATCAGACCGACGGTGGTGGTAAAATCCGATGTGCGGAGGAGCCAAGTTATCTTCCTATACTCCGATCTATTGGTATAATTTCCTGACAAGCTGATTATTAATGTTTCCTTTCACACCATAGAAGCCCACGTATAGATCGAAGATATTGAAGTAACTATATCAGTCTACAGCTAGTTAATCAGGGATAAAAATCACCTTGTTTTAGAATGCTGTCTAGTCTTATGTTATATAATAGCTTTACAGAGATTCAATGAATAGAAAATATTTTCTCTCTCTATCTAAGTTGCACTGCCACGATACTTCACAGCCCTTAGACTTTGGCTAGCCCAGTCTTTGCCTCTCTCGCCTGTTTTAATCTGGACTACATCTTAAAATATCAGCATTAAGTGCTCAAGCCTTTCATCAAGGGTTCTCCTATCAGTAACTACATGATCGACTTAAGCTCCCCAAACTTGGTAAGCATTACAGGCAACCTTTGCACGCCAAAATTGAGAACTTTATTACATAGTTATTTTCAGGCCTATAATCCCTTTCCACCATCAACAATAAGGTAGCCTTATCCTTGGAAGCCACAGACTAAAAGTCGATTCTTAACATCTTATAGAAATTTATAAACGTCTCTTACTCTTCTGTCCGGAATAATACACCGTCAAGCACGGCGGTAAAAGTGCTTTAAGTAAGACTATGTCATGGTGCTGCCTTCCAGAAGGTATGCTTTAACTGTCATAAAGAACACGCTGTAAGTAAGACAGTCTCGATTATGATAATACCGGCCCCAAAGGATGGTGGAAGACTGGATCATCGTCAAGAGGCTTTTTTTTTATAGAAACTAGGAGCTTTACGAACATGGTAAGCGTGAGAGCAATGTTGACAACGGTCTGCAATTCATCCTAAGACCGCAGGCTGGGTTACCAATATGAAAGCACACCATGGAGCATAGCTTGATGACATATTTGTAGCTCAGAAACCCTCCCCCAATCTCTATCATTGACAAATAAATTGTTATAATAAAGGATCCATAGCGAAAACGCCTTGGCCAATGTCGTAGCTCTGTGGCCCAATGAGATAGCAAAAAACAACAACAACAACAACGTATCAGGCTGGCAATGTGCACATATCTATGGACTAGCACTTCCCACCGCCAAGAAGACCAACAAGATGGCTTGTTCACCGAGACACCACGGTTTCCTCAATTAGCTCAAAAGTAACGATGGATAGGCGCCGCGGCCTATTTCTTATGACCTTCTCAAGCTTGTTGAAGAACGAGGCATTTGTGACCTTGGCGATAGAGCCTGATTTGTGGCCAAGGTGGTTTGTGTATGCTACGCTCTTTACCCGCCCGAGAAGACCACCAGGCGACCATAACGCCTCACCACCTGACTGGCTGGACTTTTCGATTATGCAATGGCTCGAAAAGCCAAGAGATTGTTCCCAACACCCATACGGCATTGGTGGAGTTGGAGATTATCGACAACATCCATTGACTGAAACACAGGGGTTGCCCTACACCATGTGAAATAGATGCATAAAGCCGAAACTCCGATACGTTTCAAGCCACCGGCGCTTAGGCTCTAGACTCTCCAGCTGGAGATCAATGTGATAGATCATCTCCCCAGATGTTTGGGGCAAGATGCGGCTGAAGCCCGCGGAACGCATATTCCGCATGAGTTCCGGGTCTGGGCATTTTTGAGCCATTTGCACATCCGCTCATCAACCACCCCCAACTGTGAACAACTGAGCATTGTGACGTAGGATGGTAGCTATTTCCGCACTGGTCACATCATTGCATTTCCCATTTGAACAAAAACGACTTGCAACAATAAATCCCGAGGTCAATACGCGGGGACTACAAGGCAACATATAAGGGCCCGATAAGAATAAGATCAGGCTGCGGTTACAACAAACATGGAAATAGGTTTGATCCAGAACCCCCCTCAGCTAGGATTGCCTTCAATACCTGCTACACCGTGTTGAAACATGGGCCTTCTCCAAAAAGATCGACTGAGATGGGTAATCCCTCGATATTTTTTTCAATCCTCCAAATAAGCACGCGTCAATGCTCTTTATCCCGTAAGAAGTTCTGTACTCTGTGTCGTGGCTCATTACTTCAACCTGGTTCTCGCAGTCCGCGAGCTCCCTGTGTTGGCCGATGTCGTAGACTTGAAAAACATCTTGAGCGCGCCGAATGAGAATTCCAAGCTCAAAAGACTTTTCACAGATGTTTTTGAGAGACTTGATAATACGTGGCAATGCCTTAGGGTCGTCGGTTTCGGCAGGCTTGAAGTAGTTTTCAAAGAAATTCTGATACTGAGATGCTTCTTCAGAAGTATCCTTTAGAAGATCCACACACTTGAATGTGGCATGCCTCCATTCAATCAGTTCTTTGTTATAGGAGTCTGTAAGGTAAACTGTCAGTCACTACTTCCGTATTCTGATATACATAATTGACGTGAACATACCATTAGGATAACGGGATCTAAAGGCATCCGCGAAATCCTCTTCTGTGCGTTTGAGATGCTCGTTCAGTCCCCGATATCTTTTACCGAGGCCAAAACATCCAAACTGATTGGAAAAGAACAATACGTTGAGATAGTGGAAGAACTCAGCCCGAATGGCTTCTTGTTGACGTTCTGGGGGGTAATTATTGATCCTGTCGAAGAACGCTCTATTCTTTTCTGTTTTGTGATGGCGATTTTTTCCGTTGTTTGGATAAAATTTAAAGACCAACGCCTGCACCGCTGACCGAATATCCGTGAACTTGGTTCTGAGCGTGGCGTCGAGGATGACTTCGCCATCACTTGGGATAATGATATCGCGGAGCTGGTTCGCCTCTGTTTCGGCCACCTTCAACTGGCCCCTCAGGGTAGTGATCTCTGAGTTTGCAATCCCTAACTTGAGCGTCAAGTCATCAATATCAGTCTTATTGACTGGACCAGTAGACTCTGGCAATGACTGTGACTGCGACGGTGCAGATGGGGCTTGGGCAGAGGATGGCAGCTGCTGAGACAGTGGCTGGATGTCTTGTACATCACCAGCGTGAAACTCTTTGAGAACCTTCCGAATGATCTTCTCAAAATGATCTGAAGTAACTTGCAGGCATGGTTGTTGTTCGGTATTGAGTTTTGCGATGATTGAGGCGATGCGCTCATTCAACTCTTCTTTCATCTCAACAAGTTGTTGACTAAGCATCTGGCTGGGGTTCGAACTGGTCTGGTCTGGCTGCCATTCCATCTCTCCGCCCGTATTGGAGGTGTTGTCCCCCATTTTACTCAGAGGTTCGCGAGGTTGGACGCTTGACGTGGAAGTTATCATTGGAAAGCAAGAGGAGGAGGAGTTGATCTAGATGCGTGAGACCAACCCATACATAGAATAAACAGGAAAGGACGGAGTGGACGAGGGAATCAGGCTCGGCATACGTTCGGTCATTGATGCGCGCGCGTATGCGTGGACCGGGCTACTGGGCTCCGGCCAAGAGTGTGGCACTCCTGACCCCCACGATCGGGGCAAACAGACACAGGAAGCCCCGGGTGTAAAGCTGTTGGCCTGGTCTGTTTCACCACAAAGAGCATCATTGGTAGATTCCCAGTGATATCTTCTCGTATATGCAGCTGGGTTTACCTGGCACAATCTTCTCCCCTTGGCCCCTGCAATATTGATTACAGCTGAGCTAGCTGAAACATTCAGCCGTATCTCGCACCACATTCCTTGTTCGTCTAGCCGCCCAGTGCCCCATCTCCTGGACATGATATACGATGGTATTTTCGCTCGATGCCAGAGGTTAATCATTCATCTTGAAGATAATCATCTTCTTTACAACACTCTAATTGTACCATGACGAAAAAGCTTTCCGCCGCCGAGAGTCTGAACAAGATGGATGACATTACCAATGCCTTGGGTGCTACATCTCTCGACAAGAAGGACAAAGTCGTTATTGCTCTAGATTTTGGAACAACATACTCTGGCATCGCGTATTTTTTCTGCAATTCTAGCAAGAAGCCAGATGTAAGACCAGTCCTTGACTGGGTAGGTATGTGACACGACCCATCACTTGAAGCTGCCGTCGCATTATCATCTGCGGTCATTGACACATACTCCCTTACTTAGGACTTGAAGGTCGAACACAGCCCAAAGTCCCCACGGTTGTCGCATATGATCCCAAGGACAAGTCGAGCTTCAAGTGGGGAGGCCAGCTGACATGGCGTGACGAGCATGTGCAAGGAGTCAAACTCCTGCTGGATCCTGATCAGACCAGACCGTCATATCTCCCCTCGAATAAAATCAAGAGTGAGCTCAGGAAGCTACCAAAGGATCCCGTCGATGTGGCAGCAGACTTTATAGGAGCAATGTACAAGCATGCTATGGTAAAGATTGAGTCCAAGGTGCCTCGAGATTACCTAGAGTTATGCCAAAAGTCTTTCGTTCTGAGCGTTCCAGCCGTGTGGTCAGACAAAGCCAAGGAGAGGACAATACAGGTAAGAACATTGCATTAGTTTGTCTACTTATGACATGTCTCATATGTTCTAGGCAGCGAAGAAAGCGGGTGTCTATCCAGTAGCCCTCATCAAAGAGCCCGAAGCCGCAGCTCTCTACACTTTCATGACTCAGGAGCGAGCACTGAATGTGAGTCTCACCGGCATATCAGGAAAGTGCCCAAGGCTAACAGGACTAGGTTGGAGATTGTTTCGTTGTTTGCGATGCTGGAGGTGGTACTGTTGATCTGATTTCATACAAAGTCATGGCCACTGAGCCGGCTCTCGACATCGCAGAAGTAGTTCCAGGGAAAGGTATGTATATCTGACATTTCCAAATTAGCTTGATGATCCTAACAGGTCCCAGGTAATATGGCAGGATCCTTGGGCCTGAACAAACGTTTCGCTGAAGCTGTTCAAAACCTCATTGGGGATGAAGAATGGCTCCGATTGAAGAAACTGCCCGCATGGGCTAAAGCAGATCGCGAGTTTGACCAGTCAATCAAGACAGCGTTCACTGGTGATTTAGATGAGGACATGATTGTCAACTTCCCAGGTGCCAACCTCAAGGATGATGTTGAGGAGGGCCTTCAAAGAGACTCTTGGTTCATGCCGGGGTAAGACACGATCTTTACTGAGGTGATTATAAGCTAAGCTAACTCGATTGGAAGCAAAACTGTCCAAGGCATTTTTGAACCGCTTATTGTCGATATCCTTCGTTTGGTCAATGAACAGGTCCAGGCCGCTAGGTTGGAACAATCTGGGAAGCCTGTCAAGGTTGGCTTGCACGAACGCCAAAGCTCAACAATCCTTTTTTTCTAACCCCCTTCTGCAGGGAATCTTCTTAGTTGGTGGCTTCGGCGCAAGTCAATATCTGAAAGCTCGCATGGAGAAAGCAAACCCAGGTATCCAGGTATGAAGCTGTGAGACGCTTAGGAATCACAGAATTTGACAGGTCTAGGTCATTCAACCCGATGATGCATGGGCAGCTATTGTCAAGTACGTTGCCTACACAATCATTCATCCTTTAACCTAACGATTTCTCAGAGGTGCAGCTCTTAGCCGATTGCCCTACACCAGCGTCGTATCAACCAAAGCTACTCGCCATTATGGTGTTAGTGCCATGGGCCTTTATGAACCGGCAATCGACAAGGGACGACCAACGGAACTAAATCTTGTCGATGGCAGTACAAGAACAGAAAAAGTAAGTCAGAGTGATCCATTGTCAGCGAAATACCAAACTGATTGTATGTGTAGATGACGTGGTACATTGTCATTGGAGAAGATCTGAAACGTGATCGCGACGAACGATTTTCCTTCTTAAGACATCTTCCGAGAGTGCACTCTGCGACTGACCTTTTGTTCGAGGACAGACTGTTGATGTCGGGAGTCCTACCTCCTCCTCCACATCCCACTAGCGACGTTCAATTGAACTGTACTCTCAAGAGTGACCTCAGCGGAGTAAACAAATCCCTTTTTAGGGAAGTATTGGGTCGTGATGGGAAGGAGTACTTGAAAGTTGAATATGATCTTGTAATATCCACTAGGGAGGCCGCGATGAAGTTTTGGCTAGAGTTTGATGGCAAGGAAGCCGGGGCTATTAGTGCGTCGTACGATTGATTCAACTTCCTAGAGGATTGATAGATAATGTTTGCATTCATCTTGTACATTTTTGGGTTCCTTGTCTCGTCCCAGGCCGATGATATTACGAAGGTTGCGCAGTAGCCCTTTAAATACATCTCTCAAGCTATCAAAAGTTCACGAGCGGGTAGAGGAGCCTTTATTTAATATTTGTTCTTATATGTTTATTAGCTTGAGCTTTGTTTTGGCTAATGTAGTTAAGATTGAAGCTCATATTTGCTTATATGCAAGGCTATATCAGTAAGTAGATCAGACCGACAGTTTGTGGTCAAATCTGATGTTGGGGGGAGTTTGCTTTGTGCGTGCTTAAACCTTTCCAAAAATTAATGTCTCGTTCGAGTGGCAATCAAATATGAGACCTGCGGATTAAATCAATTATAGAGGATGATGTTGTTTACTTTGACTAGAGCTAGCTGGTTGATATAAATACTCGCAGAACAATACTATGGTAGAACTATGGTAGAACTATGGTGGCATTTCCGCTGGTATTAAGCTAGTTTCATCAAAGATAGTTGCTTCAAATGAACGTATAACGAATCTACCCCCCATGTGAAGGATTTCTGACCTCAGAAGTTGGAAGTTCCACGATGTTAGTATTGGCATCGAGCTCGACCTTTTCATATGGGTTGGAGGAGTAATGTGTTCCAGGTGAAACATGGTGATAGTCGGCTGACAAGGCCTGTTGATGGCCGCTACTTTCCAAGCCGACTCCGGTTTGAACGCCGTGAGACTTCATCGCACGTCGTCGTCTTAGGATGAAGAATATGGCGATGCAGAGGGAAATGGCCGCGACGGGAATGGACACTCCTATGGCGATTTTGGAACTCGTGGAGAGGCTAGTGGCAGTAGAGTTGACTTGAGGTACTGATGTAGACTTAGTTTTCGATGCTTCTGTTTCACTAGCTTGTGTAATCGTGTCTGTAGGAATCGCTCGCGATGATGCTTTCTCAGTAACTGAAGGCACAAGGTTGTCAGCTCATGTCAATAAAAAGCGGACGAGTTCACACGAACCCGTGGGCAGATCTTCTGCGGTATCAGTCTCTTGGACTGAATTGCCAAGTTGGCAATACTCATGGAAGAGGCTCGTAGCGCTGGCAGCCTAAGTGCCCCAATGCGAACATTCTTTGGCGACTGCTGTGGCAATAATACTCTCGAACTTGGTTGAGCTTCGTGTGCAAAAACAGCTGTAAGAGGTTGCTCTGCCTCCATCACCGCAGCCGGAAACCATGTCTCTGACAATGCTGCTGATGGGGCCCTCGGCGCAGTAGGGTAACGAGTCATAGCTATCAATCTGATTGAGCCAGAACGTTGCGCTGGATTGACCAGCCATCAGTAGAGTCCATATCGAAAGCCAACAGAAACGGGCTGACTGCATGATTTGTGCGATCTGGGAACGCTGGAAAGTGGTAGTGATCTGCTGAAGATAGTAAGGGAAAATCACGCAAAGAGAGGTTGAGTGAGTGAGGAAGACAAAGAAAACGGGAAGCGAAAAAAAAAAACGAAACGAAAAAGGGAGCTCAGTTTCCAGCGGCTTCTAATGAGACACCAATTGAGGGCTGCATGCATGACCAACACCACATCAGCCGTGGCTTGGGGTTGAAGACAGATTTTGCGATGCGCAAATCCACATTGGGCCGAGACCTCAACTGAACCTCTTCATGCGCTTCGAAATCCATGGACAAATATGGCGACTTCATATCAATTGGTTTCCCTCATCAAACCAAAAAGTTAACTTAAACATGGGAGTTTATCAGAAATGGGGTTTTTGGGAAGTCTTACTTTATCGGGTCATGAAGCAATTCTTTGTTAGCTACACCGAAAACAGTGTATAGAGCCTAATTTCTATAAGCAACATTCTCGACCCTGGATAATATGGGTGCTATTCTGTTGAGGCTCTGCTCACAAAAACAAAAAGGCTCTCATCTAGCTATCCATCATGAAGAAAAACATGGGATATCAGGGATGATTCTTGACATGGCGTTCTCTGCAGGGTTCTAGAGCCGCCATCGTCTGAGAGGCGCATGAAGCTGACACACTCGTCTGCACTTTTGGGACTAGATTTGATGCTCACGAGCGCCATCGCGATGATCAATGCCTTAATAGACAGTAGACCAACTTTGGACGGATAGAACAACTTATGGAGTGGGTTCATTCAAGTAGAGGGCCTCGGTGGGGGTATAGCTGGCGAGAAAGAAGCCGTCGAAGCGATTATCCATAACCTGAACCGGGTCAATTTAAGGGAAGTACATCTGCATTAAACATTGAGGAACGGATTATAATACGTAAAGGCTAGAGACGAAGATGCATTTGCCCAAGCCCAACTTGGCACATTCCCTCGTATTCGAAATAGGCTTTGAGAAAATAGTGGTTACATGCCATCAACACTAGTCTAGAAATGACAGCTCAAGATTTACTGCAAGTTGGCTTTCTCAGCAGGTCGTTACTAGAAGTAAACGGCTGAGGTAGCGTCTTTATTGATTGCGTTACCGTGAATGCGATTCCCCTTACCCATTCAAGCGTCCTGCTATATGAACAAATATTGCGATAACAGTTTTGGCCTAGGTATAAGCTTTAGTGTAATCAGAGAAGAGTTGATTTTACTTGATCTAAATGAAATCATCTAACCGTTAGGTATGTTTGACATACTGGAATAGACAATACTCGGCGGGGGTAATAACTTGACAAATGTAAGTCTAAGATAAGTATGAAGTTATGTATCATAACTATGGGTTCTGATTCCACTACAATCCTGACGAAAGGTTATCTTATCCCATGCAAAGCAAGCCCATTCCGCCGTTTGCCTACAATCATATCGAAATATCCACTCCACGATACAAAGATATTAAATGGGCAAAGCTTCTCAAAAGGCATCAGTTTACAATTGAACCTATGTATTCAAATCTCTTGATTGGAAACGCCGCATACAGTATCGGAAGTCAACTAGAGGCAAACAATCAATGCGGGCTAACAATGATAATTACAAGATCAAGACTCCGATCGCGGCTCACCCCAATCATACTGTGTTCCTAACACCAGAACATTGAATCAAATTGGAGGCGTCACGGAATAAGACTTCTTCGACTAGAGATGGTAGGAAGAGAGTCAGAGATAAGGTCTAAGCATAAGAAGTAGAGACCTACTTGCAAGTGACTGGTTCAAGTATTTTACGAATCAAGAAAACAGAATCTTATAATAAAAACACATTATCATTTCTAAATCGCACATTACTATGCATACTCATAGAAAGGACTTATCTGTTGTTCCAATTCCCAAGCTCTTTCTGTATTTCCAGCCTTGACCAAAAGCTTCCATAGCGTAATAGCCGTCTTTAGTGTTGCTGCATTACACATTCCCAGGGCAGCCTGTTTACCCTCAAACGCGGTTTCAAGATTCCTAAGAGCGGCCACACGATGACCACTCTTCTCATAGAGCATCGCTTGGCTGTGCAGTGTTAACAAATAATCATGCGTTCGCTGCATGTTTGCTGCTTCCATAGCGTTCAACGTGCGCTTGTATAGTTGTTCAGAGTCAGCCATTCTCCCTTGAAGAGCGTAAACACTTGCTAAATTGGTAAAATCCAGCGAATTGTGGGGCTCTGAGGTAGAACGAGAAGAAAGAATACTTTCAGCGAGGTGGAATTGTCCAGCGTCACGCCAAACAAGAGCCCGGTTCCGAGACACCACAGCGTTGTCCATGGAGTTGGTCTCAAGGCATTGATCATAGCATTCCGCTGCTTTTGTTAATTGGCCTGAATCCCAGTAGGTCATGCCTAAGAGATTCAAAGTCCTGGCTCTTGTCTCCGTGATCTCTGTGGTCTGAGGACCTGCTCTAGTCTCATCAAGAACATCGTGAAGGGTGTTGATGGCCTTTTCAGAATTTCCAAAATGATAGTACCATTGGCCGAGATTCACCATCATCGTGTGTCTGTCAACTGTTCTTGTACGCATCGTACGGAGGCTATTCAACAGAGAGACGAGGTCTTGCTCTGCTTCTGCCACAGAATGGGTGGAATGAAGTGGCAGGTCTGTCATCATAGCATAAGCCTTCTGCCCTTGCCATTCCAATGCTGGTGCAGAACCAAGTCCGAACTCGTTTTGAGCAATAGTCACAGCCTCGTCCAAGTATTTTATCGCCATATTGTGATCCCAACATTCGGTTGCAAACCAAGCTAAGCATCCAACACAGTCCAAGAGGAGGACAAGATTTTCAGAGCCTTGGAGACAACCATATGCTGCTTCTAAAAGCTCCTTCGCCTCCGTGAATTGTGACTTATCCAGAAGTAACATGGCAAGGTTGATCATCGGGGTCGCAACTGAGCTTGAATCCGAAGACGACGTCAGTCGTAACTCAACGGTCTCTCTTAAAATTGCTTCAGCCTTATCCAAGTGCTTTCCTTGAATTTTGAGGCACTTGCCTAAGTCGTTCATTGCCGACAATGTGTCAGGATGTTTCCTTCCCAAGGTTGCTTTGCAGATTGTTACCCTCTGTTCCGCTTGACAAATAGCTTCGTCGAATCTTCCAAGTTTCTCAAGAGCAATGGCTACATCGCCAGATAGGCTCAGCAATAATTGATTGTTAGGCTTCAATGTCCTTGTGCAGAGATTGAATAAGAGCTGGTAGATGTACAAAATGTCTTCCGTAGAAGCAAAGCTAGCAAATGGCACGTTTGCAACATTGGCAATAGCTTCGAGTGCATGGCAGAGATCGATGGTGACAAGAAATGATTGGCTTTCCATCGTACCGAATTCGTGAATAGTGCTCATAATTGCGGGAATATGGTTCGTGACGCGGATAGCTCTATCCCAGCGAATTGGGCCTTGCCTATCCCAGAAAGTATCGTATAATCGCCCCATCATGATCAAAATGTCAATTGTGAGGTCTTGTCGGTCTTGTGTGGCACGGCGTCGACACCATTCTTGGACTAATGGATGCATGATCAGTCCGTCGCCGGTAGGATTAACAGAGACAAGGCAAAAATTGACAAGAAGCTGAATTGACTTCTCGAGCTTCTCAGCAGTACATAACTGGCGAAGCCATTGGAGATCACAAAATTTACTGAGTTTTTTCCCTGGCATCTTTCTATCCCGTTTCAACACTTGTGAAAACCACTTGCGTCGGTATCCTTTGACATGGCTACTAGGCCAGAACTTTTGCCAAACCATCGATCTGCCGCCGATAGGATTCAGACCAAGTTGGAAGACACCCAGCCAAATGTCATCGGGATTTAGATACCCACAAGCTAGCAGGAGCTTGGCTGCGAGCACATCACTCTTTGCTATGGCTTCAAAGGATACTTCCCAGGTGGTGAAAACAGTCTCACCATAACGCCATAGAGTTTTTGCTGGCTTGTGGCGTAGTAGTTGTTCTCTTTGCAAGTGGTACTTTTGGATGAAGTCTTTCGTGCTAGTCTTGGTCATGGCAACATATGACCCGGCTTGGGCAAGTGCTAGAGGTAGGCACCCAAGGGTAACTGCGATCTTGTGACAATCCTCGCTTATCGCTGAAACAAAAAAGAATGATAAGCATTGAATAGATCTACATGATAAGCTTCCGCGAACTCATGACTTACTTGCATCCTCTTGGCTCAGCTGCGCATACCTCATGAATGCCTTTCGAGCTTCTGCAGGTTCCAGACATTGCACCTCGATACCGAATCCCATTTGACTAACTTACGATCTTCGAGAGGTCAACAGGATGTCACCCATATTCGATTGTGGGAAAAACGACGGAAGATCGACTCCTTCAAGATCGTCGACATTGTCAAATACCATGATCCACCTGTGGTTCTCTTTGCGCTGTAGCCAGTTAAGCACGGCTTGAACAAGAAGCCTCCCGTTGCACCGTGGATCAATCTCTCCGGTCATCTGCGATACGACCTGGCTGAGCCCTAGATCAAGGCCAATACGCCGAAAGTTCACGTCTGCTGCGGAAATTTGCGCAACATGATCGACTATTGACTGAGAAATCCGCCTAAAATGATCCAAAATCTGGCTTTCTGAGCTGCAATTAATCCAGAAAACAGCGTTATATCGACTCAAATTCTCACGGACGTATTTTAGAGCCAATTGTGTTTTGCCAACCCCACCGAGACCAAAAAGACAGGCAACGTTTTGAGGCCTGTCTTGGGCCTTTTCTGCGTCGAATGCAGCCCGGATTTGATTCAATTCACTTAGTCTTCCGCCGAAGTGTCTTGAAGGGACGTCTGGTATGCAAACATCTAGGCGTCTATGTGGCTGAAGTGCAAGCTATAATTTCAGTCAGTTTAACATTACTATGGATCATTATGAGCATACGGGCTTAACTGCTTCTTTGCCTTTATTGAGCGGGGCTAAGAGTTTCGTAGGAAGCTGAGAAAGACATTAGTATGGGGTTGGAACTCTTTCAAGAGATTGTCTCACGGTATCAACCCGATCATTGTACTGAGCATCACCATCTGACACGATTTGATCCTTGGTAGTGAGCTCGATAGCGTGCAGTACCCATCTGCGAAGTACTCCGCAGACCACTTGGAAGTCGGGATCATCCAGAGATAAGAAGCGGCCAAGGTTTGTATGATCTTTTTGTAGGGTAATCTTTCCCTCCAATCCATCCCCTAAGATGGCTGAATATGGCTCTACAACCTGATTGAAACTTGTTCAATAATGGCAGAGAATTCATAGCGTTGGTATAGAGACATGTGCTCACCTTGCCTGCAATAGCAAAGCCCGTTAAAGGCAGGCCTTCCAGAAACGAATAGACCTTCAGGCCTTTGCCCATGTCCGAAGTCATCCTGCTGAAAGAGTCGGCAATCCGCTCCAACTCCACTGATCCCAGCTCAAGAGCTGTCAGAAGCTTTTGGTCGGTTTCTGCCAGCCCCAAACCCGCAACCTTCGCCGCGACTCTGCCCATATTTGCAAAATTGCTTCCTCGATGAGGAGTCCCCATGAAGGCAACGCCATAAGTCGACGCGAATATTGAATAAAGATGACTCTGAAAGCCGGCCTGTTCTTGGGAGAATTTCAATGCCTAAAATGTCAGTGTATCAAAGTCAATGGCAGACCTCAACGTACATCTTTGACTATAATACCACCCAGTGAGTGGGCCACGAAGATAATTGGGCCTGACTGTGCAGAGACTTAGACTAGAGCTCATGAGGGTACTTGTCAATTCCCTTATACTTGCCTTATTTGTTGATTCTCTAAGCATTTCTAGCCGAACAACCAAGTCTTGAGCGATCGAGAAGATGCTTCGATCAGACGTCTTGCTAAGGAAGGTCGAGACATCTGCATCGTATCCAAACGTAATGACGCGAATGTCTGACAATTGTTTCAAGAGTAAGTCTCGAGGCCAAAGGGTTCCACGAGTTCCAGAGTTGGTATCATCTGAAGCAGTGGAATCTTTCTGTCTTGAGAGTTTTCGGGGGCGCATAAAGTTGAATCGATCACTCCACTGTCGATCTAATTCTGGACGCGTTGTCCAAGTCTTGAATGGGTGACCTCTAATACCGTGAACGAACACAACGTCAACCAAACCCTGTCCAGAGTCTCCTAGTACTGTACATCCATAGGCTTTTGTGCCCATTTTCACAGTGAGGCCACTTGACGTAGCATAAAATGTATGTTAGAAGTATAGTAAAGAGTGGGTTTGCGTGGTGCAGTCTAACTGAAACGAAGATGATACCGGTGGAGAAAAGAGAAGAGGTGGAGGTAATGATGCTGGGTGACTGTTCGGAGGGAGCTAAGTATCTCGCACCCTGGATATGCCCATGAGGCAGTTTTCACGAGGTACCGTTGGAGAAATACGCCCAGCTGAAAGCCCAAAATCATCCTCGCCCAATCACAATGCTTTAAGACTTGATTTAAAAGAGTCACAAGCAAGAATGTCATGCCCAACAACTATTATTGGTCAGCTTAGGAAAGGATGGTTAGAGCGGCATTCAGCCCAGCGGCGCAACCTGTTCGGTTAATACTATGACGCCATCTTATTTTGCCCTATTTCCAACTGCTTAGATACTTTCATTATCCGCAAGAGCCTAGCAGTTTTCTGCCTCATTCCCATCAAGCGAAATATTAGGATCGAGATAATTGTCTCTCGATGTTTTACTAAATAGAGTTATACAGCCTAGCAAAAATGAAAAGGCTTTGACACAACTAATAATAACCCAGATAGAGTCATTATCTCCCAACCAAAATACCAGCCCCCTAAGTAGCTTTCTAGTACGTATTTCGATTAACCTAAGGGAAGCCCATGTCCTTCTTGAATACACTTTCTTTCAATCTAAAGAGAATCATCTTATTTAGAGCGGTGATGCTTATTACAAAAGTATTTATAAAGAGCCTAATAACTAAATAGATAACATTATTTCTCTCTCAGCGCGTTGTAAGAACACCTGACTCTTGTTTTCTTTTTCCTAAAGTCATATTAGTACTTCCATAACTGCCTTACCCTAGATCTTGCGATACCGACAACACCCCTCAAACTGGCTCATTAGCTACTCAAAGGCATATGATGATTGCCATGTTTGACCTAGACGATGCTTCATTTTGTCTGCCATTGAAACAACACTACGTAGATTCCGGCCATATAGCCGGCCCACTTTCCAGTCCAAGCAAGCCTATTTGAGGCTCACCACTATTTAGACATGAGGTAAATTCCTACTAAGTTTTACAATCCAATTACGAACAAGGAATAGAAAGGGCTGTCAAGACACACAGCCATATTCTTGTATGATATAATGAACGCAGAGGTGGCAGCTGTGTGCTGTCTGACCGAACGTGTCTCCTTGCTGTATCGACATTTAAACCTCACAAGATCTTCGACCACATAAAGTAACAGTAAATAGTATTATGAGCGTCTACAAGGTGATATTTGAAGAAAGTAACCTTTCATGGAAAACTTTGTACACACTCAATACTCCGATTATCGCCTGAATCATTCTACTTACGCGGGAACACAGCCCTTTCCTCCGAGATCCAGCTGATCTTCGTCCATAAATCTACACTTCCACTGTGGCTCTTTGCCACTAGGGTTTGTCAGTGTGACGTTCTCCGCACTGATATTGTCGCAAGACTGTAAACAATATGTTAGCAAAACTCCAATTACAGACACGCAAGCTGTATTGTTTTACCTCTTCAGAGCTACATATGAGCTGCCCGACTACGGGATCGTTGGCTCCATTCGATGTACCCCAGATATTGCGGAAAACCACATCTGTAAGAGTAACACCCGATGGGTACTTCTCACACTCGCTGGCGTTGATAGCACCGTAGCACTGATCAATTTGGATGGCGAGGTCGTTGTTGTCATTGATCATCGTGTCGTACGTGACATTGCGGACATATCCCTTGCCACCGCCACCAACCCAAGGAGGATTGCCTGTCTTCTTAGCTTCAGCTCCAGGCCACACCTTGAGCCGAGCGGCAGTCGTCGTGTTAGCCATGGTGTTGTTGTAGATGAAGAGATCGGAGACAATGTCGTATTGGTATGGATAGTTTCCGAGAGATCCAACGGATATTCCGTGGGAACCATTGCAGTGTAAACCCTGAACGATAACATTCGTGCTGTTAGGCTTGAAAGAAACACAGTCATCATCGTGGTTAATGACAGAGTTCTGAATGACAATGTTATCGGAGCGAAAGGTATCCCACCCATCAAGGTTTTTCGCAAAATTTGACGAAGAGGAACGGGAGAAGATGTCAATGTTGGAGATGAGAATATCAGAACTATTGGCAATGAAATTGTGCCACTAAAAGTCGCTGTCAGTATGATTTCTCAAGATTTCGTAGTAAGGAAAGATATAAAGACTGACGTTAGGAGATTGTCGTAACTTTAGACCAGTAATTGATCCGCCATGCCATCCATCAGTTATAAACAACAATGGTCGGTGAACTGTGTTGTTTTCGGCATGGGCATCCCACCACGCCTGGCCATTGCCATGAATAACACCTTTACCAAGACCATACAGGTGGATATCCTTGCCTCCGAGAACCCACCACGAAGAAGCATCCTGAAAGTGAAACTTGAATGTATTCTGCTGCCAAAACTCAAGCTCTGTGCAAAACTCGATCTTTCCGGTCAGAGCAATATCAATATGCTTGAGGAACCTCAGATCAAGCGGTGAACAAATGTTGTAGTTCTTGTCAAGCACGACGGTGCCGCCGTTATTGCATTTTTTTAGAGCGGCGCGGATTTTAGGCGCGTCATCACCGCCTTTCTTGCGGCTGGGCTTGACAAAGCAGACTCTGTCATCGCGAGGGGATGAAAGGTCGATAGCTTTATAAGGTTGGTATGGGTCGGGTCGAATGTTTGGGCGTTTGGGGACGGTTTGATAAGCAGAACTAGTCCAAGCATACGCCAGGACATTCACAAGCAATGCCAAAGCCGTTTTGGATATCATTTTTGACAATGTATGGACATATCAGCCCCGATGTCGATAATTATCTACCCGACTACTTTGTCTTTGGCCGAGGCCATCTTCATCCTTTTATAACATGGTTCTGGGTGATGATCCGAGAGCGGAGGTAACATCATTACTTGCGTAGAGTTTGTCTTGGCAACTTAAACATGGTTATTCCCCACGGTTGATCGACAGTATTGACTACGGGGACCCAGGCTCGATCATTTTAGCCAAAATCCTTTAGGCAGGTGACAAACGACAGACAAGGGCAGTAAGACAGTAGAATAAGTTATTGCACCAATTGATTAACGACCTGTTAGTCTATCACCTGACGTATTCAAGGTACTGCATTGCTCTTATTCCCAGCGCCGAGGGGAATCGTCGTTTACAACACACGTTTATTGACTGGAAGACAGGGTATAACAGCCTGCCTGACCCCGGAAATGGAGCTCATTTCAGGCTAAATGTAATCCCATCTCCCAAGATTAACCTTAAGTTGCAGTGTCTTGGATTCAGATGTTCCCCGCATGTTTACCAGATCTTATGTTTGATGTGTGAGATAATTGAACAGCTCCAATATGACTACGACTAAGAATTCGACTCTCATTATAGCCTGAATGATCAGCGATAATCTGTGGCTTGGCATGCAGCTGAAGTTCTCATCCATCAAGGTCTAGAAGTGTGAGAGAAGGGTTCTCAAATTTCAACAATCAACCTTTCCTCTCCACGCATCTGCCTCCAATGGTTCGTTGACTCAACTACTTCCGAACATCCCTTAAGTAAATAGCCCCATCGTCTCACAAATCCTTCACTTACTTCCCATCCTGTTGCAAGCCAAGGCTGCCCCCAAACTAGCAAGCCGCATCGTTCTATATCATCGAAGCCTTCGTACACTCGCAACCCTAAGTCAAGTAGAAGTTCATGACTGTCGTATGTATCAGCCATAATAATTAGGTTATTACGTAGCGATGGGAAAGGGATGGCATTGATCCAGAAAGGAGGTGGCTTATAATGCTGCAGGGGTGTGTATCGGAGATCTGGTGGTATTTGATGTGCTGGTGTGATATCAATCTCAGGTACGCTGAATGAGCTTCTGCATCCTGGCGGAAGGTGATGTAGTAGGGAAAGTGAACCCAGGTTGAGAATTATGGCGCGGATAACATTGTATTGTACAAGGGTGATAAGGCAGTGATCTGCTGAAAGTGGGAACGCAATTGTATGTGGTGGCTGACCCAGCGTAGCGGGTGTTGAGTAAGGCAGAAGTGGCGGTATAAGCTTCCCTGGTTTAAATGGTTCTCCTCCGTATAATTCTGGTGCTATATGTCGGAAGATCGAGCCTTGCTGCTCAGGATTTGGACAGAATGTTATGTCAGAAGAGCGGTGTTGAATAATCTCAGGTTTGTGCTGATTGGCGCCAACTAGCATGCCATAGCCCTTCCAATGCAGACTTGTGTCATGAGTTTCTGTATTGGAATGGGAAGCTGTTCGATTCCTATCGCCTAAAAGCCTGTTAGATGAGCGATTGCTAGACGAAAGCTAGTGGGCAGATTTCATCTAGCAGATTTCTTGAAGGTGAAGGGAGGGGGTAAGACTCACGCCAAGCTCTCTGTCGCAAGCGATTCTGTCTCTTCTTTCTTTCTATCGGGTCCGTGACACCGCTCCAGTCATCTTCCCCAGAAGGCATCTTGGAGAAACTCAGCTCAAACGGCAATGCTGGGTTATTGGGACAATAGCAAGACCGTGTCTTGCTTAGAAATCCAGGCGAGGCTTCGAGTTGGTCCGTAGCCCGCCCTGTGGGGATCCCTCTGAGACTAGAGATGTCATCAACTATCCGTTCTTGGGCGATTGATCAAAGGAACTCCCAGGAGCTTGTGTGATTTGGTAGAGGCTGATAAAATGACCAGTCTCTGGTTATCCCTCAAACGAGGCTGCTTACTCAATGGAGAGTGTCAGCTGCAAGTGCGTTACGCGCTAGGATCAAATAGGACAAGGCCCAGGGCCACGGAGTACTAATCGGATTTTGCAAGTCAGTACAAACGAATATCAACGAGAGTAGTGGATCAACTGTTACGCGCAGCGTGTGTGGACTGGGCTGGTAGTTGAAGTATATAATATAGGTAATATGCCGCCATGTCTTGATTTTAGCGTGGAAGCTTCATTCACTTAGGCACACATACGATAAGTCTGCAACAAGCTTCTACGTTTCAGCATCTCCTATCAATTGGACATTGACCTAATAACGGATAACGAAAATGACTTCCGCCAAGCCAACCATTGCTTGCTTTGGCGCCACCGGCGGATGCGTGGCCTCAGCCTTAGCCAGCGCATTGAAAGAAGGCTACCACTGCACAGCCCGTATGTCCGCAAATCTACTCTCATGGTATCAGTGAGACCTAACAGTTTTTAGTCGCAAGAACCCCGGAGAAGCTACGTCATATCCTGGCTTCCGAGCACAGCGTCTCGCCAGCCACGATCGACCAGTATCTTATCGTCCATCAAGGCGATGTTAAGGACCCTTCCATCGTTGCCAAAGCCCTCGTGAACCCCACCGATAAAAGTGTCGTCGTCGACTTTATACTTAGCGGCGTTGGTGCATACCCAACGTTCCAATGGAGCATCAAGAGGCCGTTTCCATTGACCGACCCAACTATTTGCGAAGATGCTATTGAAACCATATATACTGCTCTCTCAGACCTATCTGTCCGTGGTGTCACTAGTGGAAGTACCGGCCAGAAGCCTCTACTAGTCGTGGTGAGCACTGCAGGCTGCGGGAGAAATCGGGGTATTCCCTTGCCCATTTACTTCCAGTACCATTACCTTCTTGGAGGACCGCTAGCAGATAAAAAGAGGATGGAGGAAGTGGTTATGGGGGACAAAGGCAAGCATATACGCAACTTTGTCATCATGCGGCCATTGTTTTTGACAGATGGCGAAGCTAAAGGGGATGGACAGCTTAGGGTGGGTTGGGAATGGGGCATTGACGGAGATAAAGATAAGGCCGATGAACCAGGCCCCGCAATTGGATACTATGTCAGTCGAAAGGATGTCGGAAAGTGGACTTTCGATAAAGTAGTTGCTCAAGGTGGATGGGAAGGGAAGTGTGTTTATTTAACGTACTGAGAACGATCTTTTTGTTAGTGGAGAAAGTTTTGCGATCTGAGGATATGTATACTAGGTTGGCAATTGAAACTTTTACCTTATCTATATATTCCTTATTCTTCTACATCTTAAGTCCATAGGGAACTTTCTTCAGACAAACCCGATCAACGAGGTTTTCTGGAGTAACTGGGACGGGCAATTGACTTCATAGACGCAATAGCGTACACCCATATTTTAGTGACATGTTGAAGCACCTACAATACGTTACTATCTACTTTCCCTAATGCTACTGCATTGTCTGTCACATCATTGTTACGTTTGTTCTAAGACGATGACTGTTTAGCGTGATTGAGACTGTCTGGGCGTTGATGCTAAGATCGCAAGTCTACATCATCTCAAAAAATGCAATCTATTAAACATGTTCGGCTTAGTGTTACCCCAGGATTAAGATAAAAAATGAGATCGAGCTGCCTGAAAGAGTTAACCATCTGCATATGTACCGTAGTCTCTTTGTCAAGCGGCTCAAGCCCCAAGTCGAACCAGGTTGCGGAGTTACTCCTCCAGTATATAGGTGCATCTCTTAGCCTCTCTTGTGAATGGCAGATTCGGATATTAACTTCATGACCTTATCCCATTTTGTTAATGGAATACGATAACTACAGTTTAGACTATCAAAGCACATTGCGGGGGTGAGTCTTGTGGTTCTCGGTATCCAGATTAGGCGCCCGAGATAAGCAACCCTCAACGCTTATTACCTCACATCGGCTAATCTGAGCCTTACCCGGTTAGGTAATATCTCGTCCTCAACATGAGGGGGCCTAAAACACCTCGACTTATTTTGAATTAGTCTAAGTGATATCTACTCCGTCCGATATATATACCGTTGATTAATCCCCTTCCGAATCATGTTCTGCCATCTTGAAGCTACGACTTTGTTAGACAAGATGTACGCCTCTCTTAGTTCTGTTGCCTTTCTGGGGTCAGTACTCTTTTCTTTGCAAGCCACAGCCAATGACACTGTGCCTCAAGTCACTTTGAAAGACTATGGAGTGTTCTCTGGCACAAACATCTCGGAGACTTTGATGGGCGATAAGCTGTCCAACGGAGTTGACGCTTGGCTTGGTGTCGATTATGCCGAGCAACCTGTGGGCGACCGACGGTTTCGTCAACTGCAATCACAACCTCCAGCCTTTGACAGAATTCGAAACGCTACAAAGTACGGGGCCGTCTGCTTGCAAGACTTGAAATACCCTTACCCTGATGAGCAAGACGAAGCATGCCTAAACTTCAACGTGTATCGTACACACGGAGTTCCGCTCAGCCGAAAACTCCCAACTCTGGTTTGGATCCACGGAGGCGGTTTTGCATCATTCTCGGCCCGGGATTTCGATGGTGCTGCTTTCGTCGCCTCTTCTTCCAGCTCGGTAGCCGTCATCACTTTCAATTATCGTCTCAACTCCTTCGGATTCTTACCCAGCAAACTGTTCGAACGACAAGGCCTCCTCAATCTAGGTCTCCAAGATCAACACTTCTTTCTACAGTTTCTGCAAAAGCATTTGGGTTCATTTGGTGGAGATCCTGATCAAATCACCCTTGGCGGTCTTTCAGCTGGCGCGCATTCAACAGCATTCCAATATTTCCACAATTATGGCGCCGACAAGAACAAACCACTCTTTGCAAGAGCCATTCTACAGTCAGGATCACCTACAGCTCGCTCCTTTCCAGGTCCGGAATACCCTCGATATAAAAAGGATTTTGCAGGACTTATGGATCATATTAATTGTTCCACGGATGTTAGTGACAAGGAGCAAATGGAATGTTTGCGTCATGCATCGGCGGAGAAGATCAGAACCTATTCGGCTAAGACTTACGAAGACGCCAAAGATCAATTGAACTGGCCCTGGCAACCATCTATCGGCGGTCTTTTTGTCGAGAAAGCAGGATCTCAAAGCGAGATTGAAGGAGCCTTTCATCATCTCCCCATCATCACAACCCATACTTCTGACGAAGGGAAATACTACACTCCAGGAAATCTGGAAACGAACGATGACTTTATCCAGTTTTGGCATCGAACAAGCCCTGGTCTTAACATCACTGACATTGCTCTCATTAACGAGCTCTACCCGGACCCCGTTGCGCATCCTGATTCCCCATGGGCCAGCTCCCCAAACAGCACACAGTATAACCGCATCTCAGCTTCATGGTCCGATATGTCTTACATCTGTCCTAGCCGTAAGACAGCTGAAACAACATCACGAGCGGGAGTTCCAACTTGGAGACTTCGCTTTAACACGCCTGATTTCCCATTGGTTGCGCAGTCTTGGAAAGGCATCCCGCATTCCGCAGATTGGGCTTATACATGGAATGATCCACATGTGCCCTATCCTGAGACCGCTCGCATTTACTTTGGCTACATCAATAGTTTCGTGCTCACGGGCAATCCTAACAAACAAAGGTTGGATGGCACCGTAGAATGGCCTGAATACAAAGCAACGAGTGACGTGGGTAGTGGGTATCCGAAACAACTGCTGGTGAATCCAGGGAACTTTACAGTTGTGGAAGAGGATAGCACTCGGTCCCGACAATGTGCCTACTGGAACGATATTGACCGAGCTGCCCGTCTGTACAAGTAGCGAACAGGCACATGGAATGGTACTCCAGATTTAATGAGCGTTAGGCCTACCTTCGGGGAGACAAAGAGAAAACAAAGAATATCACTTGCAATACGAAAGACCTTGATTATTGCGCATACATTGTAGTCTATAAATCTAATCTATTTCTATACAAGACTTCTTCTTTTCATGACAAACTCTCGAAGTCCGTCCCAATCTATGTCTAAATATGTCTAAACCGATCCTTAAGATTCTCCAACAAGTCACTCTATAGTCGCTTCCTAGTGCTTCCGGTGCTTGACGCGAGCGATGATGCCCTCCTGTCGAGCAAAGAAGGTGTTTCTAGTATGCCACTGAGTCTTGGTCTGGTCATAAAACTCGAACCGATAGTGTCGAATAAGCTGAGGAGATAGCTTGTGCAACTCGATCAAGGCAATGTTTTTACCTAGGCATGTACGAGTGCCACCACCGAAGGCCATCATGTACTTGTCCATATAATTAGCGCGGGCTGTGTCCATCCATCGATCAGGATTGAAGGTCTCGGCATCCGCGCCAAACACCTTTTTGTCGAAATGCATCACGGCTGCGTTGATGCCAACAACATAGCCTCCGGGAATGAACTGGCCGCATAGGGTCATACCCTCAGGAGGTACTGTTCGAGGCAGGGCTGTGTCGCACAAAAGTCAGACAGGTTCCAAAGGTTGAAGGACGTTGCATCATCACTCACAAAGTTGTGCGCCGGGCCAGATACGAAGAGCTTCCTTGATGCAAGCACAGAGATACGGCAATTGGCTCGCCTGTTTGTAGGTAGCAGGCATACTCAGACGACCCTGCTCAACTGCTTGGTCAATCTCAGCCTCAAGTCGGTGATAAGCTTCAGGATTATGCATGAGATGGTAGAACAATGAGCGAAAAGCAATGGCCGTAGTATCACTGCCTGCAAAAAGCGCTCCATATGACTCCTGCTCAACATCACCCCAGCGGTAGTCCATCTTTTCGCCATTCTTCTCATAGATGGTGAAGACCTGTTGAGTCATGTCGGTTCGGGGAGCCTCGAGACGGGAGGCATAGGCCTCTTCCATTAGCCGTGAGGATGACTCGCCGATGTTTTTGCTATTCGCATTTTATTAGCGAGGGTCTTGACTCTTGGAATCCTTGCTTGTGGCAACGTACACTCCCTTTGCGATTTCTTTACCAGCGGACGATAGCATACATCCCATGCCGATCAAGGGTCGCAAAACTGGCGGGGCAACACCCATCAAGCAAACGAATGGAATCATTTTGTCCAGAGACTTGATCCAATCATTCTGATCCTTGCCTTCGTCAATGAATCCAAAAGCGCGGCCGTAGAATAGCTCGCCGATAATGTCGAACGTGTACCTAGTTAAAGTATAAGACAGGTTTTGATATAAGAAAAAGGGTCGGTATTCTTACCAGTGAAGCCACTCTCCAATATCACAAGGCTTGCCTGAATCTGCGAACTGGCCCAATCTCTCCGTCAGAAGATCACTACAAGAATCGATGTACTCCTCTGACTTGGCCACATTTGTCATAGAGTAGATGTTACTGGTGATTCTTCGCCTCTGGCCGTGCTTTTTGTCGCTCTTGCATGAAAAGACATCACCATGGGGACTGAATCCGGTTGTGTTGTAGGGCTCATAGAACTGTGCTTTGTCCAATGCATTGGAGAAGCGGTAGATGGTCGCGAAGGCCTCAGGACTGTGAACTGCATTAGTACAGACTCTTTGTATGTGATTAGGATATATCGCGACTTACTCGGAACACGAGACTTCATTTGGTGCGATGCGGATGAGAGGGCCGTACTTGGCGTGAAGAGCTCTTTCATCCTTCTCAACATCCTCTGTCCAGATCTTGCGCATATACCACAGACGTGAGATGGTTGCTAGGAAGGGTCCTGGAATCTTCCTCAAAGGGTGGAAGGTGAGTGTGTAGATGATCCAGCCCAGCCAGTAAATGGCCGGCAAGGCCACTAGCAGCCAGACATTGGCGAATGCAAAGTTTAACAACATGATGTTATACAAATTAAGAGAGCATGAGGGGAAAAAGTAGAAGGAAGTTGATGAAGAAGGAAGAAGAATTCGAACTGGAGTGTAACTTTTATACTAGCATCGGCATTGACATAGTCCCATCGATCCAGGGCATAGATGAATGAAGTGGGCGATGGTCGGTATATGGAGAGAGTGAAAAGCATCCACTTTGGCCCGATCCCTGGCTTTCTAACTTCGTACTCCGTCATTCAGATCGAGGCTAACCCACTTTACCCACAAAGCTAACGTCTCATTTCAAATCGAAGCTATGTCGGTAGTTAATAAATGCCGCTGAGTCATCTGTCGAGTGGATTTTTTGCGGCGATCTGCGAGTTTCGGTGTGAAACAGGCCTTTCATTTAAGATAAGATAAAGCAAGTCTAGTAAATAGCTATCAGATAAATGACGTGCGAGGCTAAGGGCTATTGTCTGTCAATGACAGGACTAGTTGCGCGAGTGATGACTGTTTTTTTCCAAGGAAAAAAAAGCGGATTTCGACAAATTAGACTTGATACCTGGTTAAACACCCGGCCGCCTCGTTGGACATTTTGTTTGCGCGACTAGAAAAGAATACCCCAGACATCCCTCCGCTAAGCATGGTTATAGGGATAATAAGATATTGAACTCATCTGCTTGAACTGATTGATGACTAGAAGGATACAATATTTCCTTGCTCATACAGAATGCGAAGCAAAACACCCAGTAATCTGGCTCGGCAAAAATTGTTCTTTTAGGGTAGGTTACGGGAGGCCACGCGTGTTCTAGTATTCAATATCCTGTGCGGACCATTCATACAAGTGGAAGTAATGGAAATCAATTTTAAACATCATAAGAAGATGAGCCGCGAAGAGAGGCCTTTGAAGTGTCACCCACGTCGTCTCTAATCAGCTCTGTAGTTAACTTTGAACAGTAGCACATTAGGAAACGACAAAATGGACAATATCCGAAACCACCTCCTCATCCATCAGTACCCGGGTGCAAATATAATTGAGATGGTTGAAAGCGAATAGTGTTGCATACTGACGAACTCTCGATTTGTCTGTCGTTGCTCGTGGTTTATGAGGAAGCCTAGCCAGAGTCGTGGTATGAAGTGCTTTGACCCGATTCAGTCAGATACGAAAAGCTTTACTGGTTCTATTCAATTTCGCTCTTGCGCTTACTTGTTGAATGTCTAAATTTGCAAGACGCCTTTCAAAGCTACCACCGAGAAAGCTGAATGTTTTGTCCAGCGTGATGTTCCGGTGCCAGTACCTTCTGCTTTGCGAGGCGTTGATGGCTTCGCACAGGATTCGCATTTGTTGTAGAGCCCATGTGGAAGATGTTGGAGTGATTTCCTTGTCGGTTCAGACCTACAGAGGCCTCAGCAATAAATTAGACTAACTCGCCATTAGTCTCTTATTGGTTGGGCTGCTGGTTATTTGACTCTAATCGGCTAGTCTGACCCACCCTGGAAGAGGAAGACACTGCCCCGTGTATCACAGAACCTGCAGTATCGTAAAAATCGTACGTGGCCAACCATTTATTAATCATTATTAATTCAAGCAAATGACTAAATTCCCGGACTAGCGGGTTGTTGAGTCGCATGTAAGCTGATGCATAGTCGCCGACTATGAATCAAACCAATAAGCTATCCCAACCAGTTTGCTAGCATCGGAGAAACTTGCCAAGTGTGGGTCAGGATGCGGCGCAGGGTATCAGAAAACAGTATGCTCTAATCGCCAATCCCAATAATCAAGTGTTTTGTTTCGGTCGTTGATTCAGTGTGCTTATAAATACCTGTTTTTGCTTTCACTGGCGGAACGCGAGATAAGGCTAGGTTCAATGACAGTCATGTATATAGAGTCGTCCTGCATGACAACCTGATATCTTTTGACTTTCATCCACGCATCTTCGGGATCCTCCCACTATTGTTTGTCCTACACCTCTTTATGCCACAATGACTTCTCAATGGGCAGATCAGCCTTACCCACTCCTTTCTACACTTCCATTCTCGAAAGATGTATGTTTGTCATTCAAGGGGTGGATGTTCCGCGACACTTACCATACCTATTGTGATAGACCACGCATTCCGCGAACCATGTGGCAACGCAAATGGCCCTTGCTCACAACGGCATCATCCGAGGCCTGAATTCGATTTACATCCAGGCGAGGAACATACCGCGTGACAATCATATCACAGTTCGCGATTTCTTGGTGTATTGCCAGTGCTGGTGTGAATCTATGCACCACCACCATGATGAAGAAGAGGAGCTTTTCTTCCCAAGCATTGAACTAATTGCAGAGAAACCCGGGATTATGGAATGTAACAAGCAACAGCACGAAGCCTTTACGCCGGCATTTGGTCGTTTCCATGAATACGTTCGAACATGTGATCCGGCGGGCTACGACGGGCAACATCTTAGAAGCCTCATCGATGAGTTCGGGGACGTGCTGACCCAACACCTACATGACGAAATTCAGACTCTCAGGGACCTAAGAAAGTATGATAGCAAGAGGATAAAGCAAGCCTACGATAATTTCGAGAAGGCCTTGATGAACACTGATAATGTAAGAAGCACCCTGTCACGATAGAGATTTGATGTGTCGACATTACTAACTCTTTACTGGTAGCATCGGATTGGTCCGCTCGTCTTCGGAACCGCAGACAGGGGCTTTGAGGGTGGGATGCACGATTTCCCGTCCGTGCCATTCTTCGTGCCTTATATCATCCAGCACGTATATGGAAGACGACACCGTGGTGCTTGGCAATTCAACCCTTGTACGATGTGGAGAGATCGCAGAGAATTGGCATTTAAGGATCCCAGCATGAGCTCCTAGATAGAGCTTGTTGTATCATGCGGGCTTGGACCCGATGAGATCACGAGCGGTGAGGGTTTCTTTATTGTTTTGTTTTTTCTTTTCACGAATTGGTGGTCGAGATTTACTGGGTATTTGAGATAATCAATTTTATTAGAGCACATCTTTTAATTTCTTGCTTCATCAACGCGTGGTTTCAGACATTATCGATCGCAGACCTGGCCCATATTAGGTTGTGTTTGTTAAACCTATTGTGTTCAAGCTATTGTGTTATGAACCTTGTGTATTATTAACTCATAATTCCCCCTTAAACCTTGCGAATTTCCCCGAAATCTTTAATTAACCTTTATCCCTAATAACATAAGCATAGTCCTATAAGTCGCTCTTTAACTTATTATTCGGCCTTTTATAGCCGCTTTAATCTTTCTAGCCGTATTAACCTTTTTAGCTCTTTTAGTTTTTTTAGTTTTTTTTTTAATTTCTATTATAAGTCTATTAATA